>BLSH010015503.1:385329-416861 GCA_018402905.1 Glandirana rugosa
AAATAATTAAAAAAAAAAAAAAAAAATTTAAAGCGCTCTGTCCCGCCGAGCTCGCGCGCAGAAGCGAACGCATACGTAAGTCCCGCCCACATATGAAAACGGTGTTCAAACCACACATGTGAGGTATCGCCACGATCGTTAGAGCGAGAGCAACAATTATAGCTCTAGACCTCCTCTGTAACGCAAAACTGCTAACCTGTAGAATTTTTTAAATGTCGCCAATGGAGATTTTTAATTTGCAAAGTTTATCGCCATTCCGCGAGCGGACGCAATTTTGAAGCATGACATGTTGGGTATCATTTTACTCGGCGTAACATTATCTTTCACAATATGGAAAAAAATTGGCCTAACTTTACTGTTTTCTTATTTTTTAACTAAAAAAACTGAATTTTTTAAAAAAAAGCACGCTTGTAAGACCGCTGCACAAATATGGTGTGACATACATTTTTTCAATGACCGCCATTTTATTCTCTAGGGTGTTAGAAAAAAAATATATATAATGTTTGGGGGTTCTAAGTAATTTTATAGCAAAAAAAAACAGTTTTTAACTGGTAAGCACCGAACTCAAGAAACAGGCCTGGTATTGAAGTGGTTAAGCAGAGAGTGGCTAACATGCGGCGCTTCCAGGGGACAACTGTGAGACACAGAGCAGGCTCTGAAAACCTTTCGCTTTCAGCAATTCATTCCCCCTTACCCGGGCCACGTGAGTCACCAGGTGTTGGTTGGCAAGCTAAAGTGCTTAGCAGGATTGTTGCATAGGGGCTTGGTGAGCACTATTAAAGGGTCTCCTTCCTGGGGTAAATACTAAACCCAGGTACTTACTTTTTGTGGTTTGCAATGTCTTCAAAAAAGAGGAGCGGGCTAACACTACAGGGAAGGGCACATCTATGTTGTCGGTAGCTCCTGAGGAGCCTAGTCGAAACCCTAGTGTTGCATCCCCTGAGAGACCAGAGGCTTCTGGGCAATCTTAGCCAATGCTCCTGTCTGGTTTTGTGCCTACGGTCAATGCTGCTGCTTCAGCCTTTTATCACCAGGGATGAACTGTCCTCAGCCCTAGCCAGGTTAGAGCACAGGATTGCTGGCATGATTGCCTCCATCTTGCAGGTTGGCAAGAAGCAAGACAGATTCTCACTCCCCCTGAGCCTCCTAATTTGGAGCAGGAATGGGCCACAATCGCATCGCAGGATTAGGGCAAAGTTACTTGCCTTGTACCCAGGATCCTGCGATGTCCCCTGCTGTGTCCTCTGGCGGAACCTTTCGCCCAATGCCTCTGGGTTCTGGGCTCTGTTCCCTGCGAGTGTAGCGTTGCAAAGGGGCGGAGCCTGGCGGTAAATTCAAAAAGTGAAACACGCATAACACATACAGTACACTGCAATCTGTAAGATTACATTACTCTATCAAATCATTTCACTTCCCCTTGTCTCTGGTGCTTTGTCCAGTTCCCTGCATGCACTTTTATATTATATATGCCATTCTTTCTGCCTGGAAACTTGAGAAAATCCATGGCATCCAAAAAGCGCCCCTTTACGTTAAAAGCCGTGTTTGACCAGCTAGAAAACAGCGATGGTAAATAAGAATCACTTGCAGAATTGAGCGATACTGATTCGTGGGGAAATTCACCATTAGACACTGAAAGTGATGACAGCGACAATTCTGCAACTGAGCAAATTTCAGTGTTTTTGACTTGATTGCATTATTGAATACATTTCTATTATTATTATCTTTGATAATTATTTATAGTTATTTATTATATAATTTATTATTTCATTTTTTCAAACTTTATTATACCCGGGATGTCTACTAGACTCTTGTTTGGACAGATTTAAGTGAGTTTTTCCTAAGAATTACAGGTCTACAATATAAAATGCCAAATTTCTATGCGAAACAATGTACAGTGTACAATGTTAAGACGCAAAAATCTGACATAATCATACCGTCAAGGAGGTTAAACAAGAACTTTAACTTGTCTGGTGGATAACACACAGGGCTTGAAAGACCCTGTTGACAAGAAACTAGAGTCTTTATTAAAGGCTTCCTTTTCTTTGGCCATTTCAGCTATTCAGCCAGCTGCTGCAGCAATTGGAGTCTGCCTGTTCTTTAAAGGATCAGGTCAGACAGCCTGACAGGCCTAATCAGGAGGATGTTCCTGCTGAAAATAGGGCAGATATTCCTTGAGCGCTGTGTTTTGCTGTAGATGCTTTAAAGGATTCTATACAGCAGGTTTATCGTTTGGCTCTCCTGTCTGTACACATGGGCAGACTTCTGTGGCATAATAACTGGTCAGCCGAGCTTCCCTGTAAGAGGTTAATGGCAGGGTTCCCCTTCCATGGGGAACGTTTGGTGATGATCTGGACAGATACATCCAAAACCTTTCCAGAGGAAAGAGTTCTTTACTTCCTGTAATGAGAAGGACCAGGCGTCTCTCATTTAAAACCTCAGGGACTTCCTCAGATATTTCAGCGACAAGGCAGTTCCGCCACCAACAGGGCGCTAGAGCCAGGGGCAAGCCGCAGGGTCAGGGCTAGAAAAAAAATCCTGAGTCTAGAACTCTTCTAAACCCGGCACCAAGCCTTCTTTTTGGGGATGCCCCACTCTATTGGGTAGGGGGAAGGCTGCTTCAATTTGCGGACATTTCGAGAACAGTGGTGCAGGACGAGTGGGTCCCCTCAACAGTGTCCCGCGGTTACAAGCTGGAATTACGGAGGTTTCCTCCTCAGAGGTTTCTAAGTTCCAACGTTCCTGTGGATCTTAAAATAAACGTATTATTTCAAGCGCTAGAGCAGTTAGTGCATCATACAGGTTCCCGTGTCCGAAAGAGGCACAGGCTTTTATTCAAACCTGTTCACGGTTCTAAAACCAAATGGGGATATAAGTCCACTCTTGGACCTAAGATCCCTGAACCAACATCTGTTAATCAAATCCTTCAGGATGGAGTCAGCCCGCTTGGTTGTAGCCTCGTACCAGATGGGAGACTTTTTTTAGCCTCCATCGATATCAAGGACACATATTTACACGTATCTATCTTTCAGATTCATCAGAGGTTACTGCGATTTGCAGTAGAGAAACGTCATTTCCAGTTTGTGGCACTGCCCTCTCGGGCTTGCCACAGCACCTCGGGTGTTTATAAATTTCCTAGCACCTGTACTGGGTCTTTTAAGGGCTCAGGGGATCTTGGTATTCGGATACTTGGACGACCTCCTGCTCAGAGATCACTCACTACAGGCCCTGGAACACAGTGTAGCCTGCACATTGCGGTATTTAGAAAAGCTGGACTGGGTCATAAATACCGAAAAGTCAGCATTGAGACCAGCTCAGAATCTGAACCTGAATACGGTCCAGGCAAAGATATTTCTGCCACCTGTAAAAATCTGTGCCCTGAAGGATCAGGTGCGTCAGATAAGGGGTACCAGGCAATTCTCCATTCGGCTCTGTATGAGTCTTCTGGGGAAGATGGTGTCCTCCTTTGAGGCAGTTCCCTACGCTCAAATAAAAAATGGGCCAGGATGGCGCCACCAATATATGTGAAACAAAATAAAGGAGAGTTGAGCTGCCTACTTTCGTGGATGGGAGCAATTTCCCATCGATAAAATATGATAGTAGAAAGGGAAAGTTATGGCGCTAACTCATATAACATATGTGCAATAAAGTGTAATAGCAAGATAAAAAAATATGTCTATCAGATGCAAATACAAATTGGAAGAAAATTATAACATTTGGTTTTGTATACCACAAATACAGTGCATAGTGAAGTACAATAGCAAATAAAACAAAATGAGTAGGTACATCTGTAGAGACCAACAGAAATCGGCAAAGTCCAATGTTAAAGTCTTTCACATAAAAACATTAAATATCTTCAATGTTGAGAGGAAGTAAACAAGCCCATCCACCAAGTGAAAGAAAACTAAGGATATCAACCAGAGAATCGGTTCTTCTGTAATATTGGAGTGCTTCACCACCACACGTGTAGGTTCACTACAACTCACCAGATGCATGTAATAAACTTGCGTTTGTGTCATCAAATATTACACTGGACTCTCCTCTACTAGGCTACCCTGGATGGCTCCATACATACAAATGCTCCAATTTCTCTCCAGATTCAAGTTGAGCAACAAATCTCACAAAGACAAAGGAACAGCTTCACAGCGCAACTCAATTTATTGAAAGACAATCCATAAAACGTAGTCTAAAATAATTACATTAAAAAGTGCTGTATGCCAGCACTAGCACGTTCAGCCTGGGTTGATTACAGTCAGATCGGCGTGCGTTCCAAGCTGTGAACCGGAAGCCGCGTCAGAGGAGGCGGATGTGACCTCTATGCATTTCGTGGTGATACCACGTCATCAGGAAGTACATCCGTCTCCATTTTGTTCCCTACGCTCAATTCCATTCCAGGCCTATACAACAAAACATCTCGTCGGCAGCACAAGCCCTGGATTACCCCATGTCCTTATCTCCCTGGAGCACACTTAAGCCTAAGCTGGTGGTTGCAGGATCAGAACCTGCAAAAGGGAAGATCTTTCCTCCTGGTGTCTTGGAGAGTACTGACCACAGACGCCATGCTCTCAGGCTGGGGAGCGACCCTAGAGGGGTTCACAGCTCAGGGGAGCTGGTCAAGGGCAGAACAGAGCCTGCCATCAACTTCCTGGAATTACAGGCATTACGTCTGGCCCTACGGTCCTGGACAGTGGAGCTTTAGGACTGCCCTATCAGGGTTCAGTCTGACAATGCCACTGCAGTGGCCTATATCCACCACCAGGGTGGTACCAGGAGCTGTTCAGCTCAGGAGGAGGTGCACCACATATTAACCTGGGCAGAGGGACATGTGACGGGTCTGTCGGTGGTCCACATCCCGGGGGTAGAGAACTGGAAGGCAGATTATCTCAGCTGCCAGCAGATCTGCCCGGGGGAATGGTTCCTACACCCGAACGTGTTTTGGGAAATCTGCCAGCATTGGGGATGGCGAGATGTTGATCTATTGGCATCCAGGTACAACAACAAGCTACAGCAGTTTGTGTCCCGAACAACGGATCCCCTGGCAATCGGAGCAGATGCTCTACTAGTCCCATGGAGCCAGTTTTCTCAGGTTTATGCTTTCACCCCGATCCCTCTCCTTCCACATTTCTTGCGCAGGATTCAGAGAGAGGGGGTTCCAGTCATCCTGGTGGCACCAGCCTGGCCCAGAAGGCCCTAGTTCCCAGAGATCATGAGATTGACAATAGCCATGCCATAGACGCTTCTGCGCCAGCCCGATCTACTGTATCAAGGTCCTATATTCCACCCCAATTTACAGTCTCTAAATTAGACAGCAAGGATCGTGGCATCTCGGGACCGGTGGTGTCTACCCTAGTGAATGCCAGGAAAGTGGTCACTAGGAAGATCTATTATAAGGTCTGGAAGACTTATATTGCTTGGTGTGAAGCCAGAAAATGGCATCCTCGGAAATACGTGATTGGGAGAATTTTCTCTTTTCTACGGTCAGCTGTGGAAATCAGATTCGCTTTGAGTACAATCAGGGGTCAGATTTCGGCCTTGTCAATAATCTTCCAAAGGCCCTTAGCCTCCCATTCGCTGATCTGAACCTTTATGCAGGGGGTAACTTGTTTGCTTCCCCCATTAGGTCACCTATGTGTCCTTGGGACTTAAATTTGGTGCTGTCTGTGTTAGAGAAAACCATTGGGGCCTATCAAGGAAATTCCATAAGTCTCTTGCTGTCACGCAAGCTAGCCTTCTTGATGGCCATCACCTCGGCTAGAAGGGTGTCGGAGTTGGCAGCCCTTTTGTGCAGGGAACCATACTTGATCCTTCACCACGACAGGGTAGTGTTACGACCTGATCCACCCTTCTTACCTAAAGTGGTGTCGTCCTTTCATTTGAATCAGGACATTGTTTTGCTTTCCTTTTTTCTCTCAGCCTCGTTCAGGTGGAAGAGAGACAACTGCACTCCTTGGATGTAGTGCGAGCATTTTATTTGTCTTGATCTGTGGAGATCTGAGGATCAGACTCCTTTTTTGTTTTACCAGAAGGGACCCAAGAAGGGGCAGACAGCTTCCAAAGCTTCCATTGCCAATTGGGTCTGCCAGTTGGTCATTCAGGCCTATGGTCTGAAACATAAGGCTCCTCCCTTCAGGGTGAGAGCTCATTCTACCAGGGGTGTAGGAACCTCCTGGGCTTTTTGGCCATCAGGTATCTGTGGCCGATTTGTAAGGCTGCTACCTGGTCTTCAATGCATATGTTCACAAAATTTTACCAAGGCCTTCGGCCACAGTGTACTGTGGGCTGCCGTATAAGGTTTGATGGCTATTGTTTGGCACGGTGTCTCCCTCCCCTCAAGGCAATTGCTCTGGGAAATCCCAGTAAGTAATTAATAATAGCCTGACTCTGTATCCCGTGATGTATGATAAAGAAAATAGGATTTTTTTTCATCATACTTATCTGTAAAATCCTTTTCTTTGAGTATATCATGGGACACAGAGGTCCCTCCCCTCCCTTTTTTTTTTTTTTTTTTTTTTTTGGGGATTCAGTGCTTGGTACAAAACTGAAGTACTTCCTGTATGGGAGCGGTTATATAGGGGATCACTTCCTGTCTAAAGACCTTTGGTCTACCAGTGTCCATTCACCTGAAGATGGAGTATAACCCAGTAAGTAATGAATACAGTAATAGCCTAACTCTGTGTCCCGTGATGTACTCAAAGAAAAGGATTTTACAGGTATGTATGATGAAAAAATCCTCTCTCTTTTCAGTTCTGCTGATTCAACACTAGAGACGTAAAATTTCAGGAAATTTTGAAGCCATGGTGAAAAAAACCTTTTTTTTTCCTGTTTTTCTTCCCAGAAAAAATGGAAAATTTCTGAAAAATTAAAAAAAAAACTTCAGTGTGGAGTAGTTTTTACAAGTTGAAAGTCAGTTTGTTACACTGGAAAGGTGAAACACAGTGTACATAAAAGTATTCTGTTTGAAATAAAAGTACAGCTTATTCAGTAAATAAACTAAGCTTGCTTTTTAAAATTGTATTTTTTATTAAAAAATGGAATAACAAGAACTGTATACGTTAAGAACATTTCACGTATACATGAGAACAGTTAAAGCGGAGGTCCGCCCCCTGCCCCTGTTAAGAATTAAAAGTCGGCAGCTACACATACAGTAGCTACTGACTTTTAACTTTAGGACACTTAGCTGTCCTGGAGTCCAGTTATGTCAGCACCGCCCACAGATCTTCGGATCAGTGGATGAGTGCTGCCGCCGCCATCAAGGGTAAGGGAACCCGGACGTGTAGCCTTTCGGCTTCACTGCCGGGTCCCTACTGCGCATGCATGAACCGGCGCTGCACTTTCTCATTGGCGGAGGAAGGAGAGGATGGAGCCCGGCTGCTGCTGGCTGCGGCCGCCGGCCTGAGCTCCCGGATGTGTTGAAAAGGACAGGTGTCTTCTTCCCCTTTCCCCCCTGAAAGGTGCCAAATGTGACACCTGAGGGGGGAGGAATCCAACCAGCGAAAGTTCCACTTTTGGGTGGAACTCCGCTTTTAGCACACCCCCTTTCCCTCATAACACTTTAAAAGCTTTCTGCCAATATGCATTTTCAGTAATTGACAAAGCTGATCCAGAAGCATATATTGCTCTATGAACAACTTGATTAATGTTCTGATTTTCAGGTGTCATTTTTCTCTATAAATTAAAGGGATTGTGTATTTTTGGTAGGGATGCACCGAAATTTCGGCCAAAATATGGGTTTTCGGCATCGGCCGATCCCGAAAAGGGGGCGGGTACCGTCCATTGCGGGGGTATGTGTGCGCAATGGATGTGGGAGATTAGAATATTCACAATGCACAGAGCGCGCTGCTTGTACGAGCCGCTCTGTGCATGAAACTGTCACGTAATTACACTGGAATGCAGAGAATGCAGAGAAAGCTGTCAAATCTTCAAGTTGATGTCGGTAGGTGGGCGGGACCGAACAGCTATCAAACGCCAATGGGACAGGGGCTGGGCGGGTGTTAGCTGTTCAGTCCCGCCCACCTCAGATCAGTGTGAAAATCTGACAGCTCTCTCTCTCTCTGCATTCCAGTGTAATTAGCTGAGAGTTTCATACACAGAGTGGCTCGTACAAGCAGCGAGCTCTGTGCATTGTGAATCTTCTAATCTCTTCTGCCAGTGCCAGCCTGTACCATGCAGTGCTGTCCATCAGTGCCATCTGCCAGTACCATCCAGTGCCACATGTCAGTGCCACCTGCCAGTACAGTACCATCCAGGGCCACCTGTCACTGCCAATCAGTGCCACTTGCCAGTACCATCCAGTGCCGCCTGTCAGTGCCAACCAGTGTCAATCAGTGCCACATGCCAGTGCCACCTGCCAGTACCAGCCAGTGCCACCTGCCAATACCATCCAGTGCCACCTGCCAATACCATCCAGTGCCACCTGCCAATACAATCCAGTGCCACCTGTCAGTGCCAACCAGTGTCGCCAATCAGTACTGCCTATCAGTGCTTCCAGTCAATGCCTCCTATCAGCGCCGCCTGTCAGTGCTCAGGCACAGGTAGGCTGCATATAACAATTGTATATAAAAATATAAATATTTTTTAAAAACTGTCATTTTCGGTTTCGGCTAAACGCGTTTTCGGCTTAGTGCATTTTCGGTTTCGGCACCAAAATTTCCATTCGGTGCACCACTAATTTTTGGGAGGCCGTTTTTTTCGTAACAACTCCTTACTTGAAGATGCTGCTGGTGAAAAAACACTTTGTGATGATCCAGAAGCAGCACAAAAAGTGTTTCTGGAATGAGAACTCTGGAGGGAAAAGATACTCGCACTATCATCATGGTTCTCATTATTTAATCTCATTAAGTGTTTTTTTTAATGCCTCTGAAATGCCAGGATGTGTTTTTGTCGTCATTGTAGCATTTGGAAAATATTTCTTCTCACAGTATTCGCAAATTGCAGCTTTGCTCTCTGCAGAAATTGTGTGGAAATGTTTCCAAACTCTAGATGTCGGTCTCACCATTTTACTGAAAGAAGGAAAATCAAAACCAATTTGCTGACCAAACCATAGGTACACATTATGCTGTGATGGTGAAAACATTCATAGGAATAATTTAAAGGATAAATGAGATGCATTAATTTTTCTGACAAATTTACCCTCTTACCTGTCAATTAAGGCTTGAGAGGACAGAAACTACCATCTGCTGTAAGTAACTCAACAATCCCCAACTGTAGGAGGTACAGGATGGAGCCCACAAGCAAACTAAACTTGAGCCTTTCCCCTGTAGTGGCAGAAATGCATTATTCTCTTGTTTGAGAACTGCATTCAGTGTACAGTTCAGTACAGTGTTACTTGAACTGTATTCCAGGATTTGCTTGTCTGACAGCTGAGAGAACTTGCAATAATTTAAGACTTTATATTAAGTCTCCAAAATCTTTCATTAAGGTCTTCATGTTATATAGTTTAAATATTGTTTGAATACCATGTCATAGATATATTATTTATCGTTGTAAAAGAACATATTCCACACTTTTTTTTTCAATTTTTTCAATTTCTCTGGAAAAAATCAAAAACCGGCTTGGGGGGAAAAAAATGTTTTTTTCCAAGCCTTCCCACCTCTATTCAAGATTTATATTTTTTGGCATCATGCCTCTGTTTCTCAGGTTTGTATAGCTGCCATCTGATCATCTGTTCACACTTTTTCTACGTTTTACCAGAATGACATATCTGCCTTGTGATGTCGGCTTCGGGTGTAAGGTCCTTCCTTGGTTCTATTAGTTGTTTCTTTGGCTGTGTTTCCCACTCCACAGTTGGACTGCTTTTGGGCATCCCAAAGGCTTCCAACTATCGGTGTACCTCAATGGACGATAGAGAAATTAAGATGTTTGTTCTCAGTTTAAAATTATTTTCTCTGAGTCCATTGAGGGACACAGATCCCAACCCTGTTTATTTATAATCATGTTCACGGTAATGTTTTGCTACTACATTGAGACTTTCTCTTAGTAGGAGGGGTTTTACCTGGGCTGGCCTACAGTATTTTATTTATTTTTTTGACAGTTTCCAGTCCTCTTGTAGGCAGCAGTATAACCCAGAGGTTTCAAACTTTGTGTTCCTCAACAACAAAGGGGCTGTCACAGGCTCTCATTAAGAGAGCCCAGCTTCTCCATTCATAGAATCCATGCTATAGTTTCTATCAAAGAAACAGGATCTAAGAATGGAAGACAGTCAGATGATTGATATGCCCCCCTTCTCCATTCCTGGGAAGCTGTAGAACACCATCTATGAATGTAACAGCTGAGTGGAAAGGGTGGGCATAGTTGGGCTATCTTGATAAGAGCCTGTGACAGCCCCTTAGTTGTATTAACTTGCTACACTAGAAGAATACAGCTTTTTGGCCATCACCACTGCAGTGTATGGAAACCATGGTGTAGGGCTTGGGACCCAATAAGACAGTATAACAGGTTATGGTGAGAAGGAGCTAAAGCAATTGAAAAGCCCTAACTCTAGTCAGTACAGTAAAGTCTTCTTAAAACAAAAGTGTTCTGATGTTGCAGCCTTTACATCTTGTTCAATTTACTGTACCGGTTGTTACACCTGTTTATAACTTTCTAATTTCCACTGTAGGAGTGTTGAAATTTTATTTTTGCACCAGAACCATACATCTGCTTCATATTCTGGGGGCGTCAGATTAGGGGGGGGGCAGGATCTGGGGACCCACTTGTTAAAAGGGGCTTTTAGATTCCAGTAAGTGATCTCCCCTGCACCCCAAGGCGCCAGGGTTGTGGGGAACATGCCTTTTGACCTTCTCTCAAGGGACATTATGTAAAACCAACATTCATTCAGCACTTGGCCAATCTGTGAATTCCTGTTGGGATGGGGGAGCCTCCCCGCTGTCAGATTCAATAGAGTAGCAGGGGTGTTCATCGCAATTAAAACGAAGAAAAAAAAAAACTGACAGTGTGTACCCAGATTTAGGGTTCATTCACACCTTATACGGTTGAATGCATTTTTAAAAGCAGTACAAATGCATGTGCAAGAAAAATGTATGGATTTCAATTAGCCTAGTTTACACCATTGCAGTGCTTTCATGTGTGTTTAATCCCTACAGATCCGCGCTATTGCCGAAGTACGGCTCCAGCGCGGATCTGAAATGCCGGGACGACGTCCATGGACATCGTCCCCTGTGCACGCTCCCGGCGCGCCCCCTGGCGGCAGCACGCGCGCCCGTGGGTCGGGCGGACTCGATGTCCGCTCGAGACCCACGATCGCCTGACAGAGCTGCAGAACGGGGAACCGCCGATGTAAACACGGCGGTTCTCCGTTCTGTGACAGGGGACATAGCAGATCTACTGATCCCTGTCACTGGGATCTGTTATGTTCCGGCCAGCCCCGCACCCACACAGTTAGAACACACCCAGGGAACATTGTTAACCCCTTCACTGCCCCCTGCAGGTTAGCCCCTTCACTGCCAATGACATTTACACAGTAATCAGTGGATATTTAAATTTCTGATCGCTGTATAAATGTCATTGGTCCCAAAAATGTGTAAAAAATGTCCGACATTTCTGCTGCAATATCGCAGTCCCGATTAAAAACCGCAAATCGCCGCCATTACTAGTAAAAAAATAAATAAATAAATAAAAACGCCATAAATCAATTCCCATAGTTTGTAAATGCGATAACTTTTGCGCAAACCAATCAATATACGCCGATTGCGATTTTTTTTTTTTTTTACCAAAAATATGTAGAAGAATATATATCGCCCAAAACTGATGAATCATTTTTTTTTAATGGCTTTGTACTTTAGCAAAAAGTAAAAAATATTGTTCTTTTTTGCAAAATTGTCGCAGAGGTGATCAAATACCACCAAAAGAAAGCTCTATTTGTGGGGAAAAAAGGACGCAAATTTTATTTGGTTACAACGTCGCACGACCGCACAATTGTCATTCAAAATGCGACATCACTGAAAGCCAAAAATTGTTCTGGGCAGGAGGGGGGTTTAAGTGCCCAGTAAGAAAGTGGTTAAATAAAGTACAGCATGCTACTTTTTTGTATGGAAACCTACTGGTACACACTGCAAACGGATGTAAATGCAACTCCGTAAAGAATAAAAAACCCTAAATAACCCACCACAAATGCACTGCAATTGCATGTAAATGCACATGCAAAACTGTACACTGAATTCAGGGATTGTGGTGTAAAACTCTTGAGTTAATTCTTGTAAAAATGTAATTGCTTAGTTAACTATAGTACGTATCTCTCAATAAATTGTTAACTAAATACAGTTAATGATGTTTTTTGGTTACTCTATACTTTAACAAGTATTCTCTTAAAACTGGAATACAACACACACAGACACACACACTTAAAGCCTGACAGATTTTCATTACCTGTGGATATATTTTAGTATCTGTCTGTATCGGGGATTTAAACCATGGTCTTTTCTGTCTACAGACTGCAGTGTCAGACATGGTAGAGATTCTTCAGCTCATTGCCAGAAAAAAAGACTGTACCTTGAAATTGAAAAAGAACATTACATGTTTCCTTCACCTTTCAACAGTGCAGAACTGAGCTAGCCACAGATGTTCGATGGCATTCGGACATGTATGTAGGAACTGGCCCCCCTCAGGATATCTGAGATTGCACATTTCCAGATTGCTCTGCAGCGCTCCTCTAACAGATAAGCCGGCCACAAATGGATACAATTTCAAATGAGAATTCATAGACAAATTTGTACAAAAATTCTTAGAACATCTTAAGGTCATTCAAAAGATTTAATGTTAAATCCACATACACTGGTAAAAATGTGCTCGTCTGAGAAAGATTTTCCATTCTGCTCCTTTTGAATTTTCTCATCACTGTAGTCGAAAACAAACGTCAAAATGACCCGCTAATGATTAGAGCATTGAATAAACTTTCTTAGAACATTTCTGTTCCTAAGAATGTTCATTTGAAAATCAAAATTCTACCCATCTATCTGTTACAGGAGCGCTGCAGAGCACACTGCAAATGTGTAATCTCAGATATACAGACAAGTAGAATGGAGAGGAGATTGAAAAGCATGAGAGGGTGAAGCAGGGGATGTGGTGGTGGTTTATCAGCAGGGGACCAATACCAATTATGTCAGGTTTCCTAAAATCCCCAATCGCCAATTCAATGATTGTTCTGCCTGCTTATTCTCCCCTGACTTTGGTGGTAAAATGGTATATTTATTTATAAGTTATCCGATATGAGCTAGTATTTAGTGAAATATTTGCTTCATACAGTATTACACCAGATTTTGCGAGTCCATTATCTTTCTTGCTACCCATAGTATGAGCATTTAACTTGGCATTTGTGGTATTTGTTTTTTCTCTTTTTCAGGAAGGAAAAAATAATGACAAGTTTGACACACATCCCCGGGACCCAAATGCACTTGCTGCATACCTCTTTGCCCATAACCATTTGTTCTACATGCTGGAACTGAGCACTGGGCTTCTTTTGCTCCTGCTATCTCTGTGTGAGGCCCCAGCTGTCCCCTTTCTACGCCTTGACATCTACGTAAGTGGGACTTAGAGTTTGTGTGTTAGCCAAGTAAAAGAGAAATTAGAGGAAATGTGTCATAAGAGAAATATGTAGGCTACTTTTGCTGACCATTTGCAAATACTAGTTGCCTGGCTGTAATGTAGAATCTATGATGGTACAACGTTTACTATGTATACATGTGATTAGAAATATATGAGACACCATTTTATGCTTTATTATATTATAACATTATATTATTATTATTATGATCTAGTAAATGTACCCAGGCTTGCCTGGGTACATTTACTAGATCATAATAATCGATTAGGTTATGCATTAGTATGCAATCAAAGCTAAATGTAAAGCTCTGCATCGTATAATTGTTTTCCCTGCCAAATTTAGTTAAACATAGGCTTACATTTTGTTATATTATTATATTGGCGTATTTTTGTAAATGTTTAGCTGCATTACATATACATATCTGGCATTCACAATTTGCATTTTATTTTAAATCAACTGGCATCTTTATCAATTTATAGCAAAGCTATATACCGTGTCACCTTCAAATTGATTTCAGAACGTTAAACAGTGAACTAAGGAAACATTCTAGATTAACCAGGAAAAATCTAAATTCTATCTAGCCAATGCACCTGAAGTTGTAGTTGGCAGTATACCATACTTTGCTATACACTTGATTAGAAAAGTAAAATAAATGAATGAAGAAGGAATTCATATTCGCGCGGTTACCTTGTTCTTTGTGTATGAAAATAAGGAGCTTGCTCATAAAGTTAGTGAGAGAAAAGTAGAAACATCCTAATGGACCTATTTATGAAATATTAGCTGTACATATTTCTCAAACATTCACACAACCTTCACAAATCATTTCTGTAATTTGCCTAATCTATTTATTTTCTATGATCATCAGATCCATCCATTGGCCATAATGTGGTATTTTCCTGAAATACCTCAATCAGGAAAATTCCGCATTATGCCCACTAGATGGAGCTGATGATCATGGGACTTATGCATATTAAGAAAATGACAGCGATTATTCGAGATGACTGTGCGAATACCTGAAACATTCGCACAGCAATTTTTTTTATAAATAGACCGATATGTGTCATGTATTATGATACCCTGATAAAGCTATGCTTAGTTGGGGATTAGGGAATAATGGATATTGATTTTGTGCCAAAAAGGCCTAAGCAGGCATATTTAGGGTATGTGGGTTAAAGTGAATCTATAGCCAAATATTTATTTATTTTTTTCAATATTGCGTGTAGAACCCCTGCCAGATTTTTGCTGCTGTCTTTGTACTGTTGAGGAATTTTCCTTTTCTTTCTTTTCCCAAAGACAAAACAGAAAATGAAAGAAAATCTCTTTAAACCCTCGTAGATAGTTTTCACCAGAACAGATATCCCTTCTTGTGCATCACTAGGGTGTTCTGAAGTGTGCTTAAAATATGGCAAACCTTGAAGTAAATATACTGTGTGTGTGTGTGTATGTGTATATGTGTGTATATATATATATATATATATATAATATCTATATCCTTATTTTAATTATTGATAATACTGAGGTTGCCTACAGAGTTTAGATGAAAAACATTTTCTGCCCAGTTGCTGAACAAAACACTGTTGTGCAAAAAATGCACTTCTTAATTGTACATCACAGAATTCATGATTACTTGGGCAATGCTGCCACCTTCAGGTGAATGGGCAATGTACAAAAAAGGCAGTGATCTCTGCTTAGGCATATCCCCTCTCAGCTCAGCTAAGCTTCGATTTTTAGCTACTGTCTTTAGGTGATAGATGTGCCTACACTTGTATTCCTTTAAGATCTCCTTTCAGGGGCTCAATTCTTTAATTCCTGCCTGCTGGGATAGGAAAGGGCCTAATCTGGATCAGTTATCTACAGCCAAGTGGGACTTTACATGTGCATGAAGCACACATAGAAGAGCAGGGACAGCCTGCAATGTTGCTGGTAGGTGCTAGATCCTGCAGGCAGAGATCTCCAGGTTACAATGTAACCAGTTAAACAATCTACATGCACATATTCAAATATGTGCATATATGAGTGCAGCGCATATGTAACAAATCTTAACTATTCATATATAAAGTGCATATAGTGAAAACATAAATGTGCAAAATCCAAATATGCCACTGTCATGCAAAGTGCTTCTAGTGCATTGTCCATGCAGTCATAAGTCCATGTGAATCAACCCCAGATAGGCTAACAGCCGTTCTGTCCACAGTATGGTATACACTTCATCCAATATTATGGGTCACAATTATAACATCAGATTGTTCATTCCAGCTGATGATCCTATTCCAAGTAAACACACAGCACCCTGTGCCCACCACCAGATGTGCCCTCAAATTAAGGGCGTATGTAACACGTCTTTAACAACTCAATCACTATATTAGGGAATCTCTTCTAATTCAGATAGATCCCAAAGCTTCTCCAGAGATTTTCATTAAACTCATCAGGGCTTCATTTCATTTCCTCTAAGTTCATTCTGACGGCCAATTGACTGCTCTGCAACTCCATTAGTCCAGCAGTACCCTGTATTACACACGTGCAATCCACTTCCGGAAAAATCACTGTGTGGTCTATAGTACTGTCCTAGAGCAACATGTGTCACTTACAAAGGTTCCGTTTCCAAGCATTTCTATTTCTACAATGTAACCAGTGCCCTCGCTGGCAGTGTGCTTTACAGGGCCAGGCCACCAATCCTCCTGGAGGGGGGTTGAGTCCTTAAAGGCCCTGTGGGGCATGCCCGTTATGAAACATGAAGATTGGACCTTGTGGCCTATCAGAATGTACTGGTGCGTTCCTTTGAAACGGTGTAGCATATGGCAGTTTTTTCCTTGATGTGTTCTCAGAATGTAGGGCACTGCGGGCTATTTTTATTTGTGGAGCAATATACAGTTGGATTGTAAGCATCTATGCATGCTCGGGCACCATTTTGTTGGTTCCCAGGCATAGCAACACATGCACTCGCAGGCTCCTGGTTATATAGCCCTGTGCAGGTACAGGTCAGAGCAGCTCTGGTGATTCAGCTGCACTCTGACACATCTCTGTACAGTTGCAACAGCTGACTGAACAGGCACAGCATGGCTCCATTACGGAGTACTACAGGCCCGTTAACCCTCAGCAAGTCATGGCCACAGACAGGCAAAGAGGTAGGGGAAAGGACAATTGGTTGGTCTCCCAAATTTCTCTGTCAGGTAGGGAAGACCACCTGCACAGTTCACCCTGTAATGGCTCCCCTAAGTGTCAGATTATCTCTGAACCCTACCTTTATCTTGTATTTCAACTATGCCAGGGTCACAATAATCTGGTTACTTTGTGTCAAGTGAATAATTATTTGCAGCCACCTGGCTTGCGGGACCAGCTCTCCGGGGGTTCCCACTGGATGGAACACCTGGGACACAAGAATTAGGTGCTCTCCTTCCCCTCCTCTTTTGTGGGAGGATGAGGCATCGGAGGAACATCCTTTTAGATGAAGAAGAGGAAGCTGTTGAGGACTGGGAATCCTCTGTAGATGAATCCTCCTAGGAGAAGTCTTTGGGGTCTGGGGCTGTTGAAGCAGAAGACCACAGTGTGCTTTTTCACGGGTGTGGTGTACTCTGGCTTGAAGTTGTCCCTTCTGGAATCCCTTTCTTCAAAATTCACTGGGTTTTGGTGTCCAGTACACCTTCACTTGCAGGAAGCAATGTATGCCAATTGGGCCTATCCGGAGAAAGTGTTTTCACCTCTGAATTGCTCAGAAGTAATTATAGAGGAGGTATTCTACAATAAATGGAGTACCCAGGCTGTTGACCCAGCCATTTTCTACCTTAATAAGACCCTGATGGGCCCAGGGATTAGGTCCTGCTCTTTAGAGACACCATGTATAAGAGGTTTGGGGCCTTTTAAGGTGTCTTTCTCTTTGGTAAAAGCAGCTTTGTAGCCTGCAGTGGCTGCTGTGGGAGTTTGCCAAGCCCTTAAATTTGGGGTGAAGCATATGCTCTATTTCAGAGAATTTGACCCAGGTAGATCCTGCCACCTGGAAGATTTTACGGGAGCCTTGAGTTTCTCGGTGGATGCCTTAGAAAATTCCATACAGCAGAAAGTAGCAGACCTGAGCTTGTCTTGGGCAAAATTTCTTAATAAATGCTGTGAAACCTTGTGAGCTGCTATATTACTCCAGTCACTGTAGCTGCTAACACTTTTCACACCCCTCAATGTGGTGGTACCAAAAACAGTTTATATATACATATACATGAAATGCATATATATAGTGTAGCGCTTACATTCAAATGGTGCAAAATTAGCAATAATTAATATGCAAAAACTGTGCAAAATGCATCAAAGTTCATCAGGAGTATCCATATAATGTAGCAATTTCAGTCAAATTTGTGCAAAAATAGCAATAATCAATGTGCAGAAGCTTTGCAGACTTCGTCAAAGTCCACCAGAGGCTTCAAAACTCCAGAATGTGTAAACATATGGTTCATAAATGGAAAAAACAAAACAAAAAGTGCTCTAGTGCAATATTCAGTGCAGACTGTCCTCATAGGTACACATCCGATTCTCCAATGTGCAGAATTCATCCAATCCCCAGACGTCCCAGTAGAGGTCACATGAGGTGACGAAATCGATAGGAGGGACTGGTATAGCCAATGTATGAGGACGAGGATTGGTACAGAGGAACAGTGAGGAGTGCTGGAGTCTAACCCTGCCTATAGGAGCTGCAGATCCCTGGGACAGGTGACTGCTCTACACGGACCACTTGTTGTATATACAGGCGTTGTTATATTGTTTGAAATGTGAGTGTTTTATCTACTTATGGTTTTACTAAATATTTGGTTAAAGCGGAGTTCCACCCAAAAGTGGAACTGCTGCTTTAAGAGGAGGTGACCCCCCTGACATGGGGGTCGTTTTCACAGGGTCCACGGTCCACTTCCTCTCCTGGCGCCGCGGAGCTGGAAGGAAGTTCACCTTCCCCCCTCCCTCTCGGCGATCTTCTGGAACACGTCACAGGTCCCAGAAGATAAGCCGAGCCATTCATTGATGCCAAAGCCGGATGCCCACACTTGTGATGCCGGCGCTGAAGGGGAGGGGGAGACGAGTGAGCCCTCGGGCGGTCGCATCGCTGGAACGAGGGACAGGTGAGTGGCCGATTGTTAAAAGTCAGCAGCTACCCTTTGGGTAGCTACTGACTTTTAACAGGGTGGAACTCCGCTTTAAATGGGATTCTGTGGTAATCTGTGGAAATCGATGGAGCTGTGGTGAAATATCCATGTAAAGGAGGATAATGTACTGATGAGTTCCATGCTACACCTTGGGTGAATGAGCCTCATTTCTACAGACACTATTGTTCAAAGGCACTGTTTATACGCCCTTAAGGTGAGGACACATCTGGTGGCGGGCACAGGGTGCTGTGTGGTCACACGGATAGATTCTTCAGGAGGAATTGATATTATGTACCTTTAGCCAGGAGTTCTATGAGTGAAAGATCTGAGAGAAAGACACTGCACTGAATGTGGGAAAGGATTGGAGAATCGGATGTGTACCTATGAGGACAGTCTGCACTGAATTTTGCACGTTTTTGTTTTCCCACTTATGAACCATATGTTTACAAATTCTGGAGTTTTGAAGCCTCTGGTGGACTTTGATGAAGTCTGCAAAGTTTCTGCACATTGATTATTGCTATTTTTGCACAAATTTGAAATTGCTACATTATATGGATACTCCTGATGAACTTTGATGCATTTTGCACAGTTTCTGCATATTAATTATTGCTAATTTTGCACCATTTGTTTGTAAGCGCTACAATATATATATATATATATATAGTGTTTTTAGAATTTCTTGTTAATGTGCACATTCCCAGTGTGGAAAATTGGCAGACTGACTTTTTCACCTGACAGCAATGAATCCAGGAGGATGGGGCCTTTTCTCTGAAGTGTTGTCTGCAGTGTGGGACGCCAAATTTGGATCTCTTAGCATCCAGATTCAACAACAAACTGGACAGATTTCAGTCTCGAACCAGAGATCTGTAGGTGATCTCAGCCTCAGACATTCTGTTTCAGAGATCTATTGCCTCTCGTTCATTGGTAGCCTTTTGTGCTGAATGTCATGTGTGGATTTTTCACCTGTGCAGCCCATCCCTCATGTTCAGTGCTTTGGGACATCCTAAGCAGCCACGATAATGACTTACCCTGTGCCCTGTGATGGATGATTTAATAAATTAGAATTTTTGGCATACCTGTAAAATCTTGAAATACATCACAGGACACACCAAGACCTTCCTTAGGCTTAAAGCAAAGCTCCACCCAAAAGGGGAAGCTCCACTTGTCTGCCCCCCCCCCTCCTTTCCACTGCCACATTTGGCACCTTTCAGGGGGTAGCAGCTACCTGGTTTTGAAAGGTACCCGCTTCCTACTTACAGCTGAGTCTGTCGTAGCGAACTGTGCAGGAAGTTCAGCCCCTCCCCCCGCAGCTGGCCCATTCACAAAGCGCAGCAGCGTACCGGCTGTGAAGCCGCAAACCTTAACTTAGTGGAGATGGCGGTGGCAGCAGCACCCGAGAGCTGATTGAAAAGTTGGCTCGGGTGAGGACACGGCTGGATCATGGACAGGTAAGTGCCCTAATAATAAAAGTCAGCAGCTACAGCAAATACTGTAGCTGCTGACTTTCAATTTTTTCTGAAGGAGCCTGGAGCCCCCCTTTAACTGAGCTGAAACTGCCTGGACCGGGATTTCTGCTGTTTTTTAGTTGTGTTCATTTACTTGAAGGTGGTAGCATAACCAAAGTAGTCATGAATATGAAGTCCTCTGTGTCCTGTAATGTATGCCCAAAAAAGGATTGTACAGGTAAACTGAAAAAATCCAAATTTTTGCATCAGTACACTTTACATATTCTGGCTTTTGGAGGTGGTTGGTGGTAGCACTAGACTTACCTCAGGGGTAGCCCTCTAGAAATTGGGCAGGAAAATAATTCCCAGCTAATCATTATACCCTCAGGGAGGGTTTAACCAGGCTTGTCATTTAAGGCTGCAGACCTATAAATGTTTCTCAGCTTCCTTAATTATTTAGAACCTGTATTTAGTCAGGTGCAGAACCTATACCGCTAATTAATGGGATGCAGCCTACTGTCAGAGGCATGTTTTGTTCAGAATTAAATAATTACTGCTTGTGTATGACCTTCTTTGCCTATTTCATCTGTTTGCCCATTCCAGGTCCATGCCACTCTGGAACTTCTTATCCTGGCTTTGGTGGTGTTTGAACTTGGCATGAAGATGAGATGGCTTGGTTGTCATACCTTCTTGAGACACCGCAGGACCATGCTAAAGGTCAGTGGGCCAATATAAATCTCTGGTACCCAATCATTAGGAAGCAATGCCGTTTAACCAATTTACCTCTGGAAGATTTACCCCACTTAATGACCAGGCCACTTTTTGCGATCTGGTACTGCGTTACTTTAACTGACAATTATGCGGTCTTGCAACACTGTACCCAAATAAAATTTGTAATTTTTTCCCCCACAAATAGAGCTTTCTTTTCGTGGTATTTGATCACCACTGCAGTTTTTTTTTTTTTTTTTTGCACCATAAACAAAAAAAGGCCGACAATTTTGAAAAAAGAAAACAATATTTTTTACTGTCAGCTATAAAAAAAATGTAAAACATCTAATTTCTTCATAAATTTAGGCCAATATGTATTCTGCTACATGTTTTTGGTAAATAAATCCCAATAAGCATATATTGATTGGTTTACACTAAAGTTTTAGCGTCTACAAACTATGGGATATGTTTATGGAATTGTTATTTTTTTTTATACTAGCAATGGCATCAATCAGCGACTTACAGCGGGACTGCGATATTGCAATGCCGAATCGGACACTAACTGACACTTTTGACACTTTGCGAGAACCTGTGACACTAATACAGTGATCAGTGCTAAAAATATGCACTGTACTAATTTCACTGGCTGGGAAGGGGTTAAACATCTAGGGCAATCAAAGGGTTAACTGTGTGCATAGCCAGTGTTTGTGTACTGTATGCGCTTTTACTAGGGTGAGAGATGGATTCTAGTCCCCTCTGTGTTCACCGGCGATCGGCAGGTGCCGGAGGACATCGAGTACTCGGCACCCGCACATTGGCTTCTGCGTGTGCCCCCTGCAGGCAGAAATGCAGAATCGCATAAATAAAACTGCTATAGGACAGTCAGCAAGTGGTTAGTATTGTATATGTAAATAATCACAGTTGCATTGGATTACACACTTATGTCTTTTTATTTATGCATCTTTGCAGAGTTGTGTTTTATTGGTTCAGTTTGTGGAAGCTATTGTGGTGCTTATAAGACAAACCTCCCATGTGCGTGTAACAAGAGCCTTGCGACCTATTTTCTTAGTGGACTGCAGATATTGTGGGGCAGTCAGAAGGTGAGAAATGGACCTTTTGTTATTTATTTATTTTTATTATACATGCATAGTCACAAATTGTAAAGGTACACATATATGGAGTAATCACTTTCAGACTTTGACATCGAGTGTGGCCAATTGTAAATGTTATATTGTAAAAAAATCTGGTTATTGGGCTGTCAGATAAGCTGCTGGTCACTTGCAGCTTCTCCATATTGTATTGGCATGTTTTCAACAAGTAATAAACATATAGCCAATGCAGCAGAGCTACACACATTAGCATATGCAGCTATAAAGTTTAGTTTATGTGGCACTACAGACAATTTAAAATCAAGTACTTGAGAAATCCAGTTTCTTAGTTTGTCCTCATATATATTGATATTGTCAACTCTTTTGTGTTTGTATAATATAGAGTTTACTTGATAAATTCTATTTTATGTTAAAGTGGTTGTCAACCCTTCACAACCACTTTAACCTACAGGTAAGCCTATAATAAGGCTTACCTGTAGGTTCCCTGCATATCTCCTAAACCTGCACGGTTTAGGAGATATACAGTGTACTCGCATGTGCCCACGTCATCGGGCACATGCGCAGTGAAGAAACGGCCTCCGCGCCATTCCTTCGCTGAGATCGTGCCGCAATTGGCGGCTCCCACGCGCATGCGCTGCAGTGATGTCACGTGACTCCGGCCACTCACAGAGCCAGAGATCGTGGCCCCGGAAGGAAGAGGGGCAGAAGATGGATGCTTCCTACTGCGGGGACAGCGCGGGACATTGCAGGCTTCCAATGCAGGTAAGTGCCACATAATGGGCTAATATGCGATGCATGCTAGCCCATTATGCTTTTACATTGCAGGGTAATAGAAAGGAAGTAAAACCCATTAGGGTTTACTTCCCCTTTAATAGTACTGCTGCTTGTCTATTATTAGAAACCTCAAAGACGGCTGAACTAAAAACTCATATTTGTGGCATTTGGTTAGCAAATGTTTTATCTGTTAATAGTAAATTAAAGCTGAACTCCAACTTTCTTTTCACTAGAACTGAATGGAATGATCAGTTCCGGTATAGATCATACCTCTGTATCATGTTGCTCTGTTGTCTGCAGATCCTCTGATATTCTGGGTTTAGTTGTGGCTTTGTACCATGTGACATTCTTTAAAGTGTGATGTAGACTGAGACCCTTCCATAGCCACCTCCTGCTGCATCTCTAGCCTAAAACACACCCTTCTGTAGTCTTTGACACTCTGAAAATCATGTAACTTCCTAAACAGCACTCATGGTGGGTGGGATGGAATGGATCCCAATTAGCATTTAATCCCGCCCAGTCACACCTACAGGAAGTGTCCAAACCTCCCAAGTCCCACCTCACATATCACAGCATTATTCAAAATCTAATCGGAAACCCCTTTATACACAGCCTGTTCTGAAAGCCAGCTATGCTGCTGCTGGGCAGGACTTAAAGCGGCAGTAAACCCGCAAGAAGAGGGGAAACAAAAAAATAGCCTGCAAGACAATAGCATAATGTGTTAGTATGCATCGCATACTAACACATTATGAAATACCTTAGAACGAGGCCACCGATACCTGAGTCGGTTAGCGCTAAGGCCGCTGACACGATGGTCCTCTTCCTTCTTCCGGGTACGCGGCTCCGGCGCTGTGAGTAGCTGGAGCTGCGTGACGTCACTTCCACGCATGCGCGCGGGAACTCTTCGTTCCGGCAGCCAGCTCTGATTTTCCGGCAACCTCCCCCGGATCATCAAAGCGCATGTGCCGCTGACATGTTGGCATGCAGAGCGAATATCTCCTAAACCGTATGGAAGTGATCCCTTGCATCTAAGGCCCCATTGACACTTTGTGTAGAAGGAGTGCACGTTTCTGCTCACAATAATTTTAGTGTATTTGGTGACTACACATACACTTTACAGCAACGAAAGATTTGTGTGTTACTAAATCGAGTTTTTTGCGTGTGTGTAAACACTATATACACATTATAAATCATGTCTTCAAGAAAGACCAGTTGCTGTTTTTCTGTAAAAAAAAGAATGAGATCAGAGCAGAAAAAATATGATCATGTGATCAGTTTTATACTTGTGTGCCCTTTATAGCTAGAATGTCACATTTCTTGTCCAAGAGATGGTGTGTAAGGTTACACTTCCTGCTATTACAGCACTCTGTTCACTACAGAGAGGAATGGAGTGTGATTGGTGAGAGCAGAATTCCAATACTCTCCTTTCACCACCCACATGAAGGCCCAGAAACACCCACAGTAACCCTTAGGCTGCATTCACACCTGAGCGTGTCGTTTTAAGGCAGAAAGTCGCGCGATTTTACCATGACTTTTACCACGTTTTTGCTGCGATTTTGTACAGGTCAAAAGATCACCAATGTAAAAAGCAGAAAAACGCCCAAATCTGCCTGAAAAAATACTTCAGGCGTTTTCAGGCTTTTGGCTTCAGGCGTTTTTGAGTGGAGATGTGAACCATCTCCATAGAGAATCATTGATTTTTTTTTTTTCCCCTCCAGTGTTTTGTAGCTTCAGGCTTCAAGCTACAAAACGCTCAGGTGTGAATGCAGCCTTAGATCCACCACATCAACTCCCAGAACTGGCACAAGTGACTTCTATGGCCTGTGTTTCGTCAAATTAGGCGACCCGTCATATCTTGTAATGGAAGTGACGTTTCGTCACCAACATCTTGATATACACAGCACTCGTCCACAGTAAGGATACAGTGGGAAGGCAGCAAGCGGATATCTTTTTACACCCAACGGAGTTTAGCATTCCACACTTATTTGTAACAGTAAACTGAACTTATATAGCGAAATACACTATTTTGAAATCCGTCAGACTGTTTTGATGTTGAATTGTAAAAGCAGCGGTGTTCTGTAACATTAGCAAACCTGTCAGATCAGCAGGCTTGCCGCTGCTTTTAAAATTCAACATCAAAACGGTGTCACGTATTTCTAAATACAGTATTTCAGTATGTATGCTCCGTTTACTGTTAACAATAAGTGTGAAATGAAAAAGTCCAGTGGGTGTAAAAAGATGTCCGCTTGCCGCCTTCTCACTGTATCCTTACTGTGGATGACTGTGAGGTGTAGCAAGATGGCGGCGACAGAACTTCACTACCATTACACGATATGACTGGTCGTCTAATCTGATGAAACACCTGCCCTGAAAGTACAGAGGCTCAAAAGATCATGGGATATATAGTATCAGGACTGGTAAAGGAAGGAAACATGAAGTCAGAGAACTTTGAAATTCAGCCAGGAGAAGGAGTGACATCACAGACACAGTAACCTGCTGTATAAAGCTAAATGAGGGAAGTTACACACAATCTAACAGTGGGTTTGTGATTCATTTACATGCAAAATGCATGTGTTGCTTTGGAGGAGGAAAAGCTGGAGTTCTTCTTTTAAAGACTCTTTTTTAATGTAAGATTCCGTCAAAATAATACATGGCAATTTATATGGCATGATAATACTTCATCTCTATGAAGGGGCATTTTCTTAGTCAGTGAAGTACTTAGCAGGCTGCCTGTGCATAAAATGTAAGACTGTTTTGTTGCTTCATAGGAATCTGCGCCAGATTTTCCAGTCTCTGCCGCCATTCATAGATATTCTGCTGCTCCTTTTATTTTTCATGGTCATTTTTGCAATCTTGGGTAAGTAAATGAATATGTGCATGTAGAGAAATTTGCCCTCATTAATGTCCTCTGATTTATACTTGTGAGGTGGAAAAAGCCCCTTAACCTCCCTAGCGGTATGATTATTTCAGATTTTTGGTGCTGAAAGTGGTACATTATTTTGCATGGAAATTTGGCGTTTTATATTGTAGGCCTGTGATTCTTAGGAATAACTCACTTAAATCTGTCCAAACAAGAGTCTAGTAGACATCCCGGGTATGATAAAGTTTGAAACATGAAATCATAAATTATAATATAATAAATTAACTAAAAATAATTATCAAAACGTAATAGTCATAAAATGTATTCAATAATGTAATCAAACCAAAAACACTGAAATTTGCTCAGTTGCAGAATTGTCGCTGTCGTCACTTTCAGTGTCTGATGATAAATTTCCCCAAAAATCAGTATCGCTCAATTCTGCAAATGATTCTTATTTACTATCGCTGTTTTCTAGCTGATCAAAAACCGCTTAAAGGGACACTTTTTGGTTGCCATGGACATTCTCATGTTTCCAGGCAGAAAGAATGACATATATAATATAAAAGTGCATGCAGGGTACTGGGCAAACCACTAGGGACAAAGGGGATGTGAAATGATTTCATACAGTAATGTAATCTTACAGATTACAGTGTACTGTATGTATACCGTGTGTTTCACTTTTTGAATTTGCCGCCGGTCTCCGCCCCCACGCGACGCTCGCAGGGAACGGAGCCCGGCACACAGAGGCATTGGGCGGAGGACACAGCCCGCAGACACGGCAGGGAACATCGCTGGATCCATGGGACAAGATGAGTAACGCTGCCATGGATCCAGCGATGCAATCCTGAGTGTGGCTCGGGGTTACCGCTAATGGTACTGAAATTCCACCCCGAGCCACACTCGGGAATACTGCCAGGGAGGTTAAAAAGGTATTCTGGATGAGGAATAGTGGCAGAGGTACCACCGAGCTCTACTGAAAGAGACGTTTCTGGCCATTGCACTTAAAGCGGAGTTCCACCCAGTTAAAAGACAGCAGCTACAAAAGGTGTAGCTGCTGACTTTTAACAATCGGACATTCACCTGTCCCAGGCTCCAGTGATGAGTCCGCCCGAAGGCTCGCTCCTCTCCCCCTCCCCTCGGTGACGCCTGGCATCAGAAGTGTGGGCGCCCAACTTTGGCTTCAGAGCCAGGCACGAGTCACGCTGCGCTTTGTGAATGGCTGGTGTAACTTCTTGCACCTGTGACGTGTCCCAGAAGATCACCGGGTGGGAGGGAGGAAGGTGAACTTCCTTCCTGTTCCGCGGCAACAGGACAGGAAGTGCAGCTGGGACCCTGTCAAAACAGGGTCCCAGCTGCCCCCCCAAAAAAAATGACATGCCAATTCCTGATTCCACTTTTGGGTGGAACTCCGCTTTAAGTGGATTCAACCCAATCCTCCTGTCCGTACTAGGATAAAGATGGTAAATCAAATATTGCCATATGAAAAGCTTGTAATATGAACACAGATGGTGCCCAACAAAATCTAATAAGATTTGGCATGTGTGCTAAGCATCTACCATTTCAAGTAATTGAGAAGCCCATTGACTCGGACATAAAGTATAACAACTGTCAGAATTCAAACCTCTTAATGTTTATTTCTCATACCCAGGGAAATAATGGTGACTCACTGAAAGCTTTATATATCTTTTATGTATCTGATCCCAGCAATCCGTATACATATTTTCAAATAACCTGATACATGTCGGTTCAAATGTATCTGCTATGGTGCTCATGTTGAATATTTTATCACATTTGTTACTGTAATGCACATTAGGTAATAAAAAGTGTTAAAAAAAAAAGCTATACTTACTATACGATTATGAACAATGAACAAAGCTGTTTAGACGTTTTAAAGCTGAACTTCGGGCAGATATAGAAGACACACATTAATACATCACTGAATTTATTGTTTTCAATCCAAGATCTATACATACCTTACTTTAATTTGGTATCGGTTTCATGAAATCCACTGTACAGCAGTGCTCAGACTGTAGCAAGGGAAAAGCAAGAAAAGGAGCCAATCAGTTGTACTTTACTGTAAAGTGCATGCTGATAGGGGGAGAGAACAGAGTGGCATAGAGATAAGCTCTTCATTGTGCTGCTTGTACCTCGAAAAATCTGTGACTGGACAATGAAAGGAGTTCATTGTCTAGTCAGACTTTGGAGGGTACAAGACCTATAAGTGTTACTTAACTGCAGCAGAGAAATATCAGGTCCACCGCCATGTCAAACAAGATGGCGCTGTGTAAATCTCAGAACTGAATGGACAGAAATACAAATCCTTTGGCAGGTAAAATGGCTTCCATAAATGTATTTCATTTGCGTTTGTTGCGGTTTGTCTGGAGTTCAGCTTTAACCACTAATTTCCCCAGCACTGTTTTAAAATGGCATTGGAATAGCTGCTATTAGTCCTGGCACTGTTTTAAAACGGCGCCCAGTCTCTGTGACTCTGGCAGATCCCTGCATGGGGGTAGGCTGGAACCAATGGCTATCTGTCACAGTTGGTAACTGGGACTGAAGCTGGCCATACATTATACAGTTTTCTTTCTCAATTTCCTTTAGTTTTACCTTCAGTTATCAACTAGTACAAGGGCCTGACTGATTGCATACCAATTTGAACTGTTAAAGTTTGACCTCATATTGCTGTATATGGTTTTGGTAAATCTAAAGGAAAGTTGTACAAGAAATTGTATAATATATGACCATCCTAAGCCCTGGAGCTGAAATGGTCAGCGTCTGATGCTTCTACACAGCACTCCGTGGGAGCATAATAGAGAAGTGAATGAAGTGATAGGGTGTTTAGGTAAAAAAAAGGCCTGGAGACTAAAGTGGTTAACTACTGTCATTCTTTTTTCTGACATTGATATAAAACAACACCTGATTTATTTTTATGTTGGCTTTTATAGGATTTTACCTGTTTTCTTCAAATCCTTCTGATCCAGTAAGTTTTATAAGCTTTTCTAAAATATTTCCTGCGATCCATTATAGGCACATTTATAACCTTAAAAAATTAGATTGTTTCCATCAGATTAATGACCGTGACTGTACTACCCCTTTATATCAAAGTCTTATCTAAAATATGTGTATTTTTTTTCTTTTGAATATTTTAGGTGACCAATGATTACAGTTCTGGATAAAAACTGTGTACACATTTTTCACGTGGGACTCCAATCATGCTGTCACCTAGATTTGTTTTGATCGTTAAAGATGAGGCTGGGTTCACCCCTGTGCGCTGGAGCAACATGTTAATGTGCAATTCAAGCCATAGTGTGTTGTGGTGCCATTCATTTTGAATGACACCCCAATACAGTAAAGGAACGCATCTTTAATTTATTTATTTATTTTATTTATTTATTTCAGGTACTTATATAGCGCCGTCAATTTACGCAGCGCTTTACATATACATTGTACATTCACATCAGTCCCTACCCTCAAGGAGCTTACAATCTAAGGACCCTAACTCACATTCATACATATACTAGGGCCAATTTAGACAGGATCTAATTAATGCAATCCCCTGCCCACAACATCCACCCAGTTCAGCTAGGAGTATGATGTTATTGTATAAATGATTCTACAGGGGGATTTACACATTTACGAGTAGGAGCCTAATGGCTCATTCACACTGTTTATACTGTCCAGCACAGTCCCAAAGCAAAGACAAGCCAATTTGGCAAGTTTCCTATGGCGTCAATTCACATCACTTCATTGCGGTGGGTGGTGTGCGTTGAAGAAAAATACTGCATACAGTGCATTTTAGTGCAGCAAGAATGCAGCAGAAACCACTGCATTTCAACACCATAGTGTAAATAAAACTAATGAAATTCCCCTTGTGATATTTTAATAAGGTTCTAACAAAAAAGAAAAAAGTAAACAGTGTATCCTCCCAATCAGTGTAGGTTTAATTTGTTGTCAGGTTTGTTGGACTGGCTCTAATTTTTGTTGTTTTTCTGTTGCCAATGCAGACACATGTGGCTTATATTTTCAAGGCACTAAAAGTAGTTTACTAATCCTGTGGTGGCTGCATTTGTTTTCATTTTAAGAGTAAGGGCATTTTCAGCTAGTACAGAAACTACCACCAGAGGCGTAACTAGTACCTTCAGGGCCCCGGTGCAAAAAATTATGAAGGGCACCCCTGGCCAGGACCCCCTTCCCTTTTCTTGCTGATCCTGGGGCCCTTTACTCCCATTGCGGGGCCCTTTATTACGGTCCCGCAGTGGGACCCTTTCACAAGTAATGCAGCAGGCCCCCTTACTGCCATCTTTGGGCCTCCTCATGGTGGTGAAGTGCCAGGGCCTGGTCCCAATAGCAATCCTTGTAATCCTGATAGTTCCCTCACTGGTGTCAGTAGCAGTTAATTTTTATTTTAATTGTATTATTTTTTTACTATTTCATTTTATTTCTTTTACAATGTTATTTTTATTATTTTTTACAATTTTTTTAGGAGCTCTGTTGGGGGGGGCTTTGATGACATATCCGGGGTCTAAACCAACCTCATCCCTCAATCTCCATCTGTAGCCTCAGCTGCACAGAATTAATGGACAGGAATAGCTGTGCACCGAGCCTCCCATTCAGAAGTGGAAGTATAGTAAAAAACAGTTTACTATGCTTCAGTTATGAATAAACCAATTGGTACCAATCACTGACTCTGTCCATTCAGAAAAGGAAGGAGCTGGTAAATGACAAATTTACCAACCCGTTCCCATCCCTACATCATGACACATCTTCTGCAGCAGCTGGCAGGAAAGAGGAGGGGGCAAGACAGCAGCTCTGTGGGGGGGGGGGGACCAGGGAAACACACAGGGACCCTGGGAACAGCAGAAGACAAGTAAACTGGACAGGAGGGGCGGCGGGGGCAGCATAGAGGAACCAATCTCCTCCATTAGGAGGAAAATGGAGGAGATTGGTTCCTCTAAATGCCGCCCCCACCATCCCTCCTATCCAGGTGTACAAGGGAGGCACATGGGCCCCCTGGAGCATGGGGCCTGGTTGCAATCGCAACCCCTATCGTTATGCTCCTGACTACCACCCGTTGCTCTTCCCAGAAATGCAATATACTAGTCACTTCCTGTGAAATGTTATCTTCCTTCAGTCAACTTGTAATCTTCCCATTCCCCATGTAATTTGAAATGAACAAAGCATAGACACAAAAGGAAAGGACATGTTTTATGTACAAGATCAATGGGTGAATAATGAAAAACAGCCTTAAAATGAAACCAAATACAGCCACAACATTTAAAAATTGGTAAGCTGCGGTATTGTAATAGTTTGTTTTTGGGTACAGATACACTCTATTAGCTTTGGTTGTTGTATTTTCTGCAAATATTATATAGACCTATTATTATATGTTGAAGTTTTTTGTTTTGTTTGGAATATTGTTTTTATTTGATTAATTGCTTTTCATGTGTATTGTATGTATGTGCTCAGCATTTCTAGAGTATTAGCAATTTTTGCTAGTGCAAGAGCTGTACCATTGTGTTAAAGCGTTTGTTAACCCAAAAACAAAAAACAAAAATGGAGCATGTTCCCTTAACCGCTTGCCGACGGCTGATCGGCAATTGACGGCGACAATGTGGCTCTGTAACGCGAATCGCCGTCATACGACGGCGGCCGCGATACAGAGCCACTGTGAGCTGTCTCGGTGTAACAGCGGCAGTTAACGGCTAGTCGGCAGCCGTTCGCCAATTCCCTTGTACGAGGTAAAAACAAAAAACAAAAACCCAATTGTTTGCGAAATTGTGTTACCATGTCGAGAACGTGATCGTTTTTAACGATTATGAGATCTTTACGACTCGTGTATGTATGTTATGTGTACTTTTCGTTAATTAGTTTATTTTTGTTATAAGGTTTGTTTTGTTTTTTGAAGTTGTATATTATTATCCAGATATATTATAAACGTCTTTTATGTTGTTGGTTTCGATTATCTCACATAGACATGGGTTT
>BLSH010015503.1:425801-436600 GCA_018402905.1 Glandirana rugosa
GGCCCCCCCCCCCCCTGTTCCCCCGTGCTCACTGGAGTGCTGGGCTGTAGAGAGGGTGGGAGCAGCTGGCTCAGGCTATTGGAGACTCACTGAGAGGTTGAGCCAGGGGTCGATGCAGGCATCTAGATGGATTTCAACCATCTGGACCTGATTTGTGATATTAGCTGACAGCAGGCTTCAGCCCCTTGTCAGCTGAAAACAGATCACAGCAGTGCAGAACGAATGAGCTTTGGCTGCATTACTCCATTAATAAAAAACTGATTCAGGAAACTAATTGATGAAACAGTACACAATTACTTATCGCCACCTATATTTAGCTAATGACATTGACGAAGTATGGGAATGTGTTCTAGGGGCAATCACATCATCAGCATCCTGTCCCTTTGTGTATGTGTGCTGCAAAAGAGGGAGTGGCCCAACCTGCAGCTGATTGTATTAGGATAAACATGATTTTAATAGTTCAGATAGGGATAAGTACAGGGGACGTCTGAGCTTATCTCTATCAAAGAGTAGTGGCAAATCTTTATTGGACAATAAACAAATGCACACATTTATTTTCATTACAGAGTGGTAACAGCTATACGAATCCAAGCAGCTGAGTAGTAAATGTGACTAAATTGTTTCATCAATTTTTTTTAACTCTCCAGAACTATTCAAACTACAAGATTCCTGCCTATTACATAAAAGGTTGCACTGATGTGCTCCTAAAGAAATGTAGCATACTACATGTAGGAGATCTACAAAGAACATATTTTAGATTAGCAAGATTGTGCTGCTACAGTGCTTAAATTGGTGTTGACTTCTAAAATATTTTTAGAAATATGATGACCATGAAGTATCTTGATATATTATTGGTGGTGTATGAAATAAATGATTTTAACTAAGATTGGTTTACTTAAAATCTCATTTAGTAGATTTGTGCTTCTTAATATGTTAAGAACTATTTTGTTGTCATTGCCTATTCTTTTTCGTGGGAAGAGAGCATTCATTTTCCTTTTGTCTTTCAGTATTTCAGCACGCTGGAAAATAGTCTTGTGAGCCTATTCGTTCTTCTAACTACTGCCAAGTAAGCACCTTTTACCTTCTGTCTGTTATGATTCCACAGATCTTGCTGCTCACACTGATATTAATACACCTTTTTATCATAGTTTTCCAGATGTCATGATGCCAGCTTATTCACGCAACCGGTGGTCCTGCATCTTTTTTATTGTTTACTTATCGATTGAACTGTATTTCATCATGAATTTGGTGAGCTTGGACCTTGTCATACTATTTAATTCAATCTATGACATTGCTGCATGGCTTGTTTTTTTAAAATTACTTATAGACCCTAGTGCTTCCCCCTGCCTGTCAGTGGTAATGTGATCTAATGTGATCTGAGCTGCATATGTGCAGCTCATGCCACATTTACGGCACACATGGTCTGTGCCGTGTTAATGTGGTTCCCGTGCGCCTGCATGGGGATGGTGTTGCTGCAGTCCGGCCATTCAAGCGGCTGAAGAGACAGAGCTGTGAAGACGGAAGCAGCGGGAGCAATAACACCACAGCGTGGAGGACTACATTTAATGGGAATGTCTGTCATAATATGCTAATATGCACTGCACACTAGCACATCATGGCATAAACCTGCAAAGGGCACTTTTTTTTCTTTTTATTTCTTTGGCGGACTTTAATGCCGCTTTAAATAAACTAAAGGATATTGGGGCTATCGTTAGTCTTATGACATTGCTTTGCTTTTGCTTACTTTTATTGAAGGTATTTTGTAGTTATTTTAATCGGGAAAATAAACCACTATTTACCACATGTACATATATTTGTTGTTTTTTTTTCCTTGGAATAGCCTTGGTAGCCCATAAGGGGTTTTACGAGACTCTGCTTTGTTGTTAGCCCAAGGCCCTTTATTCTATTGATGGTTCTTACTACTGTAAATCCAGTAAACCATGGAGTACTTGAAGGTCTACCAGTAATTTTAATTAAGTAGCATTGTGTTTTTTTTTTTTTTTCCATGATGTTACAAGAAAGTATATGGCTGCCCCAGCAGAAGCATTAATGGAATTTCATTTTTGTGCAAAACTCGGTTCACGCCTGTGTTTTTTGGTGCCTTTTTGCAGAAACGCACTACAGTTCATTTAACATGGTTTCCTATGGGACACATTCACATCTATGCTTTTTTCAGCCACTGCGTTTTTAGAAAGGGACTTTTTTAAACGCAAAACAATTTGCTTTTTTTTGGTTCAATAGACTTCAATGGAGAAGCTGCAGAAAACTATATAGTGCGTTTTTTGATGCAAATTTACTGAGATTTTGCTGCGATTTGCGTTTTTTAATCTGCCGACGACAAATTGGCCAAGAAAAAAAAGCATAAAAACATGCAAAACGCAAATCGCTGAAAAATCATGGTAAAATCAGGTGTGCAAAAATACGCAGCAAAAAGCACTACAGAAACAATCAAAAGCAAACTGCATAGGTGTGAAACGAGCCTAAGGTTCAGTATACTACAGCAGGAACACGTCAATAAGTATGTTCATCTTGGCTTGAGATTCACTTAAATGTTTTCTTTTGTTTGAAGTATTAAGGCTTTCTTTTGTCTCAGTGCAAGATCTTGTGTATACCTAAATGTGTCATAGTGTCTTGCAGTGACTGTCTTTTCACTGTGAAATGGATACTATAAACTATGTGGCATTGCAAATGGCTTGATTGCTTTTATATTAATTATTTTAAAAGTTTTAAGGTAACATTGGTTCACATTCTGATTTTATATCCCTCAGCTTTTGGCAGTTGTGTTTGATACATTCAATGACATAGAGAAAAACAAGTTCAAGTCTCTGCTTTTGCACAAGCGCACAGCCACTCAGCACAGCTACCAGCTACTGGTTAACCCACAGGTATGAAAAAGAACTTTAAGCGATTTAAGAATATAAAATTAGTCAACTGATATTAATTACATTTATTAAAATAAATGTGTGACATTTAAAGTGCAGCCAAAATAAAAAAAGGCGAAATCCTCCTCGGCCCCCCCCCCCGTATTCTTCCGGTGCAGCAGGGGTTAATACAACTAAGGGGCTGTCACAGGCCCACCTGTGCCCTTCTTTTCCGCCCAGCTCCGTGATTCAAAAAAGCTTGTACTGCAGCTTCTATGGATGCAGAGCAAGAGCAATCTATGAATGGAGGACAAGGAGATTATTAGGTCTGCTCCTCCATTCATAGAGCCTATTTCACTCATAGAAGCTGTAATACGGCTTCTATGAATGGTGCAGCTGGCCAGAAAGGGTGGGCATAGTCGGGCATTTTTGATGAGAGCCTGAGATAGCCCCTTAGTTCTATTAACCCCCTGCTCCAACAAAGGATTACAGCAGCAGGGGTGGGAGGGCATAAACCAGGAGGATTTAATCTAACAGTGTAGGCATCAGCACAAGGGACACATCCTATGCACTGCAAGCTATGTCCCTTTTTTGCAGGTTTTTGTGTTACTTTTTTGGCTGCACTTAGGCTTAAGCATTTATTAACACGAAAATTCTCATCAGTACATTCGATGACTTGATAAATGTTGAATGAAAGTACTTTGAAAAAATGTTTGCTTTTCAAATTTGTTTTTGGGGGGGAATGTGCTTTCCTAATGAAAACCACATTCACTGTTAAAAATAATTTGGTTGGTGAAAAAATTGACACCCTACTTTTTGAAATGTTCTTGTCACTGTAGTTGAATAAGAATGTCAGTTTGATCACACTAATAGAAAATCAATGAAATGCTACTAGTGTCTGCCCAGCTTTAGCGTATACAAGAGCTTACTGTTTGCACATCTGAGTCCTAGAAAGATCTTGTCATAGGCAGTAAAGTACAACACCAGATCCGCACCATCAGAATATAAAAAAAGTACTTGAATACATTTTCCAGTTCTATATAATTCTCTGAGTGTAGACAGACTTAACATTTTATTTACAATTGCGTGTTTTCCTGCAGTAAAACGCATACATTTTACTGCCTGAAACTGTAAATTCCTTTCTTATGGAATTGGTTCACATCTATGTGCTGCATTTTTGTGTGTTTTTAAAGGGATACTATAAGGCAGAGTTTCTAAAACTTTTTACGTTTGAGCCCTTGGCAAAAAGTTTGAGATTTTGGTGAACCCTGGAAATAATGTTAACATCTAAAGCTCACGGAGCATTGTTGTGGTCAGTGAGCTGTTTGTAAAACAACTCTTAATTTTATAAATATCATTAAATAATGGAGTCAGGTATAAAAACGTGCCTATTTAACCACTTCAGCCCCGGAAGGATTTACCCCCTTCCTGATCAGAGCACTTTTTAATATTCGTCACTGCGTCGCTTTAGCTGATAATTGCGCGGTCGTGGGAAGTTGTACCCAAATGAAATAGAAGTCCTTTTTTCGCCACAAATAGAGCTTTCTTTTGGTGGCATTTGATCACCTCTTTATCACTTCTGATCACCGCTATAAACAAATCGACAATTTTGAAAAAAAAAAACACAATATTTTTTACCTTTTGCTATACATATCCAAAAAAAAAAATATAAAAAAAAATGTATTCATCAGTTTAGGCCGATATGTATTCTTCTACATATTTTTTGTAAAAAACAATGCGCAAAAGTCGCCACGTCTAAAAACCATGAGAATTGATTTTAGGCTTTTTTTATTTTTACTAGTAATGGCAGCGATCTGGGATTTTTAGCGGGACTGGGATATTGCAGCAGACATATCGGACGCTTTTGACACTTTTTTGAGACCATTGGCAATTATAGAGCAATCAGTGCTATGAAAATGCACTGATTATTGTGTAAATGTCACTGGCAGGGAAGGGTTAACACTAGGGGGTGATCAAGGGGTTAACTGTGTTCCGTCAGTGTGTTCTAACTGTGTGGGGGCTGGGATGAGTGCGGGAGCAGAGTGATTGCTGCTCCCATATACTGGGAACATAGATCACTCTCCTCTCCCCTGTTTATATACATGGATCCCCGTTCTGTCACTGTGGGAGCGAGATCTCGGGTAGCCGGCGGACATCAAGTCCGCCTGACTACACAGTGAGCGCGCCCACAACACATGCTCGCGCAGCGGAGCCAGATTGCCGCCGTCAAATTCTGGATCCAACTTGAGATAATGTACTGAGGGGCAGCAGGAAGGGGTGCAGGGTGTTAGCAAGGCACAGTACATGGGGAAAGCAGGGCACATTACATAGGGGCACGTTACATGGGGCATGCAGCAAGGCACATTACAGTACTGGTTTCCTTTACATGCATAGCATGGCAGGGAAGTGGCTGTGATCAGTCCTTTTGTGGTGTGCTGTTCCCCGCTTGCCCCTCCTTCACTCCTGTCCATCCCAGGTGATGTCCCCACCTGGGATGGATAGGAGGTGTGGAGGAGCCGGTGGGGAACAGTGCACCACAGCTAGCAGTCGCTTCCATGCCTAACTTTGGATGTATCGGTAGAAGGAATACGATCTAGCTTCCTGTGATTGATGGGTAGAATGCGGTGGTACCCCAGTTGAGAAACGCTGCTTTAAGGGCTCATTCACAGCTACACATGTTTGCTACCCTGTGGGTGCATTGGTCTGAAAGGCACCTAAAAAAATCTTTCTGTTGTGAAAATACCCTTTTTTATAAAACATAATCTATACATGAAATGTATATTTGCAGTATAAGAGAATAGCTTTATTTTTTATTTTTTTTTTGGTGTAGTCACACCATACACTTTCACGTCAGCTTTGTAATAGCAATACAAACGAAAGTTATTTTTGACAATCCAATATATGTTTACTACTGGATCTCCTTTCATGTTGTGAATTACTGGCAATCTGCTGTTTTATCTCTTTTTTTTTCCAACAAGTTCCTGGTCTCCCTGCATGCTTTGAAGCTTCTCCTCTTCTCATTTCTTTGGTTTACTTTAAATTTTCTAAGGACTGCTTATCCCACGATACATTGCTGTCAGCAAGCAGTGATTCCTGTACTGATGGTGCCTCCTGGAACTCCTCCTCCCAGCACTTCCTGTAATACAAAAGGCAGGCTCTATAGCAATGCATATTCCCAAGGCATAGTGAATATGTGTCACAGAATTGAAGGAAGTAAATGTGTGGGGTTCTTCAAAAAGTGTTTTCATGCTTCAAGGTCATTCAGATTAATAAGAAGTAGGCTAAAAATAATTGAAATACAATGTGGAGATATTCAATATATGATTTTAAATTTTGACCATAGATGCATTTTAAGGAGCTAAAAGATCAGAAGCAAAGACAAAAGATGAGAGAATAAAGTCAGTAAAAGTGGGGAAAGATCTGCAAGACCTCAGGTGATGGTGGTGACTTTGGCACTGCTTCCAGAGTTCAGTTTCTCTTTAGTACCATTTATGCCAAATGTCTCAAACAAATGACTAGGGTTTCAATTTTTTTGGTAGAAGAGGCTTAGTATGGCTCTTCTGCTACAATACTTCTTCCCTTTCGTGCATGCATTGTGCAGTGTATACTCTTAGTTCACACTTGGCATCTGTCAGCTGCCAAGAATTGAACTGGGTGGAGTGTAGTATGATCAGCTCTAGAGGACTGCAAACTAAGAGGCCTGCCGTAATATACAAGTATGCAGTTTCTGTCTTAAAGTGGTTGTAAACCTCAGACATGAAATATGATTAAAGCATACCCTGCTATAGTGTGTACTTGTCCCAATCCAGAGCACTACTTGTCATTTCTGTCTGCTGCTTCGTTCCTCTGCTATCTGCATGAGTCACTTCTAGTATGTTTTCCTGACACCAAGAGAAAAAGAGTGATAACAGAGGAGGGATCTACAGCAGATTGACAGCCTCAGCTCTGTTCCTATGTGCTGTGTGAAGAGGGGGGGGGGGGGTCTTCCCTCCAATCAGCTCTCAGAGCTCCCCTCCTCTGCAGAGTGCAATTTCAGCAAGAAACATGCATTCCTCATTAATAATTATGCAAACAAAATTAGTGTGTGCTGTAAATTGCCCCCACCACTGTTTCTCCTGTCATTAGGCAGAGGGTCGGAAAATAGAGAGCAACTGAGCGTGTGCAGAGCAGGGTGAGACAGTGTATTACTGGGTTAGTGTTTGTTAAGCCACTTGTATAAAAAGAAAAAAAAAAAAGAAGTTGCCCTGTGTCTGTGTTATAACATATATATACTTCTCTGTATAGATAATACACCTTCTTACTAGGATCAGTTGTCATTTTTGTACTTTTCTCTCTCAGCTCAGAAGTCCTGAGGGAAGGGCTGAGCACTGCTGCTGACGTCAGCTGGAGAGACAGCCACGATGTGTTAGCTATACAGATACGAATAAGGTGAACTTCTTCTAATACAGAGGGATATGAGCTTTTAGAGTTAATTATGAGAGCAGAGAGGAGAAACTACAAGAGAAAGTGGGAGGGTGAGGAGGCAGGCACACAGGAGATAGGAGAGCTGAGAGTGACATAGCCTGCATAGACATCGGCTTTCAAGATAAGCTATATACAAGGGGAGTCAGTACACAGGGGGGAAGTCATGACCTGGCATTATCAAACAGGTATTTTAGGGGATACAGAGGGATCATTTAAAAAGCAAAAGCACCATGCTGCTAATTGCACATTAAAGAGACAGGAGCAGCATTTTTTCTTTGGGTTAACAATCGCTTTAACCACTTTCACACCGCGCGCAGTATATTTACTGCGGCAGTATGGACGTGTACTGCGAATCGCCGTAAAATAAGCAGCAATTTGTGCAGTGGCCGTTAGGGGGTGCGCGCCGTACTCCAGAGGAGTGTGGCCGCGGCTCGGGCTTACCCGATGTCCGCCAGTGAGCCGCGATGAATGCCCACAGCAAAAGAACAGGGAACCGCCGATGTAAACACGGCGGTTCCCCGCTCTGCCAGTGTGGGCATAGGAGATCTACTGATCCCTGTCACTGGGGCCAGTTAGATCTCTTATGCCCATGGTAGCCCAGCCCCCCCACAGTTAGAACACACCCAGGGAACACAGTTAACCCCTAGATCTCCCCCTGCAGGTTAACCCCTTCCCTGCCAATGACATTTACACAGTAATCAGTGGACATTTAAATTTCTGATCGCTGTATAAATGTCATTGGTCCCAAAAAAAATGTCAAAAATGTCTGACATGTCTGCACCAATATCGCAGTACCGCTAAAAATCGCAGATTGCTGCCATTACTAGTAAAAAAAAAAAACAGAAATAAATTCTCATCATCCGTAAACGCGACAAACCAATCAATAAACGCTGATTGCGATTTTTTTTTTGTTTTTTTTACCAAAAATATGAGGAAGAATATAAATTGGCCAAAACCGATGAAAAAAATGTTTTTTGATTTGTATTTTAGCAAAAAGTAAGAAAAACTTCTTTTTTTTTTTTTTTGCAAAATTGTCGCTCTTTTTTTTGTTTATAGCGGTGATCAGAAGTGACGCAGAGGTGATCAAATACCACCAAAAGAAAGCTCTATTTGTGGGGAAAAAAGGACACAAGTTTAGTTTGGGTACAATGTCACACGACCGCGCAATTGTCAGTTAAAGCGACGCAGTGCCGAATCGCAAAAAGTGCTCTGGTCCTAACCTGGCAAATCCTTTCGGGGGCTGAAGTGGTTAAACAGTATGGGCACTTATTTTTAATGTTTTACATGGCTATACCTGCTAAAGGGGCCAGCCTGAAGTGATCTAGCAGGATTTATTCTGACTAAAGTTCCACTTTAAGGTCCCGTTCACACTAGTGCGACTTCTGCATCTGCAGGCTTGCTGCAGTGCAAGACAATGGAAATCACATTATTCTCTATGGTGCCCATTTACATTAGTTGCAACATGGTGCAGTGTGATTTTTTTTTTTTTTTTTTTGAGAAGGTAGAGGTGCTTCATTTAGTCCAGCAAAGTGTGTTTTTTGCCCCATAGACCTCAATAGTAGCACATGAAAAGTTCATGAAAAACACATGTACATGCATTTTTGATATTTTTTTGGCAGTGTTTTGTGTTTAACCACTTCAACGCTGGGCCTATTCTGACACTTCTCTCCTGTATGTTAAAATCAACATTATTTTGCTAGAAAATTACATAGAACCACCAAACATAATATATTTTTAAGCAGAGGCCCTAGAGAATAAAATAGTGGCTGTTGCAATCTTTTATGTCACATGGTATTTGCGCAGTGGTTTCTCAAAGCAATTTTTTGGGAACAAATGCACTTTACTGAATTTCAATGCACAAAAGCGCAATATAATATCCAATTGTTTGTTAAAATATAAAATATTATGTTACTCGGAGTAAATAGATACCTAACCTGTTACGTTTTAAAATTCAGCAGTCGTAGAATGGCTCCAAACTACGGTTATTAAAAATCTCCATAGGCGGCACTTTATTAGCCTTTACAGGTCACCAATTTAGAGTTACATGGGGAGGTCTGTTGCTAGAATTATTGCTCTTGCTATAACGTTTGTAGTGATACCTCCAAGGCGTGTGTTCGCCTTTGTGTATGAGCACAAATGGATGGGGGCGCTTTTACACCTTTTTTTTTATTCTATTAATTATTTTATTTTATTTTTTATTTTTTTTAACATTATACTTTTTTTTAATCACTTTTATTGCTATCGCAATGGATGCACATCATCCCTTGTGACAGTATGGGCACTGACAGGTCCTCTTTTATGCAGATAACTGGGGTCTTCAGATCACTTCTCTGCCCTCCATAGCATCCGATTAAATCAAGATCGGTTTGATCTTATGCTTGTAGAAGCCAGTAATGGCTTGTTTACATGAGACCGAAACGGTACGTGAAGAAGTCCTCTTTGCTTCTGGTTTCTGACGTCAAACAGTGGGAGGAAGGACATCTGAACTGGAATCCGATGCCAACAGTTGCATCCTTGCCAGGTGGCGGGGGAGGGGGGAAAAGTAAATGTAAAAGTAATCCAGCAGTTCCTTTGCCTCTCGGATTACTTTTAACAGCTTCAGAATCACCCGCTGAAAAAAAATATCTGTTTGCTTCCAATCCAATGTCACTGGTCGGCAAGTGGTTTACAACCATTCCCTTTCTCCTACAGAAAAAAAAAGCATGAAGCATGAAACTGCTTAAAAAATGCTGTTAAAATCGCACTGCAAAAACGCACTGAAAAATGCATGATTGTGCAGCAGCACTGGTGTGAACCTAGACTAAAATGTACAAAAGACAAAACCAGAGAAAATTCCCAGCTCAACTCACCAACCAATCTGCTTACCAACCGAATTGACCTGTCCAACAGTATGCGTTAAAAACAGGGGTAGACTAAAATGTAACATTTAAATGTCTATACTCATAAATTCTTAACTATATTACATATATCATCTATTATCTTAAAATGCATGAGTGTTTTTCAGTGTGTGTGTTTTTTAATATATAGTTATTATATATACACTGTGTGCAGAATTATTAGGCAAATGAGTATTTTGACCACATCATCCTCTTTATGCATGTTGTCTTACTCCAAGCTGTATAGGCTCGAAAGCCTACTATCGGATATGTCGAACCTCATTCTGTTGTACGTATTTCTCCTACTACACCAGTTTTATGAGTAAACGGATTATTAAGACGTGTGTCACATATATATTATTGATATATAATTTTTTGTGTGTGTGACTTTTTGTGAGTACGTAAAATTCTATTATCTACTATATACATTATATCAATTCTTAAATACTCATATCTGTAAATTTACAATGTAAAATCAGATGGGGACAAAAATTGCGTATGACAACCTGTCCAGTTAAGCCAACCATTCGTCTAACCAACCACTCAACTCGACCCTTAAAAGAGACCAAAACAGAAAACATGTAAAATCAGATCCAAG
>BLSH010015503.1:451446-464161 GCA_018402905.1 Glandirana rugosa
CTTCCCCATGCGGAAGAAAATCAATCCCGCAGCTGGGAGAGAAAAAAGCCCCTTGGTCAGACTGCGTAGTTGCTGAAGCCACCTCAGTAGGTTCAGCAGGGAGATCAGCCATAACAGGGATGGATGGATGGAAGGAAGGGACGCCCCGCACACAGCCACCACCCACAGGGTCCAGAGGACAGCACCCCACCGCCACCAGCCCAGAGGGAGCCCAGCTATACTTGCTGTTTTGCTGCCTGATAGCGCCAATTGCTCAGCCTTTTCAGAGAGAAGAAGAAGCTGCAGCCACGTGTAGAATGCAGAGCATGCAGTGAAGATGGCCGCCAGGAAGCACTAGAGGGTGTGCACACCTCTCAGGCAACATGCAGTACCGATTATGGCCGCTCCGAGCGCTAGAGGGAAAGCCCCATAGACTGAAAATGGCGGCGGTCCGCCGCAAAATGGCGGCCGAAAGACCGCATGGCGATGCTGGACGAGAAGGCTGAACGAAGGTCCAGCGCTGGGGAGGGGGGGTGAGGGCGGGGGGTGGCAGGGGGCAAGATGAGAGGCTGATTCCCACCCGGTGACTACCCTGGACAGCTACAGGAGCAGTGAAAAAATTGCATTTTTGGACGTCGGGCCCTCTTCACTCCCCATGTGGGGAGGAAGGCAGGGCGCTCACTTACCAGTCCGACGCCACGGTAGCCACCCGGATGCAGACTTTCCACCCTCGGCGGGGGGGTTGCTGCAGGCCCAGAGTCACCCTGCCGAACGAATCGGGAAGGGGACCAATATGGGGGATCTCGCCCCGGGCCACCCGCACGGAACGGGTAAGATGCGGCGGGTCCCTGTGTTGGGGCCGGCTTCGCATCATGTTGGCCAGGTCGGGGAAAGTACAGAGCACTAAGACTCTCGATTCCCCGACCGGCTTCTTGATAGCAGATCATCTTGATTGCAGAAAAAAGAAAAAAGAAAATAAAAAAGAAAATGGTCACAATAGGGCCGCAGTTCCCTATAGGGAAGCCAGGTCAACTCCTTGCGAACTATGCATTGAAACTGGAGAGCTCCTCTGGGAGGGGGGTTTTAATGTAGGAAAAGAGGACGGCCCCCAGGGGAGGGGCCAGCTGATTTCTTTTCCCTGCCTAGTTAACTTCTGGTAGGACGAACATAAAACCCCACAAAGTCATGAAGAGCTGCGTCTGTCAGTGAACGGTGGAGAAAGAACTGTATCCCTTATTTATTTCAGCTGTACATGCACTATGCTGATCAGTAACTGTGTGTCTTTGTTGCAGTTCAGTTTGTTTGCTATGTTTCCATTACATGACAAAAGCAAAAGTGTGCCTGTTTCTTGAATAGATTAAATACTGAATTCCTAAAAGAAGAAAAATCATTGATATATGATTGGCAGTCAGTGAAGAAAGAAGTGCATGTCAGTGTAGTAGTGGTCATTAGGAAAGTGCGTTCCAAAAGCCTTTTGCAGGTTGTAAATTGCCATATTGTCATTTTTTTTTTCAATTTTTCAGATATTGTAGTTGCTATTAATGGATTCTGGATTTTGATTGAAACATTTATGGTGAAAGGTATGTTCAGCATAGTCATTTGACAATTATTTACTATTAGAATAATTTATTGTCCAGTTGTATGTCCAATGAGCTTTAGACCTTAAAGTAGAATTTCACTCAAAAAATGTTTTTGGGGGTAAAAAGGGGAGTGAGTACCTTTTCTTGTTGGTATCCCCTCCCACTTCCTCAATCCTTGCCTAGATGAGGATGACATTTCCTCCCCGTCTGAATCCTCCTGAGATGTGTCACACATCCCAAGAGACTGTAGTATCAGTCTTCCTGCACTGTGCGATCTTGTGAATGCTTGTGAATTCATCAGGAAGCCACAGCTGGTTCCCAAAGCCAAGGTAGCAAAGCCAGGGATCCAGCAGCAGTGAGAATAATTGTGTGCGGGAAGACAGCACTATCTATTTTCTCAATCGTTCATTGACGGATGCAGCCTCTATTCTTGACATGTGGGGTTTATGCACCTTTCACTAGGAGTGGACTAGGCAGAACGTAGTTCAGCTCAAAGCAGACACAGCCCCTCCCAGGGGGCAGTCCTCACTTGGCATAACCCCTCCTGCCCTGCTCAGCAACTTAGTTTTTTCTGGCTAGTGCAAGGAGTAGGACCTGGCTCCCTGTTGGGATCTGCGGTTCCCCATTCTTTTTTTCTTTTTCTCAAGATTTCTGATGAAGAATGCAATCAAGCAGCCGGCTTGGTGACAGGCTGGATATCCTAGATCCAGGGAGTCTCCCCAGCGCGGCCGACGGGTGCGAGCCGACCCTTAGCTGCATGCGGGGTCGGCCGCGTCAGGCCTCGTTCTGTGCGGGGCGACCGGTGGATTAAATGTCCCACCAGCACACCTAGGACTGGGCCCCCGGAGTCCGCGTCACGGGTGAAGCGTGGCCGGCAGCTCCCCTCGAACCGGCGGGGTGGCAGGTCTGCCTCGGGTGGTCTGCCACCAGAGTGGTGAGTACGCTTCTCCTTCGCCCCTCCTGTGGGGGGGGCGGCGGTAGGTAGTGTCCCCCCCCCTTTCCCACAGGTATAGGTGATCCTGCCTATCCTCTAGTGTGCCGACCCCCCCCCCCCGGGCTGTAGCATCTCCCTGCCTGGCTGCGTTCCCCTGGATGGGCTGTGGGTGATCGGTATGTAGTCACGACCGCCATTTTCCTGTAGCCAGCCGTATGTTGTGCACAGCTGCCATTTTTCTGTAGCCGGCCGTGTGCTGTAAACGGGCACCATTTTCCCGTAGCCGGCCGCGTGTGTATCACGGCCACCATTTTGCGGGGGCCGGCTGCTGTGTTCGACCTCTAGTGCATACGGCGGCCATGTTTGTGTAGTCCGCCGTATCCTGGCCTCGGATTTGCTGGCTGGGTGGGTAGCCCTGTCTCTCTTGGCGCCGGATACAGGCCGGAAGAGCCTCTCCTAACACGTGGGGGACGCAGAGCAGCAGCAGTGGTGGTTACAGGCAGCTACAGCAGTGCTAGCAGCAGCACCCGGGTCAGTGGGGTGAGTCCTCCTGGGAGCCTCTGGGGCCCTAGTGCAACAGCTTGAAGGGTGGGGTGGGCACACAGTCCGGTTTGGCCGGTGGGTGTCTTCCAGGGTGCGGGCAATGGTGGCCGAAGCAGGTGCTTCCCAGCCAGGTGTCTCTGGTGGAGACCAGGGAGCGCTGGGACCTGTGGTTCCGCTGGACAGTTTGAAGGCCATCCTGAAGGGATTCTTCTCTCGGGTAGAGCCGATCCGTGACCATGGGTTGACAAGGAAACGACCACCCCCTCCCCTGTCCTCTGGTGAGGACTCGGAGCCTGAGGGAGGCTCCGTGGTGTCGGGGACCTCCCCTGGAGCTGTCGGCAAGCGCGGGGAACCCTCTGATGAAGAGGATGAGCCCTCGGGGGCCACCACGGCGCATGAGAGGGCTCTGGTGGGCTCATTGGTCTCAGTGGTCCATGAGACGCTGAAGCTGGGCCCGGCTGCGACACAGGGGGCGCCGTACGCTTTTGGGTCGCATAGGCCGGCCCGGACGCCTAAGGTGTTTCCTTATTTGTCGTACTTTGATCAGTTTGTTTACATGGAGTGGCGACAACCTCTGGGTTCGTTCGCCATGCCTAAATGTTTTTCTGCGCGTTATCCCTTTGAGGATACCCTGTTGCAGAAGTGGAAGTCCCCGACGGTTGACCCGCCGGTGGCTCGTTTGAACAAAGCGACCACTATTCCGATGGAGGGCTCTCCATCATTCAGGGACCCGGCCGACAGGAGAACTGAGGCGGTGTCCAAGGCAATGTTCCTGGTCGCGGGGTCGGCCATGCAGCCGATGCTGGCGTCAGTGCTGGTGGCACAGGCGCTTACAAAATGGGCGGCCATCGTGCACCGGGCTTTGGAAGATCTCCAGGCCCTTCTGGAACCTGTGCAGATGGCGAACCAGCTTATTCAGGGACTTAAGTACCTCTGTGATGCGGCCCTCGACATGGCTCCCATGCTGTCCAAACTGTCCATGTTTGCAATCGTCATTAGACGTCTGCTGTGGCTTAGATGCTGGTCAGGAGACCAGGCGTCAGAGAAGGGCCTGACGGACCTGCCGTTTGAAGGTGGTCGCCTCTTTGGGGCTTCCCTCAATGAGATCATCAAGGATTACACTGGGGGGAAGAGTACATTCCTCCCGGAGCCCAGAAGGGGCAAGGAGCTCCGGCGCAGGAGCGGGCCCTTCCTTCCCTGCTCAAAAGAGCGTGCATCGAACAAGGTCTCTCAGCCCTCCAAGGGCCCCGCCGGGGGCCAGAAGCATCCCTGGCAGCATAAGGCCGAAAAGGCGGAGAAGTCCTCCTCCGCATGATGGGTCGCCCCCACCCGCAGTTCGGGTGGGGGGGCGGCTCTTGCGGTTCGCGGACCGGTGGACCTCGCGCATCGCAGGGTGTCCGGGTACAAAATAGAGTTCCGTACTTAGCCCCCAGACAGGTTCTTCGCCTCCAACTTGAGGCTTCCCCCGGGGCGGCGGCAGGCCCTGTTCGGGGCCGTGCAAGTCCTGCTCCATCAGGGGGTGATTGTTCCGGTCCCCTCTGCGGAACATTTTTGCGGCTTTTATTCAAATCTTTTTGTGGTGCTAAAAAAAGATGGGGTCAGGCCTGTCTTGGACCTGAAGGCCCTCAACTTCTTTGTGAGGGTGTGGAAATTCAGAATGGAATCTGTCCGCTCTGTGGTGGCGGCGCTTCGTCAGGGAGACTTTTTAGCCTCCTTAGATATCAAGGACGCGTATCTACAAGTGCCCATATGTGCGCGCCACCAGCGCTTTCTGCGCTTCGCGGTGGGGTATCTCCACTACCAGTTTGTGGCCCTTCCGTTTGGTCTGGCCTCAGCTCCACGGGTCTTCACCAAGCTCCTAGCCCCATTGCTGGCTCTGCTGCGGCAGAGGGCATAGCAGTGGTGGCATATCTCGACGACCTCCTCCTGCGGGCGGAGTCGGCCTGAGCCTTGAAGGACAGTGTGAACATCACCCTTGGTTTCCTGAGGGACTTCGGCTGGGTGATCAACCTACCGAAGTCGGTACTGACTCTGTCACGCCGGTTGGAATACCTGGGCTTGGTTCTGGACATGGAGCGGGCGAAGGTGTTTCTTCCTGCTGCCAAGGTCTTGACGCTTCAAGTAGCGGTGCAGGCCCTGCTGTCCCAGCGGTGCTCCTCCCTCAGATTTTGCATGAGGGTGTTTGGGGCTGATGGTCTCCTCCTTCGAGGCGGTGCCTTATGCCCAGTCACACTCGGCCCCTGCAGCGGGCAATCCTGGTGTGGTGGGACAAGTCTCGCTATCCCTGGATCAGGTGATCAGTTTGGATCGCTGGACTCGAGGCTCCCTCAGCTGGTGGCTGCGGGCCCCGGCCTTGGAGCTGGGGAAGTCGTTTCTTCCCGTGGACTGGACGGTGATCACGACGGATGCCAGCCTATATGGCTGGGGAGGGGTCCTGGGGAGGCTGACGACCCAGGGCCGCTGGTCTCCGGAAGAGTCCCATCTCCCGATCAACATGCTGGAACTGCGAGCGATCAGGCTTTGCCTCTCCCACTGGTCGGGGAGGTTGCACGGGCGTCCTGTTCGGGCCCAGTCAGACAACGCCACGGCTGGGGCTTACGTGAACCATCAGGGCGAATCGAGAAGCGCGGCAGCAGCGCCAGAAGTGGCCCACATTCTGCGGTGGGCAGAGCTTCACGTGCCGGCAATCTCCGCCGTTCACATCCCGGGCGATGAGAATTGGCAGGCGGACTACCTCAGTCGCCAGAGGCTGGATCAGGGAGAGTGGTCCCTGCACCTGGAGGTGCTCCGCCAGATTTGTCAAAGGTGGGGTACACCAGACGTGGATCTTTTGGCGTCACGGCTCAACCGGAAGGTGCAGGCTTTCGTGAGCAGAACAAGGGATCCGCTGGCAGACGTGGCAGATGCCCTCGTGGCTCCGTGGTCTCGGTACTGTTGTTGTTGCCCAACCCACGTTGTGACACTGCTTTGGGACATCCCCACATGTCAAGAATAGAGGCTGCGTCCGTCAATGAACGATTGAGAAAATAGGATTTTTTGACTTACCGTAAAATCCTTTTCTCTGAGTTCATTGACGGACGCAGCACCCACCCCTCTTTTGTTGAGTTTGTACTGCTTGTTCCGAACTGAGTAGCTGAGCAGGGCAGGAGGGGTTGCCAAGTGAGGACTGCCCCCTGGCAGGGGCTGTGTCTGCTTTGAGCTGAACTACGTTCTGCCTAGTCCACTTCTAGTGAGAGGTGCATAAACCCCACATGTCAAGAATAGAGGCTGCGTCCGTCAATTAACTCAGAGAAAAGGATTTTACGGTAAGTCAAAAAATCCTATTTTTTTAAAGTCAAAGTGAAAGTTTTGATCGAAAAAGAAAAGCAGACACAAAGGACTAGTCATTAGTCTGCAGTTTTAGTAAATCTCCTCCATATTATGTCCCTTCTGTAGAAAGCCTTCCTGCTTGTGAACTTTTTTGTTTAAAGTGATTGTCAACCTGTGACAACCACTTTAACCTACAGGTAAGCCTATAATAAGGCTTACCTGTAGGTTCCCTGCATATCTCCCAAACCTGCACAGTTTAGGAGATAAACGGTGTACTGTGATGTGCCCACGTCATCAGGCACATGCGCAGTGAAGAAACGGCCTCCGTGTCGTTCCTTCACTGTGATCGTTCCGTGACTGGTGGCTCCTGCGCGCATGCTTGTGAGTGACGTCACGCGACTGCGGCCAATCACAGAGCCGGAGATCCCGGCCCCCGGAAGAAAGGGGGGCAGAAGATGGACGCGACGTGGAGTAGGGACATCGCTGGCTTCCAATGCACTGCGATGCATACTAGCCCATTATGCTTTTATTCTGCAGGGTAACATAGAGGAAGTAAACCCTATCAGGGTTTACTTCCTCTTTAAAGTGTTACTAAAACCCACAACAGTAAAATAAGTCTGTATACGCAGTAAAGTATGCTTGTTATACTCACTGTGGAACCTATGGGGTTAATCCTCTGCATTGTGTAAAAAAAGCTGTGTGATCCTGTATGCAATGATCCTTCTCTTCTTCCACTGACTCCAACACATGTCCAGATAAGACAGAGTTACTGGAGTCAGACTGCACATGCTCAGTTTGATGTGTAATGCTATAGTTTTTTTTTTTTTTTCTTGGGAGAGTGCATGTGATCAGCACAGGGCCAAATCAGCACACTGTCCAGACAGAGGGTCAGGGGTCCTGCATCCTGATATGACAGCCAGTGCAGTATGAAAAAAAACTCCTCCCGCAAGCTTTAACCAGTTACTGATAGAAGTCACAAGATTGCTATATACTGCTGATGAGAAAAGGTATTTAGCAGTTTATATTTACTAAAATTATTGCATTTCCATGTTCTGTGTACTGTGGAAGACCAGATATAGTGAATGCAGGTTCCTGGGTTTAAGTTAAATTTCCTCTTTAATATATTGTAGCTTACCAGTCCATAATTATGGTGCCTGCATTCATTTAATTTTTCAAGCTAAGTACATTTTCTACAAGTACAGAAAAATATCTGTTGCTCCTGATAGAAATCCAGTGCCCCTGTAACTTCTTGTGTAGTGAATTGAAATCTCAATTTGGAGATGCAAAGGTAAGGGATGTTTGAAGTCAAAATCAGGATGGCAGCCTAGAGTGACAACACTGCTCCTCTATAAACACAGTAAAGTGAGTGAGCGTTGTCACCCTAGGACAAGAATTGTCTTATTGGCTGCATCCATCACCAGGTAAAAATACAGGAAAGAAAAGGCCTAATAAAGGAAATGAACATATCCACCACATCTAAGGAATGGCAGTGTAAAATATTACATTTCTGTTATGTGATTTAGATAAGCTGTAACATTTCTAGATGCTCCCTTTACAATAGCTAATTGTCACTCCTTCAGCTTAGGTCCAGTTAAAGAAGTAAGCCAAATGTTAGGTTGCAAATTGTTAAATATATTTGATCTATCCATACATAATATTTGTAGTGTGTCATTGCAAAAGATGGTGTGAGAATGCTAAGGAAATACTCTTTACTTTTTTAAACCAAATAAACAACATTAATTCCTCCTCTTTATATATTGTCCTAATATTAGAAATTACATTTGTCTATTTTGTTTGGGCCTTATACGTCTGAATATTTTTTTTTCTTTTACTAAAATCTTCTTTTCAGGGGGGAACTTCTTTACTCAAGGTGTTCCGTGGAGCTACATTGTTTTCCTTACTAGTAAGTCCCAAAACTTTCCAATCACCCCTCCCTCAAGTTTTGATCCTGTAGGTGAAGATCATGTACAACGTTTGAGATAAAGCAAGGAATATGACATAAGCTGAAATAGTAGCACACTCAGCCTTTATTACCCTATTTTGAATTGAACACCTTCTTTGAACTCTTGGAATGGTACACATATCCACTAAATGTAAATCATTTTTAATAGGTAGTAAATATGGCATGAAATCCTCCCCCCGTCTACGAGGGAAGCATTGATTGTGCTGCTGCTGAAGCCTAGAAAAGACCCACTACCCTGTGACTCTTATCATCCTATATCCCTTATCAATGTGGATGTTAAAATCCTTGCTAAAGTGCTGGCCAATCGTATCAATTTAGTAATTGAAAAGCTGATAGGATGTGACCAGGGAGGCTTTATACCGGGTAGGTCAACCAGAATGAATATACGTAGACTTTTTCATAACCTGCAATACACACATGAGTGTACACCCACTCGGGTGATAGTGTCACTTGACACTAAAAAAGCCTTTGACAGTGTAGAAATGCCCTACTGGTTTAAAGTTTTAGAGAGCTACGGATTTGGTCCATGCATGATAGCCTGGATCAAACTCCTTTACTGCTCTCCGTCAGCCCATATTAGGGTTAACTCCAGGGTGACGGAGGCATTCCCTATCACCAGGGGAACCAGGCAGGGATGCCCTTTATCCCCTCTCCTGTTCGCCCTAGCCATGGAGCCCCTTGCCATCCAAATCCGTGAAACTCCACAAATAAAAGGCCTCCCTATTGGGACTATAGAGGAGCGTATTTCACTATATGCTGACGACACCCTGGTGTATCTAGCCGACCCACATGACTCTCTCAAAAACCTACTGTCCATTATCAACACCTTTGGGGATTACTCAGGCTTTAGAGTGAACTGGGAAAAGTCTACCCTCTTCCCCCTAGACCAAGAGGCCATACCCCTGATCTATGCAGAATCGGAGCTACAGGTTGTCTCTTGCTTTCGATACTTGGGCGTGACGGTACAATTACCTCTCTCTAAGTATATTGTGAATAATCTATGTCCCTTACTAACTCAACTACAGGAACACACCAAATGTTGGATGGACCTCCCATTGGATCTTATGGGTAGAGCCAACCTCATTAAGATGATCTATCTCCCCAAACTGCTTTATGTTTTGGCCAATGTCCCGTGCAAAATTCCAAAATCTATCTTTAAACGGATTGATTCTATCTGCACTACGTTCCTATGGCGGGGTAGTCCACCGAGGATCGCCCTAGAGACGCTTCGACTCCCCTCCCATTTTGCCGGCCTAGCCTTCCCCAACATTTACCTTTATTATCTGGCCTCGCAACTGGTCTCCATACATGACTGGCTACACCCCACTGATAATAACGCATGTACTAGTACGGAGGGGGCCATTATCTCTTCTTTGGAGATGTTGCATAACGTGATTTATAGGGATCGTGTCCCTGATAGACCTGGGGTGATAATAATACGCATGTCCCTCTCTCTCTTTAGGTTGATTAAAAATAAATACGCCCGGGAATCTTGGAGTGCCTCACCGAACATGCCTCTATGGTTTAATAGCACTCTTAATGAGCTAGAATCTATCCCGGACACGATTAGGTGGTCCTCTAGAGGAGTTAACTACCTGTGTCACCTTTATGATGCACAGGGCCTTAAACCCTTCTCACAACTACAACAGGAGTTCGATCTCCCGAACTCTTATATATTTTACTACTACCAGCTGAGACATGCGGTGAAGGTACAATTTGGCACCCTGGACAACCCACTTCATATGCCCCCACTAGAAAAACTACTAAGAGACCCTGCCACCACTAAACTTATCTCGACCTACTATATGTCCCTGATTACAGACTCTAACCCTAGATTTAGGAATGCCCAAACCAAATGGTCGAATATAGATGCACAGATTACTGAGGAAGACTGGTCGGAATTCATTGACACTTTTAAATCATCGGTTATTTCATCCAAAGACCAAGTTATTCAAATCAAGGTCTTCCACCAGTCCCACCTCACTCCATATAGACTGTATAAAATGGGCTTAACACCCATGGATGCATGCTTTAGGGGATGTAGTCCAGCGGGCAGACTTTATGCATTGCTTCTGGGCATGCCCTATGGTACAGCACTTCTGGAGGGAGATTGGCTCCTTCATTTCGTCAGCTTTGGGCCTCTCCAACATTATTAACCCCGAGAACTGTCTCCTAGGCATTTTCGGGGACCTATCCATGTCGGCCTCGACAAAGAGACTTCTGCGTATCCTCTTTTTCTACGCAAAGAAGGCTCTTCTGTTGACGTGGAAGGGCTCAAACGCTGAATAAAATGATGTGGCTGAAACTGATAAATGACGCGCTGCCCTTATATAAAATTACATTTGATGCTAGGAAGAGAAGCAGGGGTTTCCAAAGGATCTGGGGAAGCTGGTTGGCCAGTCCCCTTACACTATGTCCCCCTTTGCCATGATGACCCTCACTGGTTAATGTATTTGAACCGTATCTATCCTCTCTGTACTAGGCTACTAGTATTGGATTTCGCTAGGTTCTAGGCGGACTCTGTCCTGGTCAGCTGGGAGTGTACATCTGAGCCATATGCTGATTATTATACGTCTGGAAAACTTTATGGATAATGTATAATTTGTTAACACTGTGCTCCTACTGGTTCAACTTGATGCCCGCTGGGCTGTTGCTGTTTCTATGTTTGTATGTCTTTTATAATTAATAAAAATATCTTAAAAAAATATGGCATGAAAAATATTGCAGGCATTCAGGTTTTTGTATGCACCTTTTTGTCTTCCTGAAACCTAGCAAACTTCATGTGGAAGTCATGACTTTGAGCTCCAAATGTGGAGCTTTGGCACATATTCCCTGCAATATTCATATCTTTCTGGGTCATTGGGGCACTTTGCAATATTTTTAGGGAAGTTGGGGGAGCAGGGCCTTCCAGATCTCAATTTCCATATTGATTGCAAATAGTATTTCTCGATTCAGTTTAGTGTTATTACTTTTACAATTTTTAAGAGACAGATGCTTTACTTTACAGTTTGTAGCCTTGTAAATGTTAGCTGTACATGTCGCAGAAAACTTGCTTTTAATCTTATGTGTATACATTTTTTAGAAACCTTGTGTTTGTATATTATAATTAGAGTTGATCGAACCCCCCAATGTTCGGGTTCGGTGGGACCGGCCGAACTTCGGGAAAAAGTCTGGGTTCGGTACCGAACGTTACCCGAACTTTATCCCGGACCCCGAACCCCATTGAAGTCAATGGGGACCCGAACTTTTCGGCACAAAAATGACTGTAACAAAGTCCTGGCAAGTGCTAGAGGACTGCAAAAGGAAGTAAAATGGGGGTAAGAGTAGGGCAAGTGCCCTACAAAAAAATGGGGATGGGGAAAATAAATTAAAATCAAATAAAAAAAAAATGGGAAGGGGGGGTGGATGTGGAGTAGGAGCCTAGAGGTTGACTAGGCCGTGACCGTGGCGGTGGTGGAGGAGTAGGAGGTTTATAATTGGTGGAGCCAAGGTACAAGGTACAGACAAGTCTTGTGGTCTCCATGCTTGGTTCATTTTAACCACTCCAGGTCCGCGCTATTGCCGAAGTACGGCTCCAGCGCGGACCTGAAACGCCGGGAGGACGTCCATGGACGTCCTCCACTGCGCATGCTCCAGGTCCGCCCGAGACCCGCCGATCACTTTTAGGAGCCTCAGAACGGGGAACCGCCGTTGTAAACACGGCGGTTCCCCCGTTCTGTGACAGGGGACATAGCAGATCTACTGATCCCTGTCACTGGGATCAGTTAGATCTGTTATGTCCCGGCCAGCCCTGCCCCCCCACAGTTAGAACACACCCAGGGAACATTGTTAACCCCTTCACTGCCCCCTGCAGGTTAACCCCTTCACTGCCAATGACATTTATACAGTAATCAGTGGACATTTAAATTTCTGATCGCTGTATAAATGTCATTGGTCCCAAAAATGTGTAAAAAATGTCCGACATGTCCTCCCCAATATCGCAGTCCTGATAAAAATCGCAGATCGCCGCCATTACTAGTAAAAAAAATAAAATAAATAAAAACGCCATAAATCAATTCCCAGTTTGTAGACGCGATAACTTTTGCGCAAACCAATCAATATACGCCGATTGCGATTTTTTTTTTTTTAACAAAAATATGTAGAAGAATATATATCACCCAAAACTGATGAATAATTTTTTTAATGGATTTGTACTTTAGCAAAAAGTAAAAAATATTGTTCTTTTTTGCAAAATTGTCGCTCATTTTTTGTTTATAGCGGCGATCAGAAATGACGCAGAGGGGATCAAATACCACCAAAAGAAAGCTCTATTTGTGTGGAAAAAAGGACGCAAATTTTATTTGGGTACAACGTCGCACGACCGCGCAATTGTCATTCAAAATGCGACAGCACTATATATAAGAAGAT
>BLSH010015503.1:479828-522417 GCA_018402905.1 Glandirana rugosa
GTCCGAGTTCACTGACAGACGCAGCACCCACCCCTCTGGGCTCTTTTTTGGTACGGCTTGTGTACAAACTGGAGAGTCCTCTGTGAGGGGGGGTTTTATTGTAGGAAAGGAGGACGGCCCCCAGGGGAGGGGCCAGCTGAACTCTTTCCCTGCCTAGTTAACTCCTGGTAAGACGAACATAAAACCCACAAAGTCAAGAAGAGCTGCGTCTGTCAGTGAACTCGGAGAAAAGGATTTTACGGTAAGTTATAATAAAATCCCTTTATCCTTTTGGAAAGAATGCAGTAGTGAAGTGTCATTCAGGGTGAGGAGTAATTTTTCTACTGACTTAAAGGGGTTGTCAAGGCAGAAGGTTTTTTTTATCTTAATGCATTCTATGCATCAAGATAAAAAAACCTTCTGTGCGTAGTGCCCCCTCCCCCCCATCACCCCCTAATTACTCACCCTGAGCCCCTTCTCTCTCAAGCGATGTACACTATCCCCTCAGCTGTCCAGAACACTCCTCCTGATTGGCTGGGACACAGCAGCGGCGCCATTGGCTTCCGTGGCTGTCAATCAAAGACATTCAGCCAATCAGGGGAGGGGGGGTATGGGTCAGGGCTCCATGTCTGAATGTATACACAGAGCTCTGACTCAGCCTGGATGCCCCTTGTAGTAAGCTGCTGGCAAAGGGCCACTCAATGGGAGGAGGGGCCAGGAGAGCAGAAGAGGGACCTGAGAAGAGGAGGATCCAGGCTGCTCTGTGCAAAACCAACTGCACAGAACAGAGGAGGTGACTATAATATGTTTGTTATTTAAAAAACAAAACAAAACGAGCCTTTACCATCACTTTGTTGTGTTGCATTGAGTTTGGTACAGTATAGTTAACATTCTCAGTGGTTTGATGAGAGAATGAACCATTGATAGGAGGGAAAGGACATTCCCCTCAGTTGTCGTCTATGGATTACTATACTAGAATACTTACTCCCCATGTTTACCATGTCAACATGAAGAAAAGCTTGCAAGCAGGTTTGTGCATATATCAATCCTGCCATGTGGGGATGAGTGAAGGATATGCTGTTGGGTAGCATATGGATGACTGAGAAGATAATGGGGGAGTTGTATGTGTGAGGGGGAAGGGAAGGGGAAGAGAATGGCAAGGTATAGAAAAGGGGAAAAAGAGTGAAGAAAAGAAAGTACACATTAAGGTGTTAATGGTGTTATATTTATTTCCTTTGTTCTAGTTTATGGGGTAGAAGTCCTCCTTAAAGTAACTGGATTGGGCCCATTCGAATACTTTAAATCTGGCTGGAACCTGTAAGTACATTGATTAAGACCTGTTTGTAGAAGAGAACAAGCGCTGGATCGTTTTTGCAAGTTCAGATACTTGAGATGATATATATAAATATATATAGAGAGAAGAGAGACTCTTATGTGGACACTCTTCCATATTATTGAGTTTACACTTAAAGTATAACTAAATGAAAAAAAAATGTTTTTTTTTTTTACTTTTGGATAGAGTAGAGAGGGATTAGAACCCCTGTCAGCTTTTATTGCTGTCTGTGTTCCCTTTAGGAATATTCACCCTCTCTATTTGTTTTTTTTTTACCATTCTCATTGAAGTGATAGTAAAAGAAAATCCCAAATTTTGGGTTGTCACCAGAAAAGTAATATAGGGGAAATCTTCCAAAGGGGACACTAGTTATGGTGACTTGGGTGTCCCCAAGGAATCCTCTTAATTTACAGAGATTTCCTCTCACTTTCTGTTTGGCTATGAAACAGGAAGTGAAGGAAAATCTCTGCAATGTGACACAGATCTTGAAAAAAATCTGACGGGGTATAAACCTCCCTTACGCTAATCAAAATGAAAAAAAAAATTTTTTTCTATGCTTTCAGCTTTGTAAAAACAGTTTGCGGACTGCCCTTTTTTGTTCCAGCATCATGGTGCCCCAGTGCACAAAGCCTTAAAGCTTTAAAAACCAATCTCCACAGCAGAAACTCACTTTTCTCTCTCAGCACTGTTCAGCCGTTGGGAGTGAAGAAATTACTTGTTACTTCTGGGTTTGATGGAGTGTGAGAATCAATGTTGTGGTGCTGGTGCTATGATTATGGCCCAGCACTGTCACATGGGGCAGGGGAACCATAATCCCTGTGTAATCTCTGACTGGAGACCCTAATTGAGCTTACACAGGGTTGCTTTTATTCACTCACCGCAGCTGCATGGAGCAACAGGGAAGAAAAAAGTTGGAAAGTATATGGTGCTGGGTAAGGGGGTCATTAATGTGAACCTGTGGTTTTGACCATCAGACGCAAAGCACACATTCAGCTTAAATTAACTGAATATGCAAGACTTTATGGGGTTGATTTACTAAAACTGGAGAGTGCAAAATCTGGTGCAGCTCTGCATGGCAGCCAATCAGCTTCTACCTTTAGCTTGTTCAGTTAAGCTTTACCAAAAAAAAAAACCTGGAAGCTGATTGGTTTCTATGCAGAGTTGCAGCAGTTTTTGCACTCTCCAGTTTTAGTAAATCAACTGCCATGTGTGTTTTAGAAAAAAAAGCATGCTGTAAATTAGTGTCAGAATTGTGTCTACGTTCCTAATTTCTATACCTGTTCTGAGTCAGCTGCTTGTATCCAAGCATTGCTGTACTACAGCAGTCAATCCCACTTCTATTTGCCAGTAATCTATTAATCTAGAAACCCCTTTTTTTTTTACCGGTTTCTAATGCAAGAGAGCTATCCCCAAACACAGCCAGTTGCTGAGCCTTCTTTGGTAGTTGGAATCTGGTGATAAATTGAGTGGCAAGGGAGTAAGTTGTACAACAGGTATCTCTCTGTAGTGGATTTCCCAAAACTCAGATAATCTAACTTGGATAGGGGTTTAAAGTGGTTGTCAACTCGTGACAACCACTTTCACCTACAGGTAAGCCTATGATAGGGCTTACCTGTGGGTGCCCTGCATATATCCCAAACCTGTACGGTGCAGGAGATATGCAGGGTAGTAAATGTGCCGACGTCATTTCGGCACATGCGCAGTGAAGAAACGGCCTCCGTGCCGCTTCTTCACTGTGATCGTGCCGTTACTGGCGGCTCCCGCGCACATGCGCGGGAGTGACGTCACACGACTTCGGCCAGTCACAGAGCCGGAGTCACGGCCCCGGAAGGAAGAGGGGCAGAAGATGGACACCGCCAGCACGGGACAGTGATGGACATCGCTGGCTTCGTTTGCAGGTAAGTGGCACATAATGGGCTACTATGCGTTGCATAGTAGCCCATTATGCTTCTAGTTTACAGGGGAATGTAGAGGAAGTAAACCCCATCTGGGTTTACTTCCTCTTTAACAAGGTTGCAGTGTTTCCCTGATATCATTTACAGTTCATTGATTAGTCCCTAGAAACACTCTTTCTCTTACGTTCATTGACAGACGCAGCCTCTATTAATGACACATGGGGTTTATGCACATCCTACTAGGAGTAGACTAGGCAAAAAGAAAAAAAGCAAGCAGGCCCCTCCCAGGGGGCTGTCTTAACTCAGTATAAAACCCCCCAGCTCTGCATAGCAGATCAGTTTCTTTATGCCTAGTGCAAGGAGTTAGACCTGATTCCCTGCTGGGATCTGCGGTTCCCCATTTTTCTTTTGCTTTTTTCAAGCTATCTGATGAAGACTGCTATCAAGTAGCCGGCTGGGGCATAGAGGATACCTCGAATCCTGGGATTTCCCCAGCACGTCCGACCGATGCGAGCTACCCTTAGCTTTAGCGGGGTCCGCCGCATCGTACCCATTCCGTGCGGGAGGCTAGTGAGTGAACCCCACTTGCGTCCGAGTGACCGGGCTGCACTCGTGTCCAGGGGCTTTCTGGCCGGCAGCATCCCTCCCCACCTGGGGGGAGGAAGGTCTGCTACTGGGTGGCTACCCGCTGTGCCCGTCGGGAATGGTGAGTGACACCCCCCTCTCTGGGGTGCGTAGGGGGGGGCGACTAGCGGTACCGTAAGTCCGGCAGAGGGTCATGGGGTCAAGGTTCCTCTACTATTCCCCCCCCCCGATCCCGCGCAGCACCCCCCCCCCCCCGCGCTATTTTACAGCTGTGCGGCGTTTTTTTTTGCCGTAGTCGCGGTCTTTTTAGCATGTGCGTTGGCCTCTTGTGACCGCTCGGCAGCCATCTTTGGTGTGCCTTGCTATTAAAAACTTGCGTGTCAGCGCCATTTTTTCTTTCTGAATCAGCGGTGCACACACAGGGGCAGTGGCAGCAAAAATGGCAGTGGCGGACAGCACACCTACGGTGGCTAGAGGGGCATACAGTACAGCAGGTATGGCTGACTTTTCCCTGGGGTGTCGGTAGGGCATACCCTGGTCGCTCTGTGGGGATGTTTGGTGGGGCAGCATTGTGGGGTGTCATGGCCCATAGGCCCTAAAAGACTTCCGGTGGTACAATGACGGCCGAACCTGCGGGTTCTTCTCCGGGGGGGTCCGCAGAAGCGCAAGCTGCGCTGGGACCTCTGGTTCCCCTGGACCAGTTAACTTCCATTTGTGGAAAGTTTTGCGATTGAGGGGTACGGAGCCGTGCCAAGGGGCTAACTAAAAAGTGTCCACCCAGCTCTGGCGGCGGCCATGGCGGCACAGCCACTTATGAAGTGTGCGACAGGATTGCACAGTGTTTGGGCTGCAGGTGCTCCCCTGAGGCCTTGCCGATACCTGTGTCGCAGCCTTGGACCTGCTCCTCATGCTGTCGAAGATGTTTGTTTTTTGCAGTCATTATCAGACGGTTGCTGGGGTTGCGGTGTTGGTCGGGTGATCACGTGTCCAAAAAGGGCCTCACGGACCTTCCCTTTCAGGGTGGTCAGCTTTTTGGAGCGTAATTGGATGAAATCATTAAGGATTTCTCCGGGGTGAAGAGTGCTTTCTCTTCCGTTCACCGACAGACGCAGCCTTCTTATGACACATGGGGTTATGCTCATCATACTAGGAGTAGCCTAGGCAAAACAAACAAAAGCATAGGCTGCCCCCCCCCTGCCCTGTACAACACATCAGTTTTTATTTGCCTAGTGCAAAGAGTAGACCTGGTTCCCTATGGGATCGGTGGTCTCCTGAAGATTCGTCTGATGAAGACAAGAAAAAACAAATGCGCCTCTAAGAGTAACAGTAAAAACCAGGATTTTATTAAATAACAAGTGACTACTCACAGAAGTAGTAGGGTGCTGCGCTTTGCAGTGTCAGCCACTGCTGGCTTCTTTGCTGGAGTCCTGTGGTGGTCCTGCTGGGCTGGGGTGGTGGGGAGTGCGGGTTCAGCTGTACTGGTGGAGGAGGGTCCTTCGGTGAGTCCCGGGGAGACCTTCTCTAGGAGACAGTGGTCCGCAGCAATCCGATCCGACCGGTGCCAGTGCGTGCAGGAGAGGTGACCACAGCAACGGCGACACGTTTACGGGGCTCTACCCCTTCTTCAGGCCGTGAGTCTCCTAGAGAAGGTCTCCCCACTCACGGCCTGAAGAAGGGGTAGAGCCCCATAAACGTGTCACCGTTGCTGTGGTCACCTCTCCTGCACGCACTGGCACCGGTCGGATCGGATTGCTGCGTACCACTGTCTCCTAGAGAAGGTCTCCCCGGGACTCACCGAAGGACCCTCCTCCACCAGTACAGCTGAACCCGCACTCCCCACCACCCCAGCCCAGCAGGACCACCACAGGATTCCAGCAAAGAAGCCAGCAGTGGCTGACACTGCAAAGCGCAGCACCCTACTACTTCTGGGAGTAGTCACTTGTTATTTAATAAAATCCTGGTTTTTACTGTTACTCTTAGTGGCGCATTTGTTTTTTTCTTGTTTCCTTTCACACAGAAGTTTGGTTTGCTTCCCACATTTGCAGCCCTTGGCAGGACAGTCACCCACAAGAGCACCCAGGATCTTTGTGCATAGACAATTTTATGACTTTTATGATTTTTTATGTTTTTAATGAACTTTCATGAATGTCATTCAGCTCCATCATTGGTCATCTGTGATTGCCCCCACCTAAATGCCTCCCATCACATGCTCACAGCATAACCACTCCATCTGATCCCTAGTCCACGGTTCACACTGCGCTTGAACATATCCTCTTCTTTTCGTCTGATGAAGACTGCTATCAAGAAGCAGGCTGGTGGTATAGAGGATATCTCGAATCCTAATCTTTCCCCAGTCCGGCCGACACTATGCGAGCACCCTTAGGGGGGCCCACCGCATAGCGCCCGTTCCGTGCGGGCGGCCAGTGGCTAAAACCCACTAGAGCCCAGTGACTGGTTCGCCTGTCCAGTGGCCTGGCCAGCAGCAAGCATGCCTCTCCGTGGGGAGGTAGGTCTGCTCCGGGTGGCTACCAGCTGCCCCCATCGGATTGGTGAGTGGGACCCTCTTCCGCCTTTAGGGGCATGGAGAGTGGCACCTGGGCAGCTTTGGCGGTGGCCAGCCGGTGGGGGTCCATTAGAGGCCCTCCCCCCACTCCCCCTTCCCCCCCCATCCCCCGCAGGCACCTTTGCACTTACCGGTCGAATCTGCACCGACCGACCGGAGCACTGTGTAAGGCGGGTCGCCGCCATTGGAGTGTGGAGCACCGCTCGTTCGTGGCCGACCGCGCGTGTGTAATGGCAGCGTCCATTTTTTGATAACCAAACGGTTTTCAGCCTGCTGTCTGGCGGCCCCCAGTGGTCGTTTGGGAGAGGTGCAGTCCTTGTGCAGGAAGTGCTTAAAAACGGAAGTGGGCTTCCGGTTTGCTCTTGGACAGCGTGGCTGACACACAGTAACAAGCTCCTGGCGTGCAGTAGTTTGTGGGCATTGCTCTTCCGGTCGGAGTGCTGAGGCATCAAAGAGCAAGTATAGCTGGAGCTTCCTGGGTTCTGGTAGCGGTGGGTGCAAGCCTTCCGGGTCTCCCTGGCTGATTGGTGGGGTAGAGGTGGTGGTCACACAGTGGGGGTGCCGGAGGGCTGAGATGTCAGAGGCCGGCAATACTATGGCAGGGGTACCTGCAGATCTACAGTCCACCCCAGGAACATTTGTGTCCTTGGAACAGCTGAGTGCGGTGTTTGGGGAGTTCTTTCCCCGGGCAGGGGTGCCCGTTCCGAGGGGCCCCCAGAAGCGCCCACCTCCCCCTCTTTCCTCAGGGGAGGATTCAGATCTAGAAAGCGCCTCAGTGGTCACACCTGTGGATCTTTCAGAGGGTGAGCCGCCCTCAGAGGGCGAAGAAGATCAGGAGGCTCCTTGTTCGTGGGATAAAGCGATAGTGAAAGCACTGATCACTGATATTCGTGACTCTATGCGACTGGACCAAACGGGAGTTGCTTGAGTCTGCTTATGTTTGTCGACCGCTTAGACCCCCTAGGTCCAGTAGGGCTTACCCTTATGATCAGGTGTTTTTTATACAGGCAGTGTTCAAGGAATAGCGTAGGCCACCAAGTTCCTTGGCTTTGCCTAAAAGCTTTGCTGTTCGCTACCCCTTTGAGGAGAGCTTTACTAAGAGATGGGCTTCCCCGGTGGTGGACCCTGCCGTGGCCCGTGTGAATAAGACAACCACCATCCCCTTGGAGGGGTCTCCATCCTTTAAGGAGGCGGCCGATCGCCGCACAGAGACAGTGTCTAAAGCACTATTGTTGGCTGGGTCAGCCATGCGGCCGGCGCTAGCAACTGCTATGGCGGCGCAGTCTCTTCGCGAGCACGCTGCCGCACTGCGCACTAGTTTGTCTAGTGAATGTGCACAGGCTGAAGTACAGCGGGCACAACATTTGGAAGAAGGTCTCCGCTACATATGTCATGCTGCTTTGGATCTTCTCCCCATATTGTCAAAAATGTCTGTTTTTTCAATTGTTATCAGGCGGGTGCTGTGGCTCTGCTCTTGGTCAGGCGAACAGGCTTCAAAGAAAGCTCTTGCAGATCTGCCCTTTCAGGGAGGGCGTCTGTGTGGCCCACAGTTGGATAAAATCATTAAGGATTTCACGGAAGGGAAGAGTACTTTCCTTCCAGAGCCAAAGCGGCAGGATTTTCGCCGTAGGCAGGGCCCTGTTTCTTCAGGTCAGAAAAAGTTTTTTCGGGCGCCCGGCCCAGCGGGCAAGGCTGGGAAGGCATTCACGGGGCACAGCAAGAGGTCCTGGCAGCGCAAGTCCAAAAAAGCGGAGGACAAGTCTGCCTCCGCATGATGGGTTGCCCCCACCTGCCTCACGGGTGGGGGGCCGGTTTCTGGGGGTTGCAGGCAGCTCCCTGCCCCCAGAAAAGTCCTTCCCCTCAAACTTGAGGCTCCCACAGGAGCGTCGGGAGGCGCTTCTAGGCGCCGGTCAGGCGCTCAGCGGACAGAAGTCCTCTTTAACGCCGGCTTGCCGGCTGGAGTACCTGGGTCTGATTCCGGACACGGTACAGGCGGGGGTGTTTCTAACACCGAACAAGCTTTTAACGCTTCAGGCAGGGCGAACCCTGTGGTCGCGCCAGTGGTTCTCCTTGCGGTTCTGTATACGGGTGTTGGGGCTCAGGGTGTCGATTTGCGAAGCGATACCTTACGCCCAGAGGCACACTCTGTTCCTGCGCAGGGCAATTTTGTCGCGGTAGGACAAATCTCCCCTATCCCGGGACAGGCCGATCAGGTCGGAGCGTCAGGCCCGGGAACCCCTGGTTTGGTGGATTCAGGTTCCGGCCCTAAAGGGGGGGAGAAGTTTTCCTCCCCTCAATTGGTCGATATAGGTACCGGAACTGAGAGCGGCCAGGCTTTACCTGTCCCGTTGGACAGAAAGGCTGCAAGGCCGCCCTGTCCGGGTTCAGTCGGACTATGCCACGGCGGTGGCGTAGGTAAACCATCAGGGCGGAACAAGAAGCGCAGCAACAGCCGCGGAAGCGGCTCTGATCCTTCGGTGGGCAGAGCTTCGCAGGCCCCGGGGTCAGTATCGGCTACTGTACATTTTTCCTCCTTTAAAGGTTCTACCGCGTGTTGTACGCGGAATAGGGGCAGAGGGAATCCCGACAATCCTGGTAGCTCCGGATTGGCCCCGGCGACCTTGGTACGCCGACTTAGTGCGGATGGTGGCAGAGGTTCCGTGGCGTCTTCCACTTCGCGGGGGCCTACTGTCTCAGGGGCTCATCTGGCACCATGCTTTACCCTCGCTGGCTTTGACGGCTTGGCTATTGAGTCCCAGGTATTGAGGGATAGGGGTGTCTCTGACTCCGTAATCCCTACTATGATTAAAGCACGTAAGAGTTCCTCACGTAAGATTTATCATAGGACTTGGAAGGCCTATATTACCTGGTGCGAGGCAGGGGGTTGGAACCCCCGCTCTTATAGAGTGTCCAGAGTACTGTCATTTTTGCAGCAAGGACTGGACAAGAATCTGGCGTTAAGTACGCTTAAGGGGCAGATTTCGGCCCTGGCGGTTCCTTTTCAACGGCCCTTGGCGTCTCATTCATTGATCCATACATTTGTACAGTTTTGCGACCTTCCCCTTCGTTTCTTCCGAAGGTGGTTTCTTCCTTTCATTTAAATGAGGATATTGTTCTTCCCTCATTGTGCCCGCACCCGTCACATCCCAAAGAAGTTGAGCTGCATTCTTTGGATGTGGTGAGGGCTTTGTGGGTGTATTTAAGTTCTACAGCTTCCTTTCGGAAGTCTGATTCTTTATTTTTGCTGACGGATGGGTCGCGCAAAGGCATGGCGGCCTCGTCAGCTACCGTGTCACGTTGGATACGGAAGACCGTGACTCATGCATATGAGATTCGGGGCAAGGTTCCCCCGTTTCCGGTCACGGCGCATTCCACCAGGGCAGTTAGTACTTCCTGGCCATTTAGACACCAAGCCTCGGTGTCTCAGGTGTGCAAGGCAGCTACTTGGGCCTCAGTGCACACGTTTACTAAGTTTTACAAAATTGATGTTTCGGCAACCTCGGATGCTGCTTTTGGCCGCAAGGTATTACAAGCGGCAGTATAGGCGCGGGTAGCGCCGCCTGACAGGGCGTTTTTCTGTTGGGTACAGTTGTTATGGATTTGCCCACCCCTCTTGATTGGCACAGCTTTGGGACGTCCCCATGTGTCATAAGTAGGCTGCGTCTGTCAGTGAACGGAAGAGAAAAAGGGATTTTTTGTATAACTTACCGTAAAATCCTTTTCTCTGAGTTCACTGACAGACGCAGCACCCACCCCTCTGCGTTGGTTTAGTACGGCTTTTTGCGAACTGTTGTGCTGTACAGGGCAGGGGGATTATATGCTAAGGTAAGGACGGCCCCCTGGGAGGGGCCAGCCTATGCTTTTGTTCGTTTTGCCTAGGCTACTCCTAGTAAGATGAGCATAACCCCATGTGTCATAAGAAGGCTGCGTCTGTCAGTGAACTCAGAGAAAAGGATTTTACGGTAAGTTATACAAAAAATCCCTTTTTTCTTCCAGAACCCAGGCGGCGGGATTGCCGCCGTAAGCAGGGTCCTTTCATTCTTGGCCCAGAAGCTTTTTTTCGTGCGTTTGGTTTTGCGGGCAAGGGGCTCAAGGCCCGGCAGTCTGCCTCGGGGTCCGGTAAGCGTCCCTGGCAGCGCAAGCCCCAAAAGACTGAGGACAAACTCGGGTGGGGGGCCGACTTCTGGGGTTCGCAGACAGGTGGGCTGCTCGCTTTTCTGACGGTGGGTACGGGAAGTGGTGTCCTCTGGGTACAGGATAGAGTTCAGCACTCTACCTCCAGACAGGTTCTTCCCATTGAACCTGAGGCTTCCGCCGGGGCATCGGGAAGCTCTCTTAGGGGCTGTCCAGACGCTGTCCGAACAAGGAGTGATTGTGCCGGTCCCTCCGTAGGAGAGGTTCCGCGGCTTCTATTCAAACCTCTTTGTGGTGCCCAAAAAGGGGTGGGCTAAGGCCAGTTATGGACTTAAATGCACTAAATCATTTTGTGAAAGCGCGAAAATTCAGGATGGAATCAGTCCGTTTCGGTCATGGTTGCCCTTCACCAAGGGGACTTCATGGCATCCCTGGATATCAGGAACGCTTATCTGCATGTTCCCATTTGCCTCCGGCATCAGCGCTTCTTGCGCTTTGTGGTAGGGGACCTGCATTATCAATTTGTGGCACTCCCCTTTGGTCTGGCCTCTGCTCCACGGGTCTTCACCAAGTTGCTGGCTCCGGTGCTGGCTCTGTTGAGACAGAGAGGCATTGCTGTGGTAGCTTACCTGGACGATCTACTCCTGCGAGCGGAGTCAGCTCCGGCCCTGGAGGACAATGTTGCTATCACACTGACCTCCCTGCGAGACTTCGGCTGGTTGATCAACCTACAGAAGTCGACCCTGACCCCGTCCTGTCGCCTATAATATCTGGGCCTGATATTGGACAGAGCAGGCGAAGGTTTTTCTACCTCCGGCCAAGTTGGTGACACTGCAAGTAGCAGTGCAAGCCCTGCTGTCACGTCGGTGGTCCTCCTTATGTGTCTGTATGCGGGTGTTGGGGCTCATGGTCTCGGCCTTCGAGGCGATACCATATGCCCAGAGTCACACTCGGCTCCTGCAGCGAGCGATCCTGTTACTGTGGGACAAGTTTCCGCTGTCCCTGGACCAGCTGATCATAAAACCATAAACCAGGGGGTCTTTGGCCTGGTGGCTCTGTGCCCCGGCTTTGACTTTTGGAAAAGTTGTTCCTTCCCTTGAATTGGTCGATAGTCACGACGGACGCCAGGCTATCGGGCTGGGGAGGAGTCCTGGGGCAGTTGTCTGCTCAGGACTGTTGGTCGACGCAGGAATCGCGCCTTCCAATAAATGTGCTGGAGCTGAGGGCAATCAGGCTCTGTCTCTCCCACTGGTCTGCAAGGATGCGCGGCCTCCCGGTTCGGGTTCAGTCGGACAACGCCACGGCAGTGGCGTACGTGAACAATCAGGGCAGAACAAGGAGCTCGGCACCAGCTGTGGAGGGGGCCCTCAGTCTGAGGTAGGCAGAACTTTGCATGCCGGCAATCTCCGCCATATACATTCCGGGCGTAGTAAACTGGCAAGCGGACTTGCTCAGTCGCCAGACTCTGGATCGGGGGAATGGTCTCTGCATTCAGAAGTGCTCCTCCAGATTTGCTAACAGTGGGGCACGCCAAACGTGGACCTAATGGCGTCCAGGTTCAATCACAAGGGGCAGACCTTTGTGTGCAGGACAAGGGACCCGTAGGCGGTCGCACCTTGGTCCCGGTACAGGCTTCTGTACGCCTTTCCTCCTTTCAAGCTTCTACTGCGGCTCCTGCGCAGAATAGAAGTGGAGGGAATCCCGACAATCCTGGTGGCTTCGGATTGGCCTCGTCACCCTTGGTACGCCAACGTGGTGCGTATGGTAACAGACGTTCCTGGGCGGCTCCCGCTTTGCGAAGATCTGCTGTCACAGGGACCATCCTGCACCCTGCTTTACCCTCGCTGGTTTTGTGGGCTTGGCTATTGAGTCTCAGGTGCTGAGGGATAGGGGTGTCTCTGACTCCGTGATCCCTACCATGCCTAAGGCGCGCGTAGGTGTTTTTCGCGCAGATATGTTATCGCACCTGGAAGGATTATATTGCCTGGTGTGAGGCGGGGGGTTGGAACCCCCACTCTATCTCTAAATCCCGGGTGCTGGCCCTCTTGCAGCAAGGCCCGGATACCAAATTGGTTTTGAGTACACTCAAGGGTCAGATTTCGGCTTTGGCGATTCCTTTTTTCAACGTCCTTTAGCTACGCATTCTTTGATACGTACATTTGTACAGGGTGTACGTCATGTAGCTCCTCAGGTACGGTCGCCGTTGGCACCGTGGGATTTAAATTTAGTACTTTCCGTACTGCAGAAACCGCTATGTGAGAAAATCAGGGATATTCCCTTACAATTGCTGTCACAAAAAGGTGGCTTTTTTGGTGGCCATTACATCCGCTAGGCGGGTGTCTGAGTTGGCGGCTTTGTCATGTAGGTTTCCCTACTTGGTCCTTCATAAGGATGAGGTGGTGCTGCGCCCTTCTCCTTCGTTCCTACTGAAGGTGGTTTCCTTGTTTCACATTAATGAGGATATTGTTCTCCCTTCATTGTGTCCACACCCGTCTCATCCCAAGTAGGTTGCTTTGCACTCTTTGGATGTAGCAAAGGCTCTGTGGGTGTATTCGTCGGCTACAGCTTCTTTTCGGAAGTCTGATGCTTTGTACTGACGGAAGGACCGCCCAAAGTTTTGGCGGCCTCATCAGCTATTATATCCCGTTGGATCAGACAGACTGTGACCCATGTGTATACTGTTCGGGGCCAAGAACCCCCTTTTCCAGTCACGGCTCATTACACCAGGGCGATTAGCACTTCCTGGGTTTACAGACACCAAGCCTCGGTGTCTCAGTGTGCAAGGCGTCTACATGGGCCTCGGGGCACACTTTTGTTAAAATTTTACAAGGTGTTGTGTCAGCATCTGCGGATGCTGCTTCTGGCCGCAAAGTTTTGCAGGCGGTGGTATAGGCGCGGATGGTGCCTCCTTAGAGGATTCTGTTGGGTACAGTTGTTACTGCTGGCCCACCCCTCTTGTTTGCCACTGCTTTGGGACTTCCCCATGTGTCATTAATAGAGGCTGTGTCTGTCAATGAACGTAAGAGAAAATATTTTTTCATTAAAAACTTACCGTAAAATCCTTTTCTCTGAGTTCATTGACAGACGCAGCACCCACCCCTCTGTGTTGCGTTTGTATGGCTTGTTACAAACTGATATGCTATGCAGAGCTGGGGAGTTTTATGCTGAGTGGGAGGGGCCAGCTTGCTTTTTTTCTTTTTGCCTAGTCTACTTCTAGTAGGATGTGCATAAACCCCATGTGTCATTAATAGAGGCTGTGTCTGTCAATGAACTCAGAGAAAAGAATTTTACGGTAAGTTCTTAATAAAATCCTATTTTAACCGCTTGTCTACCAAGGTATGTTTATAAACAGCGTGGTAGACAAGTGATTAAATCAAGCTCATAGCTATTGGGAGCTTGGTTATTGGCGTTAAGAGCCGCCCACTCATTTATATGGGCTCCTAAAGTTCACCCCTTCCCCTTTCCCCTGGTTGGTGGCACTTGCAGTAGTTCCCAGGCTGTCCTGTTCCTCCTGGGAGCCCAGAAAACCGCTTCCACAGTGAAAGCAGGAGGAACCCGATCCCTGGAACCCCTGGTACTGACATGTATTACGTTACTTCTGGGGTCACAGCTGTCATTCCTCAGCTAGTGTAGCCAAAGATGCAGCTATTAAACACGATCTGTGTTTGAATAGCTGCATTGGAGGGTAGAGGAGACCCTCCCAATGTCTCCATAAAGTGTACCTGTCGCTTGCCCATGCCATCATATAGAAGGGTTTGTTAGCCCGCTTGTGATAGCAATAAAGTTAAAAAATAAAAAAGTGTGAAAAGGGAATTGTATAAAATAAATGAAAATAATTTAAACGTTTTTAAAGCACCCCCACATGCCCCAAAAGTGCAAGTAAGGCAACCACATGTATGTAAATATCAGTTGCACCACACACGTGAGGTATCGTCACAAGCATTGAAGTGAGCGTAATAATTCTAAGGCCATAGTTCACGATTAACTTTAAACTGACAACTAAAGGCTTTTAGAGTGTCACCTAATTTTGGATACCATCGTTTTTTGTGATTCCACGGGCATGTGCAATTTTAAGACTTGATATGTTTGGTATCTATTTACTCAACACAACCCAGTCTTTCATATTTTACCAAAGAATTCGGTATACATTTTGTATTTTCTCTAAAAGTAATTTTAGTGTAATTGTTTCTGAAATATGCATTGGATATACATATATATGTGCCAAATATTGTGCGAGATATTAAATTGCAACTACCACTATTTTATTCTCCAAGATCTCTGCTTTCAGAAAATATATACTTTTTCTGGGGTTGCAGTAATTTACAATTGGTACATAGAGCATGTGTGCAAAAAAATAAAAAATTGGCCTGGTAGGCAAGGTGATTATAAAAGTGCTAAATCGTGTGGTACTGCCAGGCCACCAGTGTTGTTATTGTGATTTTTTTTTTGTGTGTCCATGTGGGCCTTGACTTCTTTTTTTTTTTAAAGGGTAAATTTTATTGAATTATTTGCACAGTGTACAATAAAATAAAGCATTTGTTAGGACATTTTGGCAATAATTACTTATGCCTAAGCACAACATTGCCAAGATTAATATCTTAATAAAACATGTATCAAAACTTCAGGTGAGAGAAAAAAAGTTGTCTGCTCTCACTAGTGCCCCTTAGGGCACACTGTAAATTCAGCTCAGATATCAGCAAACACTTTAGCAGGGCACATCAGATTTTAAACCTCCACTTCTCATGCCACCGCTCCCTTCCAACCAGACCACAGTTTAGTGAATTTCTTTGGGCATCCCCTGGCCACATAGGTTAGTTTAAACAGTAGTAATTCTCTATTTACCAACTCAATCCAGTATTGTAGGGATGGAGGGACTGGATTATTCCATTTAAGAGCCATAGCTTTTTTTGCATAGAAGAACAGTATGCGCAAGAGCGCCTTATTAGCACACAATATATCCTTCTCCCCAAAGACCCCAAGGAGACATCTGGCAGGTGAATATATATTAGGTAGGGCAAGTTTTTTATTCAAGAAGCTTAATATATTTTTCCAGAAACGTGCTATATGCGGGCAAGTCCATATCATGTGAAAATAGTCCCCCGTTGTGTCCCCACATCTCTGACACGTTGGTGAAGTCAGTCTCCCCATTTTGAACAATCGAGCTGGTGTATAATACACCCTATGTAAGAAATTAAATTCAATTAATTTATCTCGGGCAGAGATCACTGCAGGTAATTGCTCCCCCACTATTTCCATCCAGGATTCATCCGTAAGTGTCGGTATGTCTCCTGCCCAGCGTCTCGCTGTCCTCTCTATCCCCTTCGAGGAGGGAGACAGAAGGAGAGAGTAGTATCTAGAGATGAGTTTATTATGGTCATCCTCAATGAGTGATTTTTCTAATATGGACGGTACAAGGGATACCCCAGACAATCCACACTGGGCTGCAATTGCATGCCTCAGTTGGAGGTAGGCGTAAAAAAATTTGTAAGGTATCCCGTATTCCAACTGGAGGTCCTTAAAGGTTTTAAAGTTCCCCTCTGAGAAGAGCTGATGTAGGTATTTAATGTCATATCTCGCCCACGTCTACCCATCTGGGATCTTGACCACCTCCTCCAGACCAGGGTTGTGCCAGAGTGGGGCATTGGGAGATAGATTTAGCGGGGAGCCCCTTCGTTTTTTGTTACATATATGGAAAATTTTGTAGGATAATTTGAGTATCTCTGCCCCCCTGTCCGGGTAAGGGCCCTTTCTATATAAATTATTAATTAATGCTTCATAGGAGTGCACTAGAGCAGCCTGAGTGGCCACAGACGCAATTGTCAAGTTCGGGAAGAACCACCAGTGTATGTGTGTCAATTGGGCCGCTGGATAATAACACTGGAGATTTGGTAGAGCAAGTCCTCCCCCTGCCACTGAGAGGTGTAGTGACTCCAGCGAGACCCTAGCTGGCTTGGGTCCCCCAAGGAAAGGAATGAGTATCTTGTTAATATCCGCAAAGAATCTTCTAGAGATATATACAGGGGCATGCCACATTAGGTATAGAAATCTGGGGAGGTAGATCATCTTGAATAAATTTATCCTGCCCAATAAATTGAGGGGAAGAGATGACCACATCCGCAGATTTAGTTTTAATCGGTGTATTAATGGCGTTAGATTGTTGTGAAGATATGTGTTTAAGGGCAGTTGGACTTCTACTCCAAGATATTTAAATCTATCTACCACTTTCAAGGGGATATCGGCCGGGACCGAGGGGCTGAATGTTGGATGAACTGGGAAAATATTGGATTTACTCCAATTTACCTTGAAACCAGAGTAAGCCCCGAAACTGGCAAGCACTTTCATGGCCTGATGCGGGAACTCTTTATCATCCGTTAGATAAAGCAGCATATCGTCCGCATATAATGAGGTTTTTTCTTCTAAATCGTTAATTTTACATCCCCTGATTGTGTGATCCGCTCTGACCTTAGTCGCAAGTGGTTCCATAGCTATGGCGAACAATAGGGGTGAAAGGGGACACCCCTGTCTTGTTCCTCTGTGTATTTCAAATGCTTCAGTGATAATATTTTTAACTTCTATGTGAGCCATAGGGGCCGCATACAGTATTTGGACCCAGGCTATAAATCGGGGTCCGAACCCCAGCCACCCAAGGACCGCTATGAGATATTTCCATTCCGAAGAATCAAAGGCCTTGTGTGTGTCTAAGGATATCACTATACGCGTGTCAGGATCGGGGCCCTCAGATTGAAGGATGGTGAATAATCTACGTAAGTTTATGGCGATCGATCTCATAGGAATGAAGCCGGTTTGGTCTGGTTTAATGATAGAAGTTATTACTTTATGGAGCCGTTTAGCAAGAAGCTTGGCTAGTACTTTGGAATCTGCATTTATTAGAGATATGGGACGATATGACTCGCAGAACTTATGGTCCTTGTGCGGCTTGGGGATCAGAACTATTAGGGCTTTCCTAAGAGAGTCAGGCAGTCTCCCCTTGTCAAAAGCGTCATTGAGCACTTCCAACAATTAAGAGGCAAAAAATTATATATAGGTGGAGTACCACTCTACTGGGTATCCGTCCAGGCCCGGGGTTTTATTGGGGCCAAGTGCTCGGATAGTTGTTTCTATCTCCTGTGTTGTAATAGGCAGATCCAACTCTGCTGCAGCCTCCCGGGAGAGAGGAGTGAGAGGGATTTGATCTAGATATTCTTTTACCTCCTCTGCACTATATTGTACTGATGAGGAATATAGGTCCGAATAGAAACTAAGAAAAGCTTTGGCAATGTCCTCTGGGGACTTGCATAGTACCTGACGATCATCATAGATGTGAGGGATAGAGGAAGAGGCATATTGGGAATGGGCCAGGTATGCAAGGAGTTTACTATTTTTGTTGCCAAATTCAAATATCCTTTGTGTTTGATATACCAATTTTTTGGGGGTTTTTTCAACCAACACCAGGTCCAGTTGTCTGGAACATTCTCTCCACAGTTTAAGATTAGGGGAGGAGGGGTTCCTAATGTATTCCACCTCAGCATCGGTGGCAGCCCTCTCACAATCCTTAATTTTCCATTCTCTGTCCCTCCGAAGTTGCTTAATGATGTCCGCAGTGGAGCACCTGAGGGTCGCTTTAAGGCCTCATACACACAGGCGTTTGCACAAAAATAAGCAAAATGCCGGGCCTGACGTCAGGGGAAAAAACTGACGTTTTGCTTGGCGTTTTCCATTGACATCAATGCAGGTTTTTCACGCTAGCTTTTTGCGGCGTTTTCTGCCTCTATTCAAAATCAATGGTTCCCTATGGGAGCCCATTGATTTGAATAGAAGCCGCACCAGAAGTCGGATCGCGGGGATCCAACTTGCGGCGCGACTTGTGTGCTAGGTGTCTTAAAGGGGAACCCCTGCAAAAAATTTGCGTGGGGTCCCCCCCCCCAGGGGCATACCAGGCTCTTCGATCTGGCATGGATTTTAAGAGGAGCACCCACGCCGAAAAAAACGGCGTAGGGTCCCCCCCAAAATCCATACCAGACCCTTATCCGAGCACACAGCCTGGCTGGCCAGGAAAAGAGGTGGGGACGAGCAAGTGCCCCCCCCCCCCCCGGACCGTACCAGGCCACATGCCCTCAACATGGGGAGTATGGGTGCTTTGGGGCAGGGGGGGCTCTGCGCCCCCCACCCCAAAGCACCTTGTCCCCATGTTGATGGGGACAAGAGCCTCTTCCCGACAACCCTGGCCATTGGTTGTCGGGGTCTGCGGACGGAGGCTTATCGGAATCTGGAAGCCCCCTTTAACAAGGGGGCCCCCAGATGCCGGGCCCCCCACCCTATGTAAATGAATATGGGGTACATCGTACCCCTACCCATTTACCTGGGGGGAAAAAAGTGTACAAAAAAAACACTACACAGCTTTTTAAAATATTTTATTAAATCCGCTCCGGCATTTTCTCCCCTCTCTTCTTTTTTCGGCTCTTTTGCGGGGTCTTCTGTCTTCTGAGGGGTCTTCTGCGGCTTCTATTCAAATCAATGGGCTCCCATAGGGAACCATTGATTTTGAATAGAACGCCTGACGAGGCTTAAGGCTGTGTATACAACGTTAAGCAACGTTATTGAGCATTTGCCGGCTCGGCGTCAAAAACGCCATGACGCTGCAGCTTCAGAATGCACTGGTCCCGCGTTCAAGCTACAGCTCACTAACGCCGACGCCCTCTACTGCTCAAAAACGTTAGCGTTTTAGAGGACCATTGAATAACATGGAGAGCAGCAAAAAACGCCCAAAAACGTGGCATAACAAAACGCCCGTGTGTATGAGGCCTAAAAGCATCCCATTTACTGCCCACAGGGACCTCATCTTGATTATTCCGCCAGAAATCATCTATAGCCCTCGCCACAGCTCTCTCAAAGTATTCCTCCTTGAGCCACAATGGACTCTCCACAAATGAAAACCCCGACTATACCCAATGTCGAGTGTCAGCATCAGCGGAGAGTGGTCCGATATTGCCCTCGGGAGATATTGGGTCTCCGACACTCTCGGGAGAGCGTCTTTGGTCACAAAACACATGTCAAGTCTTGACAGGGTGTTATAAGTGGCGGAGTAGCATGAATATGCCCAAGAATTGGGGTGTTTCCACCTCCAAACTTCCGTCAAGTCATATTGGCTCATATAGGTCGCTAGTGGGGAGCTGGAAACAATTTTGACATGTAATCTATCTTTGTCCGCGGATAAAACGGCATTGAAATCCCCAGCTATAATGATAGGTCCCTCTGCCACCTGAAAAATTCTGGACATTATGTCTTCCCAAGTGGCCAATGCGAATGGAGGTGGAACGTATACTGACACAAAGGTATATGGTTGATTATTCAAGAGAAGGACCAGTATTACAAATCTGCCAAACGGGTCGGTGGTAATAGTCGTGGGGGTGCACATCATTGATTTGGCTACTAGCACCGAAACTCCTCTGGCATAATTAGAATATACCGAGTGGTAGGCATGGCCAATGCCCGCACGTTTAAGGGCCATCATTTTAGAGCCTAGCAGATGTGTTTCTTGCGGTTTACGCTTTTGCATATAGTTGAACACTAGGGCTCTCTTAATTTTTGAGTTCAGGCCCCTCACATTCCAAGACAATATATTCATTTTTGTATGTGAGCAGCCATAGTTAGTGGAAAGATTTAATTTCGCATTGACCACCGGGGAGCAGCCACAACATAGTGATATGAGAAGCATGGTGAGATTTATAGTATTAGCCGTGTAGGCAACTGTGTGATTATTATACCCCAGTAGCTGTAAATAGTATACATCTATATATATCGATAATATTGCTTGACATGACAAAAGAAGAAAAAACAGTCCCCTCAGTTACAGTAGATCCAAAACTAGGGATCAAATTCCAACTGACCCCCACCCCTTTCTGGGTTAACAACTTGAAAGTCCCAGTCCCAACGCCCCCCACCCTGTCTACAGTCCCCAACATTCTATAGACTTTGTCCCAGAACAAAAACAAAAACCGAAGCCTCTACACCCTAGAGGGGGATTCCTCCTTAATCCAGCCGGAGTAAAAGGAGAGGGTGTGTGACTGGAACAGGTTCAAACAGTTTTTAAGGCACAGCATGATGAAACTATTTTGAGCAGCCGCTGCAAATAGAGTGCATTAAGGAGTCGTAGACCCCTCCATATTGCTAGAAGAAAAAAAAAAGGTGGCAACGCCATATCCGTAGCCATGACAGGCGACAATCTGGGGAGCAAAAGTACAGTAGAATGTGGTCTCAGGTGCTGCCCAGGGATTCCAACCAGCGGTTTGCCTCCTTTGGTCAGGTAAAGAATTGTGTTTTTCCCTGGTGTACAACACAAAGTTTTGCAGGGTAGAGCATGCTATAGGGCAAACTGCGCTCCCGCAGACGCAACTTCACACTCTGGAACGATGTACGCTGTTTCTGCGCGGCAGCTGAATAATCCGGGAAAATAGAAATCTGATTGTTGTAAATCATGTTAGGTATGTTCCGGGCACGTCTAAGGATAGTTTCCTTGTCTTTAAAATAAAGGAAGCGTGCAATCATGGGTCTCGGGAACCGACCTGGCGGGGGAGCCCTCAAAGGGATCCTGTGGGCTCTTTCTATTGCAAATAGGTGGGAAAAGGAATCGGCCCCAAAAGATTGAGCCATGCAGTTAGGAACTCCTCAGGATTTTTCCTCTCTGAGCCCTCCGGGAACCCCAGGAACCTTAGGTTGTTCCTTCGGAGTCGGTCCTCCATGTCTCCGAGCTTGGTGGCCTGGGACCTGTAGTCCGCCTCCACATCTCTAACAGTGACCATGAGGGGGGCAAGATCGTCCTCTAGTGTGCTTATTCTTTGCTCTGCAGTGGATACCCTGTGTTTAACCTTGTGGACATCATCTTTCAGTATGGCAAAGTCCACCCTGAGGGTTTCAATTTGGCAGGAGAGGGATGCCTGACACGATTTGATAGTGTCCAGTATTTGGGACAGGGAAGGCTCCCCTACCTGTTCCATTGTCGATCCCTGGCTGGTAGATGCAGCGGGAGAGGGCACCAGAGTCTCCATCGGATCAGCGCCTGTTGTCCAGTCCACCTCCCCCTCCTGCCATGGAAAATCAGCAGCCGCTTACGATGCCGGAGGCTCCCTCGTGGTGCGGCGCCATCTTGGGACCCTCCACAGGCAAACCCGTACTTCACCATGGCCATGTGCCCTGGATGTTCAGATGGCTGTTTGGGGTAGAAGGAGCCGGATCAATGCAGGTGCGGCTGCAACAGGATGGTGAAGGATGGTGCTGCGGCCTGGAGCTCCAAGGAGACGCTGCTTACATCCCGGAAGTTGGCTCCGCCCCGGGCCTTGACTTCTTTGCTGTCATTTAACTCTTAGCATCCAGAGCCTGCACTGCCTGCTGTAACATTCATATGGCGTTCCACAGTTGAGTGATTGAGAAGGAGGAGGCTTGAATTTTGCACAAATTAGGTTTAAGCCTTCTGAGAGTAAGCCCCACTTTAGTCATTCAGGTATCAAATGCTATGACTTCATCGAACAGTAGAGGCTCATGCATTTGACAATTAATTGACCAGGACTAAGGTCCAGTGCTGGGAAGGGTAAGGAGTAATCTGAGGTTTTCCTTGGAGTTTAGGCCCCATGTATAGCATGGGTCTAGAATCTAAAGACCCCATAGGAACACAGGGAGCATTTTAAACACCAACACAAGTACTCGCAGGCAACACACAGTGCCTAAACTTCAGAACTCGTATACCTTGCAATTTTTTTTGACCAGGCCAGGTTTATTTAGAAAGAAGTGGTATTTTAAGGTATTTTTATTGGCCCTGATTACATGTTGTCCTATTGCCTTAACTTTATCTTATTCACAGGTTTCTTTAGGGGAACCAGTCATGATTGTACTTTCATAAGATTCCAAATATACAGATTTGCATGAGTAAACCTGCATACTGTACAGGTTACTCATGACATATGTATATTTGCCACATTTAGCTTGGAGTCTGACTCTTCAAATAATCTGGGGGTAGTATAATCTAAAGTCTGACAGTTGCTATCAACGTCTCAATGTCCTTTACTGTTTAACACCTTCTAAATGTGCATAACATCTTCAAATGATAGAGCCCTGTAGTTCATATTTTTCTTAAGGATGGGTTTGGTTATTGAGACCATTATGCATGTCCAGTAGGCAGCATGTATGGTCAAGTGATCGGTAGGTCACATATGTCAGACTTAATGTGGCTCCTGGCCTGAAATCCTTTTGACAAAATATATAAAGCACAAATAACCACACCTATATCATTATATTTATATTACATTCTATATTATATATTTGAGGCTAGATATTCAAATTCTTCCATAAGCCTAGTTGGGACCGGCTCTTAAGCTTTACTATGATTTTTTTTGTATTCAAGTTCAGCGCAAAATTGACATTTTCTGCATATTACTGTCTTTTTCTTTTTTGTTTTTTTGGTACACAATTTGTGTTGTAGCTTTGATTTTACTGTGACCTTGCTGGCACTGCTGGGACTCCTAGCTCTGGCCCTTAATATGAAGCCTTTCTACTTTATTGTAGTCCTGAGACCTCTGCAGCTACTCAGGTGAGTTTATATGTTAAACTGGGTGTTTCTCATTACAGTTGATGGTGCGCTCTTATGAGCATACCCACAGGCTGGGTTCACACTATCCGACAAAAAAACGGTCCGACTTTGATCCTACTTTGCTGTGCGATTTACGGTCCTACATAGGGTCAAAGTCGGACCGTTTGTCTGTGAACAGGGATCCGACTTTGATCCCGACAATGCCAGGCACCTTGTGCTCTGGGGATCTTGAAGGAGAACTCCACGCCAAATTTAAAAAAAAAAACTGGCATGGGGTCCCCCTCCAGGAGCATACCAGGCCCTTTGGTCTGGTATGAATTTTAAGGGGAACCCCCACGCCGAAAAAAACTGCGTGGGGTCCCCCCAAAAACCATACCATACCCTTATCCGAGCATGCAGCCCTGCAGGCCAGGAAAGGGGGTGGGGACGAGCGAGCGCCCCCCCCCCCCGCTCCAGGACCATACCAGGCCGCGTGCCCTCAACATGGGGAGTATGGGTGCTTTGGGGCAGGGGTGGCTCTGCGCCCCCACCCCAAAGCACGTTGTCCCCATATGTTGATGAGGACAAGGGCCTCTTCCCGACAACCCTGGTCGTTGGTTGTCGGGGTCTGCGGGCGGGGACTTATCGGAATCTGGAAGCCCCCTTTAACAAGGGGGCCCCCAGATGCCGGCCCCCCACCCTATGTAAATGAGTATGGGGTACATCGTACCCCTACCCATTTACCTGGAAAGAAATATGTACAAAAAAAACACCACACAGCTTTTTAAAATATTTTCTTAAATCTGCTCCGGCGGTCTTCTCCCCTCTCTGGCTCTTCTTTCTTCGGCTCTTTTGCGGGGACTTCCATCTTCTGAGGGGTCTTTTCTTCTCCTTCTCTGCGGCCTCTACTGCTCTTTTGCCAGTCTTCTCCGCTGTCCCCTTCCCTCTGTATTTCCTCTCTACTTCTCCTCCTTCTTCTTCCCATGTTGACACGGGGCCGGCATCTGGGGGGGCCCCTTGTTAAAGGGGGCTTCCAGATTCCGAAAAGTCCCCGCCCGCAGACCCCGACATCCAACGGCCAGGGTTGTCGGGAAGAGGCCCTTGTCCTCATCAACATGGGGACAAGGTGCTTTGGGGTGGGGGGCGCAGCCCCAAAGCACCCATACTCCCCATGTTGAGGGCACGCGGCCTGGTATGGTCCGGGCGGGGCGCTCGCTCGTCCCCACCCCCTTTCCTGGCCTGCAGGGCTGCGTGCTCAGATAAGGGTCTGGTATGGATTTTGGGGGGACCCCACGCTGTTTTTTTTCGGCGTGTGGGTTCCCCTTAAAATCCATACCAGTCCAAAGGGCCTGGTATGCTCCTGGAGGGGGACCCCATGCCAGTTTTTTTTTAAATTTGGCGTGGAGTTCCCCTTCATAATCCCCAGAGCACAAGTCGCATGCCAAAGTCGGATCAGTGAAGACACTGATCCAACTTTGATCCGACTTCAATGCTTTTCAATGGGCTGAAGTAGGATCAAAGTCGGACAAAAGTAGTACAGGAACCTTTTTCAAAGTCGGTCCGACTTTGAAAAACACAAATCGGAGCAGTTAAGACGGCTCTCATAGGGAATTATTGTTTTTGTGACGGAATGCGACTTGTGCTCCTCATGTCGGTCCGAGAATCGGACTAGTGAACCCAGCCACAGTGTGGTAAAGAATGTGGTTTGACTGCGAATGGCTGGATCAGGATGCAGATTTGGAGAATCTCCTGGTACATACATCAGTAACACAGATGGATGTTAAAACCATTTTCCTGGAAGTTAAATCTTAAATTAGGAAGAAATGCACTACATTTTTAACTTGTATCAGAGCAGTTCTTTCTTCCACAGTATCTGGTTATTGCTTTGTAAGCTTCGCTGTAGACATTTAATGTGCTTGTCGCTGAAAATGTTTTTGTGTATATGCATTGTTATACTGATATTTAGTATCACTTATTTTGTACAGTGCCTCAGAAGATGTCATCACTATATAAAAATAGAGAATATACTTTATTGTCATTGTATACATACAACAAAATGTATCAGAGGATACTCTGTACAACCGCAATAAAACATTTCTCAACACAACCACACATGCATACTCCTAGCACATGCCCACATATCTGTTTAAATATTACAAAATCTAAAATATTATTGTAAAAAATGTAAATGCCACATAAAATTTCTAAAACTTTGTACCTGTTGGAGTTATGGACAATACAGCCCTGGGGACAAAAAACGATACTTTATGCGATTAGTGTGCGTTTGGAGTATGAATGCGAGAAGCCTGCGTGCTACCGTGTGTGTTAACAACAATGATACCAGTGCAAAAAAAAAAAAAAAATATATATATATATATATATATATATATATATATAATAATAATATATATATCTCAAATGTTGTTACAAAGAGCCGGCTGCTTGCACGGTTCACAATCTCATGTGCGTGTGCAGGAATTAAAAGGCAATAACAGTAGTGCTGCGCTAGCCCTAATTATATAAAGTGCTAAATACAAACAATAATATATTCAAGCACTTTATATATTGTTTGCAATGAGCACTTTTTATAATTAGGGCTAACTCGGCACTACTGTTATTGCCTAGTGTGCGTTTTGAGTATCCCATATCTTTTCCCTGATGACAATGGGACAAACACACTGTAACCTGGGTGGGTTGAAACACTACTAATAGCTTTTTGTCTGCTTTAATCGGCTGGCATATGCTGTGTCCAAATTACATCATTAACAATAGGAAAAATGATAACGGAATATTTGGGTATAATGATTTTTGTCTTCTAGAGCTTATACAACTTACGCCTATTCATATTCCCTTCAGGCTTTTTAAATTAAAGAAGAGATACAGAACAGTTTTAGATACCATGTTCGAGTTGCTACCAAGGATGGCCAGGTAATTTGTCATCCACAAGGGGGGAAATGCTTTTATTTAATCTATATAGTTTTGAATGTTTCCTTATTTTGTTTCTTTTCTTACAGCCTAGGCCTAACGCTGCTTATTTTCTACTATTCTTTTTCCATTGTGGGCATGGAGTTCTTCTCAGGGGTGCTGTATCCCAACTGTTGCAAGTATGTATGGTGTATCAGACTTTTGCTTTTCCATTTGGCTATTTGGAATAAGTTGTAATACTCGATTTAGGTCTGTAAAATTGTGGGTTTTAGCAATTGAAAAAAGCAGCAGAGTTTGTGTAGCTGCATAATTCATAAATAATGTCTCATAACAGATATGTTACAGCATTTGCTTGGCGATCCTTAAACGGAAATTAACAATTTCAATACTGGACACCATTACCCCCTTTCTGCCCAGGCTAATTTTCAGATTTCAGCACTGTCACACTTTGATGACAGATACTCAGTCATGCAACACTGTGCCCAAATTAAACCTCTATCCTTTTTTTTTCCCAAGACAGATAGGGGTTTCTCTTGGTAATATTTAACCGCTTGCTGACCTTATAACCTAGATATACGGTGGCTTGGCTGTGCCAGATCACATACCTTGTACATGATCTGACACTTCAGGTTATGGGGCTCACACACGCCACTGGTGACCCGGCTGTGCTGTGAATGGACACAGCAGATGTCGATTACAGGGTGCCGGCCAATGGACAACCGCCGGCACCCTGCGATCGTACTAAATTTACACAGGACAGGGCTCTGCCTATGTAAACAATGTAGAGCCCTGTCCTGTCAGCAGGGAAGTTAATAGATTTTCTTTCCCCGCAAAGTAGGGAATAAAATCGATTACTTCCCCTAGTGAAATCACCACACAAAGTACACACAAACATTGGCTAGGCACACATTCAACCCTTTAATTGTTCTAGATGTTTACCCCTTTCCAGCCAGTGTCATTGGTACAGTGACGGTGCATATTTTTAGCACTGATCACTGTATTTGTGTCACTGGTTCCCAAAAAGTGCCAGTTAATGTCCAAATGTCCGCCCCAATATCGCAGTTCTGCGATAAGTCGCTGATCGCCGTCATTACTAGTATAAAATATAAATAAATAAAAATTTCAGTATATATCCCATAGTTTGTAGACGCAATAACTTTTGTGCAAACCAATAAATATACACTTATTGGGATTTTTTTTTTTTACCAAAGACATGTAGCAGAATACATTTTGGCCTAAATTTATCAAGAAATTAGATTTTTTTACATTTCTTTTTATTGGATATGTTATAATATATATATATATATATATATATATATATATATATATATTTTTTTTTTTTTTTCAGAATTGTCAGGTTTTTTTTTATTTTCTTTAATGGCGCAAAAAATAATAAAACACAGTGGTGATTAAATACCAGCAAAAGAAAGCTCTATTTGTGGGAAAAAGGACATCAATTTTATTTGGGTACAGTGTCGCACCACCGCACAATTGTCAGTTAAAGTAACGCAGTGCCTTTTAGCAAAAAATGGCCTGGTCATGAAGGGGGGGGGGTAAATCTTCTGGAGGTCAAGTGGTTAATCACCACTGGGTTTTTTATTTTTTGCAAAATAAAGGAAAAAAAGACTGGAACTTTTGAAGAAAAAAAACCCAAATCTGTGTATATTATTTAGTCTGTAGGAAAGGTCTATGAACTATCGTATATATATTTGAAAATCTATCAATCCTGATGTGCCAACTGCTGATCTCATTTCTTGAGGCCCTAAGATGCCAGGACAGTACAAATACCCCCAAATGGCCCATTTTTTGGAAAGTAGACATTCTGAAGTATTTAGTAAGAGGCACACTGAGTTTTTTTGAAGGTGTAATTTTTTTTGTCAGTTTCTTGGAAAATGAAAAAATGTTTTGATTAAAAAAAAAAATTGCATACTGTCCCCAGACTAGTACAGCGTCATCATGTGAATGGTGTGGCGTTGATCAGGGACACTGACTGTACAGTACGTGTTAAAAAAAAAATTTTAAAAACGTTTTTTTCCTTTTTTTTTTTTTTTTTTTTTTTTTTTATGTTTTTATTTTTACATACTTTGACTGGAGCAGTACAGTATAACCATAGTGACACTGTACTACTATGGGGAAGTGATCAGGATTTTTTATAATACTCCGATTGCTTATAACAGTGATGGTCACTGCTATTAGCAATCATTTTTATGAATGGCATCCATTCATTCATTATATGCTATTGTGATTGGCCACAGCTATCGCATGGTATAGATGCACTATGATTGGCGCTGTCTGTACCATGTGACCAATCACAGAGATCAACAAAATAGTTCACAAAGAATAGCTATGAATGAAAGCTATTCATTGTGCACAGATGTCGTATGATCGCTGTGATTGGCGGACATGACCTCAAATGGGTAAATCTGGAGAGAAAATGAATATATTGTTCAGGTAGATGACAAAACACATGTAGAGGAGGTCTTTGAAGATTTAGTTGAAAAAGCGCTGGACGATTTCAGGGGGGTTACAGAGACAGAAGAGCATCACTATGTATTTGTAGTCACCATCCCTGGTATTAAATGCTGTCTTCCACTCATTTCTCTCTTTGATGCAAATCAAGTTGTATGGGCCTTATAGGTTTAGTTTTGTGAATATTTTGAAAGCGCTTCATAATAAGGAGCAGCAGGTAGTGGTTCTTGGCAGTCTTGCAATGATCAATAAAGGGAGGGAGAGTATCGTCTTTTGAATATTTCACAGAATAAAACGCACTGTGTGAATGGGCAAGGGAAGATTTTTGAATGGTTGTTTCTCTTACGTTCACTGACAGACGCATCTCTTCCTTGACATGTGGGTTTATGCTCATCCTACTAGGAGTTGACTAGGCAAAAAAGCAAAAGGATAGGCTGGTCCCTCCCAGGGGGCCGTCCTCACTTCAGCATATAATCCCCCTGCAGTGCATAGCGTACCAGTTTTTAATGCCTAGTGCAAGGAGTTAGAACTGGCTCTCTGATGGGACCTGCGGTTCATCTTTTTTGCTACCGCTTTTTTCTTTTTTTCAAGACTTTTGATGAAGACTGCTATCAAGAAGCCGGCTGGGGGCATAGAGGATATCTAGAACCTGTACTTTCCCCAGCGCGGCCGACCGTTGCGAGCTAACCCTTAGCTTAGGCGGGGTCCGCCGCATCGTACCCGTTCCGTGTGGGTGGGCCAGTGGTTAAACACCACTTGCGTTTAAGAGACCGGGCTGCGCTCGTGTCCAGAGACGCCGTTTTGGCCTGCAGCATCCCTCCCCTCTGAGGGGAGAAAAGTTTCTACGGGGTGGTTACCCGCTGCGCCCGTCGGATTGGTGAGTGACCCCCCCCCTCCCCCCCATCCAGGGTGCGGAGGGTGGGGGGGGGCGAATTGCAGTACCAGGTCCAGTGGAGGGTTTCAGGGCCACACTTTTTTTAATGGATCCTGCCAGGGCTCCCCCTCCCTCCCCCCCCATCCCCCGCACCGCATCCCCGCGCTCGCAGCTGCCATGTGGGGATCCGCCACCATTTTTGCTAGCGATCGTTTTCTAGTGATCGTTCGTTGCAGTAGCCACGATCGTTTGTTGCCGTAGCCGCGGGTGTGCTGTTTGGCCTCTAGTGACCGCTGTGGCGGCCATCTGCCGTAGTCGCGGCCTGGTGTGCTTCGGCTTGGGCCTCCAGCGATTCGTTCGGCGGCCATTTTTTTTTTTTGGTGATCCATGAATTTGGACAGCACAGCGGCATTACAGCACAATATAAGTGGCAGGCTGCGCTCCTACTGGGACACGACGCATAAGTGCAAACAGCAAGTATAGCTGATTATCCCTGGGGTGTCGGTGGCGGTGGGCACAGTCCTTCTGGGCATTGCCTGGTTGCTCCGTGGGGTGTTGATGAGGCTGCACTGTGGGGGTGTCATGGCCTTTGGGCCTAGCAAGGACTCAGGTGGCACAATGGCGACTGAGCCTGTGGGTTCTTCCCCGGAGGGGTCCATGGAAGCGCAGGCTGTGCTGGGACCGGTGGTTCCCATAGTCCAATTGACTTCATTTTGGGATAATTCTTTGCCGGGGGGTACCAAGCCGTGCCAAAGGGGTGACTAAAAAGCGTCCACCCCCTCCCCCTCCCTGTTCTGGGGAGGAATCTGAACCGGAAAGGGGCTCGGTGGTCACAGGGACCCCCGTGGAGCTGTCAAGTGATGAGGTGGAGCCTTCGGACTACCTACGTTTGTGGGTCCATTAATCCAGCACGGACACTTAAGGTTTATCCCTTATGTCCACTTTTTTTGACACCGTTTGTGTATAAGGAATGGCGTTAGCCACAGAAATCCTTTCATTGCCTAAGCGGTTCTGTATGGTTATCCCTTGGTGGATAGTTTTTTACAGAAGGGGCGTCCCCCGCAGTGGACTCTCCGGGGCTCGCCTAAATAGGATGACAACCTTTTCTTTGGAAGGGTCTCCATCCGTTAAGGATCCGACTGATAGTCGGACGGAGGCGATGCTCAAGACATGTTCTTGTTAGCGGGGACGGCCATGAGACCGGCTTTGGCGTCGGCCATGGTGGCAACTGAGTTGCACGCTGGACTGGACTTCAGGTACTACCCGGAGGCTTTGCAGCGGGTTGTACACCTGATACAGGGTCTACGGTACCTGTGTGACGTAGCCTTAGACTTGCTGTCGAAGAGGTCTGATTTTTTGCAGCCATTGTGAGACGGTTACTGTGGTTACGCTGTTGGTTGGGTGACCACGCGTCCATAAGGGGCTCACGGACCTACCCTTTTAGGGAGGTTGGCTCTTGGGGTGCTAATGGATGAAATCAGTAAGGATTTCACCAGGGGAAGAGTACGTTTTTCTTCCAGCACCACAACGGCGGGAGTACCACCGTAAGCATGGTCCTTCCTCTTCGGGCCAGAGGCGGTTTTTCGCACGCCCGGTACAACGGGCAAGGGCTCAGGCCCCGGCAAGGCTGCCTTGGGGGTCGGTAAGTGGCCCTGGCACTGCATGCCCGAACAGATGGAGGACAAGTTCTCCTCCGCATAGGGGTTGCCCCCGCCAGACTTTCGGATGGGGGGCCGACTGCTGAGTTTAGCACACTGGTGGACCTATCACATTTCAGACCGGTGGGTCGAGAAGTGGTGTCCCCCTGGTACAGATTAGAGTTCAACACTCTACCCCCAGAAAGGTTCTTCCTATCGAACTTGAGACCCCTCCGGGGCGTCGGGAAGTTCTTTTAGGGGCGGTTCAGACGCTGTCCGAACAGGGAGTACTTGTGCCGGTCCCTCCATTGGAGAGGTTTTCCATGGTTTTTATTCAAACCCTTTTTGTGGAACCCAACAACTAAGATGGGGTCAGGCCAGTTCTGGACCTGAAGGCGCTCAATCACTTGGTGAAAGCACAAAAATTCAGGATGGAGTCTGTACGCTCGGCCGTGGCCGTCCTTCACCTAGGGTACTTCCTGGCGTCTCTGGACATCAGGCACGCTTATCTGCATGTCTCATTGGTTTTTGGCACCAGCGCTTCCTGCGCTTTGTGGTAGGGGATCTACATTATCATTTTGTGGTGCTCCCCTTTGGCCTGGCCTCGGTCACTCGGGTCTTCGCCAAGCTATTGGCTCCGGTGCTGGCTCTGTTGAGGCTGTGAGGCATTACCGTGGGGGCATCCCCCGACGATCGGCTCCTGCGAGCGGAGTCGGCTTTGGCTCTGGAGGACAATGTTGTTATCACCATGGCCTCGATGAGAGATTTCGGCTGGCTGATCAGCCTGCAGAAGTCGGCATTGACTCGGTCTTGTTGACTGGAATATCTGGGTCTAATTATGGACACGGAGCAGGCGAAGGTGTTCCTTCCTCTGACCAAGTTACTGATGCTACAAGTAGCAGTGCGAGTCTTGCTGTCACGTCGGTGGTCCTCCTTACGTTTCTGTATGCGGGGCTCATGGTCTCGGCAAACTGATCAAATTGGACACCAGACCAGGGGGTTGTTGTCCTGGTGCTTTCGGGTCCTGGCCTTGACGTTGGAGAAGTCTTTCTCCCCCTGCCTTGATCGATAGTCGTGAGGGACGCCAGCCTATTGGGCTGGGTAGGAGTCCTGGCACAGCTGTCTGCTCAGGGTTGGTGGTCGGCGCAGGAATATCGCCTTCCTATAAATGTGTTGGAGCTGAGGGCAATCAGGCTCTGTTTCTCCCACTGGGCGACAAGGCTGCGTGGCCTCACGGTTCGGGTTCAGTCGGACATCGCCACAGTAGTGGCGTACGTGTCCGATCAGGGCAGAACATGAAGCTCGGCAGCAGCTGCGGAAGCTGCCCACGCTCTAGGGTGGGCAGAATCTCACGTACCGGCAATCTCCGCCATCTACATTCCGGGCGTAGAAAACTGGCAAGCGGACTTTTTCAGTCGCCAGACTCTGGATCAGGGGGAATGGTACCTACATCCAGAGGTGTTTTGCCAGATCTGCCAGTGGTGGAGCACGCCAGACGTGGTCCTGCTGGCGCCCGGGTTCAATCACAAGGTGCAGACCTTCGTGTGCAGGACAGGATTCCGTTGGCGGCGCCACGGATGTTCTGGTAGGGCCTTGTTTTCAGTACAGACTGCTTTAAGTTTTTTTCCCCTTTTCAAGCTTCTACCACGGCTCCTGCGCAGGATAAAAGTGGAGGGAATCCCGACAATCCTGGTGGCTTTGAATTGGCCTCGGCGCCCTTGGTGCGCTGACATGGTGCTGATGGGGAAGGACGTTCCCTGGCGACTTCCGCTTCGCGAAGATCTGCTCTCTCGGGGACCCATCCTGCACCCTGCTTTGCCGTCACTGGCTTTGGCGGCTTGGCTATTGAGTCACAGGTGTTGAGGGATAGGGAGGTCTCTGACTCTGCGATCCCTACCATGCTTAGAGCTCGTAAGTGCATTTCACACAAAATATGTAATCGCAGCTGGAAGGCTTACTTTGCCTGGTGTGAGGTGGGCGGTTGGAACCCCCGCTCTTTTTTCTTGCTGGTTTTCTTACAGCAAGGCCTGGATAACAAGTTGGCTTTGAGACGCTCATAGGCCAGATTTCGGCTCTGGCGATCCTTTTCAGCGTCCGTTAGCGACGTTGTATTGATCCGTACATGTACACGGTGTACGTCATGTGGCTCCTCAGGTTCGGTTGCCGTTGGCACCGTGGGTTTTAAAGTTAGTGCTATCCGTACTGCATAATCGCCATATGGGCATTTCAGGGATATTTCCTTACAATTGCTGTCACGAAGGGCGGTCCTTTTAGTGGCCATTGCATCCACTGGGTGGGTGTCTGAGTTGGCAGCGTTGTTTTGTAGGTCTCCCTACTTGGTTCTTTATAGGATAAGGCGGTGCTGCGCCCTTCTCCTTCTTTTCTGCAAAAAGAGTGGTTTCCTCTTTTTCTCATAATGAGGACATTGTTCCCACACCCATCGCTCGGTACGGAGATTGCTTTGCATTCCTTGGAGGTCGTAAGGGCATTACGGGTGTATTTGACGGCTACAGTTCCTTTTCGGAAGGCTGATGCCTTGTTGTTTCTACCGAAGGTGGTCTCTTTTCACATTAATGAAGATGTTGTTCTTCCTTCATTGTGTCCGCATCCTTCACATCCTAAGGAATTTGAGTTATATTCATTGGATGTCGTGAGGGCTTTGCGGGTGTATTTGGCGGGTACAGACTCCCTTCTGAAGTCTGATGCGTTGTTTGTACTGACGGACGGTCCGCGCAAAGGATTGGTGGCCTCATCAGCCACTGTTTCCCATTGGATCAGATAGACCATGACTCATGCCTATTCTGTTCGGGACAAGGTACCCCTTTTCCAGTCACGGCTCATTCCACCAGGGCTGTTAGCACTTCCTGGGTTTTCAGACACCAGGCCTCAGTGTCACAGGTGTGCAAGGCGGCCACTTGGGCCTCGGTGCACACGTTTACTAAGTTTTATAAAGTTGATGTAGCCGCATCTTCGGATGCTGCTTTTGGCCGTAAAGTTTTACAGGCGGCAGTGTGGGCGCGGCTGGCGCCTTCTGAGGGTTTCTGTTGGGTACAGTTGTTGTTGTTTACCCACCCCTCTTTACTGACACAGCTTTGGGACATCCCCACATGTCGAGGAAGAGTTGCGTCTGTCAGTGAACGTAAGAGAAAAAGGGATTTCATTAAAACTTACCGTAAAATCCTTTTCACTGGCAGACGCAGCACCCACCTCTCTGTTTTGCGTTTGTACGGCTTGTTACGAACTGATATTCTATGCACTGCAGGGGGATTATATGCTGAAGTGAGGACGCCCCCCTGGGAGGGGCCAGCCTATCCTTTTGCTTTTTTGCCTAGTCAACTCCTAGTAGGATGAGCATAAACCCACATGTCAAGGAAGAGCTGCATCTGTCAGTGAACTCAGAGAAAAGGATTTTACGGTAAGTTTTAATAAAATCGTTTTTTTGTTTTGTTTTTCAAGCATAACATCAGCTAGCCTAATACCAGCATATTGTCTTATTTACTACTGCCTTTTACAAACCACTAGGTGGTGTTCTATTGCCTCATATGCCTTATGTTAAGTTGCAAGCAACACTTTGTACAGTGCAAGACACATGCTTCCTTTAAGTCTTGACCATGGGTTATATGCTGCCACATTCAGATGAGGACATGGACAAAAAATGTTATAACAGCCCATATAACCCCTCCCACTCCCAGCAATTCTAAGATTTTTGTGAGTGTGCTTTGGTGATGGACAACACAATTAGTGGAACATTAAAGTAGGGATGCACCGATTCAAGTACCGATACTTTTTTTTTTAGTACTCGCTGATACCAATTACCTATACCTACTGCAATTGTTTTGTTTATACTTCAGCTGTCAGCAATGATACAAAGCATTGAAGTTATTTACAAATAATTTTTTTTTTTTTGCGTTTTTTTTCAGTGTGAAACGTGTAAATATATATTAAAGGTGTAAAAGTATCAACGAACAAAGCAAACAAAAAAAGTTTATTAATAGTTTATAAATGAAGATACCAAAAAAAAATCATCAGGAAAATAATTAAATGGAGGAGAATAAAGAGTTAATTAAGGCTGGTTAGAGTAAATTAAGGGTTAATAAGGGGTTAAACAAAGGAACATTTATTTAAAAAAAAAAAAAAAAAACTTTTTCTCCTAGTTCACTCACAGACGCAGCTCTTCATTGACATGTGGGCTTATATGCAGATCCTATTAGGAGTTAATTAGGCAAAAGAAAGAAAGCAAGCTGGCCCCTCCCAGAAGCCCGTCCTCTCTTTCCCATATAATCCCCCTGCTCTGCTCAGCATATCCGTTTTAACATGCCTAGTGCAAGGAGTTGACCTGGCTCCCTTATGGGACCTGCGGTTCAGATTTTTACTACCGCTTTTTTATTTTCTCCAGCTATCTGATGAAGACTGCTATCAAGTAGCCGGCTGGGGCAAAAAGGATATCTAGAATCCTGTGCTTTCCCTAGCGCGGCCGACTGATGCGACCAGTCCTATGCTCAGGCGGGACCCGCCGCATCGTGCCCGTTCCGTGAGGGCGGCCAATGGGAGACCCACACTTCGCCCAGTGACCGGACGCGTTTTCCTGTCCAGGGGCTGGGGCCTGCAGCATCCCTTCCAGATGGGGAGGAAGGTTTGTGAAGGGTGGCGACCCGCTAAGCCCGGTTGGAGTGGTGAGTGATTACCCCCTCGGAGCGCGAAGGGGGGGGCGCCAGGCGCAAACATTTAAAAATTTAGCTTCTTTTAGTTTGCAGGGTCGCCGGGCTGTTGCCCATGGGGGCTTCCCCCTCTCCCCCCCCCCCCCCCCAACCCGCTCCGCACCCCTCCCGGAATGTTTTTCCGCTATTTTGCCATTTTGCGGCGGATCACCGCCATTTTGCCGTAGCCGCGACCATCTTCTCGAGGGTTTTCCCTCTAGTGCCAGCGGCAGCCATTTTGCCTTAGTCCGGCCTATACAGCTGTATAGCTAGGAGGCTTGACCTTCCTGGGACGGTCCCGGCGGCCATATTGGAGTCCCTGAAGCATGTAAAACGTGCTGCTGCTGCCGTTTTACTTTCACTTTCACCTGCAGACAGCGTGGCTGACAGCACAGGTTTTTTCTGGCGGTTTCTATTGAGCACTCCTGCTGGGAGCAGCGCTCGTGGCACACTAATAGGAACAGCAAGTATAGCTGACTCGCCCTGGGGTGTCGGTAGCGGTGGGCACAGTACTCTTGGGGTCTCCCTGGTGTCCTGTGGGGCGGTGGCAGGGCTACATTGTGGGGGGTGTCAGAGCTTTTGTGGCTAGTCCTGACTGGCAATTCCGGTGGGATGACCCTGCGGGACCCTCTGAGGAGGAGTCCGTGGCTACACAACCTACGCTGGGGGCCCTGGTGTCCTTGGACTAGCTCAGGGCGGTTTTTTGGGGAATTTATTCCCCGGGTGGGGCCGAGCAAGACTCTGGTGGCCCCTACAAAACGCCCACCTCCCCCCTGTTCCTCAGGGGAAGACTCAGCACCGGAAATGGCATCGGGGGTCATGGGAACCCCCGTGGAACTTTCAGAAGGTGAATTGGTCCCTTCAGATGGCGAAGAGGACCTGGGGGCCTCAGTGGCGCGCAAAAAGGCGCTGGTGACCGCACTGATTACTGGTATCTGTGCGTCTCTGCAACTAGACCAAGTAGGGGAGTCGCAAGCTGCCGTATACGTTGGCGAGTCAGCTAGACCACCTAGATCACCTAAGGCTTACCCGTATGATCAATTTTCTTTTGATCATTTGGTCTATCAAGAATGGCAATGCCCTCAAAATTCCTTCGCCATACCAAAACGCTTTGCGATACGCTACCCCTTTGAGGATAGTTTCATGAACAAATGGGCGTCCTCCACAGTGGACCCAACAAGTGGACCTCAACAAGGCAGCAACCATACCCCTGGACAGTGTCTAAGGCACTTTTCCTGTTGGCAAGATCAACCATGCGACCGGCCCTGGCATCCGCCATGGCGACGCAATATCTTTCCGTTTGTATAACGGAGCTGCAGAATGCCTTGGACTGTGGCAGGACGCTTGAGGCGTCGCAAAAAGCAGAACGTTTGGGTCAGGGTATTCAGTACCTGTGTGACGTGGCCCTGGACCTGCTTCCCAGGCTGTCATAAATGTCTGTCTTTGCAGTCATTATCAGACTGGTACTTTGGTTACGCTCCTGGTTTGGTGACCACGCATCCAAAAAAGGTCTTGCGGATCTTCTTTTTCAGGGTGACCGTCTCTTCGGGCCACGGTTGGATGAAATCATCAAGGATTTCACTGGGGGGGAAGAGTATCTTCCTTCCCAAACCCAAGCGGCGGGAATTCCGCCGAAAGCAGGGACTTATCTCTTTGGGTCAGAAGAGGTTTTTTCGTGCCCCCGGCGCAGCAGGCAAGGGGTCGAGACCTGGCAAGCCTACCGCAGGGGCCGGTAAGCATCCCTGGCAGCGCAAGAACAAAAAGACCGAGAACTAGCCCTCCTCTGCATGATGGGTTGCCCCCACCCGAATTACGGGTGGGGGAAAGTCTTCTGGGGTACGCAAACAGGTGGACTGCCCGCATTTCCGACCGGTGGGTGCAGGAAGTGGTGACCACCGGCTACAGGATAGAGTTCAGCACTCTACCCCCAGACAGGCTCTTCCCATCGAACTTGAGACTCCCTCAGGGATGTCGAGGGGCCCTATTCAGGGCTGTCCAGGCACTCTCAGACCAGGGGGTGATTGTGCTAGTACCTCAGTTGGAGAGGTTTCATGTTTTTTATTCAAACCTATTGGTGGTCCCCAAAATAGGGGGAGGGGCCAGGGCAGTTCTGGACCAAAAAGCGCTAAACCACTTTGTGAGAGCACAAAAATTTCGGATGGAATCTGTCCGTTCGGTCGTGACCGCCCTGCACCAAGGGGACTTCATGGCATCCCTGGATATCTGGGACGTGTGTCTCCACGTCCCAATCTGTCCCCGACACCAGAGCTTCCTGCCCTTTGAGGTGGGAGACCGGCATTACCAATTTGTGGCACTTTCTTTCGGTCTGGCCTCGGCTCCTCGGGTGTTCACCAAGCTGATGGCCCCGGTACTGGCGCTATTGAGGCAGAGAGGCATTGCGGTAGAAGCATACCTCGACGACCTGCTCCTGAGAGCCGAATCTGCTTCAGCTCTGGAGGAGACCGTGACCATCACAATGGCCTCATTCAGGGACTTCGGCTGACTGATTAATCTGCGGGAGTCGACACCGACACCGTCCTGTCGCCTGGAATATCTGGGTCTGATTCTGGACACGGAACAGGCAAAGGTGTTTCTATCTCCGGCCAAGTTATTAACCCTGCAAGCAGCAGTGCGAACCCTACGCCCAGAGTCACACTCGACTCCTTCAACGAGCGATTCTGTCGCGGTGGGATAGTCAAACTGTCCCTAGACCGACTGATCAGACTGGACCCTCAGACCAGGGGGTCCTTGACATGGTGGCTTCGGGCCCCAGCTCTAACCTTGGAAAATTCCTTTCTTCCCCTAAAAGGTTGATTGTCACGACGGACGCCAGCCTATCGGGCTGGGGGGGGGGGGGTCCTGGGGCAGTTGTCTGCCCAGGGGCGCTGGTCGGCACAGGAATCTCACCTTCCGATCAATGTACTGGAGCTGAGGGCGATCAGGCTCTGCATCTCCCACTGGACGGTAAGGTTGCGCGGCCTCCCAATTCGGGTTCAGACGGACAATGCCACTGCGGTGGCGTATGTGAACCATCAGGGCGGAATGAGGAGCTCGGCAGCTTTCATTCTGCGTGGGCAGAACTTCACGTGCCGGAAATCTCCGCCATCTACATTCCGGGCGTAGAAAATTGGCAGGCGGACTTTCTCAGTCGCCAGACGCTGGATCAGGGGGAATGGTCCCTTCATCCAGATGTGTTCAGCCAGGTTTGCCACAAGTGGGGCATACCAGATGTGGACCTCATGGCGTCTCGGTTCAACCACAAAGTAAAAACTTTTGTGTGCAGGACGAGAGACCTGTTGGCGGTCGCGCCTTGGGGTCGGTATCGTCTTCTGTACGCCTATCCTCCCATCAAGCTTCTACCGCGGCTACTGCGCAGGTTGGAAGCAGAGGGGATTCCGATGATCCTGGTGGCTCCGGATTGGTCTTTGCGTCCCTGGTATGCCGACATGGTGCGAATGGTGGCAGATGTTCCCTGGCGCCTTCTGCTGCGCGAAGATCTGTTGTCTCAGGGACCCTTGCACCCTGCTTTACCCTCGCTGGCTTTGACGGCTTGGCTATTGAGTCCCAGGTGCTGAGGGACAGGGGTGTTGATGACTCCATGATCCCTACCATGCTAAAAGCGTGCAAGTGTACTTCACGCAAGATTTATCATTGCACCTGGAAGGCCTACATTGGTGTGAGGCGGGGGGTTGGAACCCTCGCTCTTACGTGGTGTCTAGGGTCCTAACCTTTTTACAGCAGGGCCTGAATAAAAACTTGGCTTTGAGTACCCTCAAGGGTCAGATATCGGCTCTGGCGATTCTCTTTCAACGCCCTCTGGCGTCACATTTGTTGATTCATACATTTGTACAAGGTGTGCGCCATGTGGCCCCTCAGGTACAGTTGCCTATGGCGCCATGGGATTTGAATCTGGTGCTTTCTGTGCTTCAGAAGCCACCATATGAGAAGATCAGGGATATTCCCTTACAGTTGCTGTCTCGGAAAGTGGCCTTCTTGGTGGCCATTACATCCGCTAGGCGGGTGTCTGAGTTGACAGCGTTGTCCTGCAAGTCTCCTTACTTGGTCCTACACAAGGACTAGGCGGTCTTGCGACTGTCACAGGTGTGCAAGGCGGCTACTTGGGCCTCGGTGCACACATTCACTAAGCTTCGTAAAGTTGATGTGTCCTCATCTTCGGATGCTGCTTTTGGCCGTAAAGTTTTACAGGCGGCAGTGTAGGCGCGACTGGCGCCTCTTGAGAGGTTCTGTTGGGTACAGTTGTTGTCGTTTACCCACCCCTCTTTACTGACACAGCTTTGGGACATCCCTACATGTCAATGAAGAGCTGCGTCTGTCAGTGAACGTAGGAGAAAAAGGTATTTTATTAAAACTTACCGTAAAATCCTTTTCTCCGAGTTCACTGACAGACGCAGCACCCACCCCTCTGCGTTTTTCAGTACGGCTTGTTACGAACTGATATGCTGAGCAGAGCAGGGGGATTATATGGGAAAGAGAGGACGGCCCCCTGGGAGGGGCCAGCTTGCTTTCTTTCTTTTGCCTCGTTAACTCCTAATAGGATCTGCATATAACCCCACATGTCAATGAAGAGCTGCGTCTGTCAGTGAACTCGGAGAAAAGGATTTTACGGTAAGTTTTAATAAAATCCCTTTTTTTTTTTTTTTGACAAGTTGCTTTAAACTGACTTGATCTGTAGATGAAGAAAACCTGTAAGCTTCAAAAAGAAACAATGTTTTTTTTTATTTTGATGTTGATAAACATTACCCACCTTTTTTTTTTCTTTTCTTGACAGCTACAATATTTCAGTTTATACTTCAACTGACAGCTGAATGAGTCATCAGTTTTTAAGTACACGGCAGCCCCACTCCTTATCAACTGGTAATTGCCAGTTTTTGGTTTTTTTTTAACATTTCAGCTGTCAGTGGGGGAATCCTACTGTCAGCTGAAAGTATTGGTTTCAGATATCGGAGCATTTGCGTGAGTAGTGATACTCGTTCAAAATCTTAATATCGGCACGGATACCGGTATCGGTGTCGGTGCAACCCTAGATTGAAAAATACACTTGGTTCTTGACATAGAGAAATTTCTTCTCTACCTTGTTGCATCAATACCACTGCAGAAAAATGATTTTAGTTTCTGGATCGGTGGCCCTTTGGCACCAACTCGAGAAATTATACCCAGCCAAATTGAAGACTAATTTGTAACGTTGCCAGTGGCACCGGACTCTGTGTTTGGTGTACGCTTTTGGTACAGCAGTGCAATACTATGTAGTTATTATGTAAAAGCACAAGAAAGAGAGAGACAAAAGCACCACCGACTGTGTAATAAATTTATTAGAGATTTTTATATAGTTTCTGAATTCCCCTTGGAGGCCTGGCATACTTTGTGCACTTGAGTATCTGGGTGTGCACTTTGCAATCCACACACACAGTCTTTACAACACTGTGAGATTGATTTACTAAAACTGGAGAATTCAATATCTGGTGCAGCTCTGCATAGTAACCAATCAGCTTCCAGTTTTTTCTTTTGTCAAAGCTTAACCACTTTAAGACCGAGCCTCTTTTTGGAGTTCGGTGGTTACGAGTTAAAACCATTTTTTTTTGCTATAAAATTACTTAGAACCCCCAAACATTATATATTTTTTTTCTAACACCCTAGAGAATAAAATGGCGGCTGTTGCAAAACTTTGTCACACCGTATTTGCGCAGCGGTCTTAGAAGCGCGATTTTTTGAAAAAATTCAGTTTGAGTTAAAAAATAAGACAGTAGTAAAGTTAGGCCAATTTATTTCCATATTGTGAAAGATGATGTTACGCAGAGTAAAATGATACTCAACATGTCATGCTTCAAAATTGCGTCCACTCGCGGAATGGCGACAAACTTTGCAACATAAAAATCGCTAGTGGCGACGTTTAAAAAATTCTACAGGTTAGCAGTTTTGAGTTACAGAGATGGTCTAGTGCTAAAATTATTGCTCTCGCTCTAATGATTGTGGCGATACCTCACATGTGTGGTTTGAACACAGTTTTCATATGTGGACGGGACTTACGTATGCGTTCGCTTCTGCTTACGGGGACGGGGCGCTTTAATTTTTTTTTTTTTTTAATTATTTATTTTACTTTTTAATTTTTATTTTTACACTGTTCTTGTTTTAAGAAAAAAAAATTGGATCACTTTTAGTCCTATTACAAGAAATGTGTAAAAGGTCTCCCAGATAAGCACTGTCCGTCTGTTACCACCACCAATTCCGAGGATAATGTACTAAGAAGAAACCCCTATTGGTGGGACTTTAGAGGTGGTGGTACAGATTATACACACATTTTTCCCATTGATGTTTGTATTTGTATTTTATGGATGGACTTATGTGCAATAAATGTATATTTTCATACTAAACAAATTCTAGAGTATATTCTGTACCACCACCTCTAAAGTCCCACCAATAGGGGTTTCTTCTTAGTATATTACAAGTAGGGTTGTCCCGATACCGATACTAGTATCGGTATCGGGGCCGATACTGAGCATTTGCCCGAGTACTTGTACTCGGGCAAAATGCTCCGATGCCTCATCCGATACTTGGCTGACCTCCTCCTATGTCCCTGTCAGTTCCCCCTACTAGTCACGTCGCGACCCCCTCTAAATGTTAGTGACTAGAGGGCTGAGGGACATATGTAAAGTAACATCGTCGACTTTCGGCGCCCTCCTCTTCACCGACAGTCAACGATGTTACTTTATGTATGTCCCTCCAGTCACTAACATTTAGGGGGAGGTCGCGACGTGACTAGTAGGGGACGAACGGGTTCATAGCCTACTCCGTAGCCTCGTAAAACGGGCTCATGTTCATGAGCCCGTTTACGAGTCATAGCCGGGGCTATGGCTATGATCATAGCCATAGCCCTGTTGGGATGAACATTATATGATTCTTCTTTGGGGATAACCACCCTGA
>BLSH010015503.1:534342-553519 GCA_018402905.1 Glandirana rugosa
TTAGGCAGTAGTGGACCATAAGTCCCTCAAAGTCCACGTTCTTAAGGGGCAGATTAACTATTTTCATATTACTGGGTTTAGTAACACTTTAAATATAGGGAATTCTTGCACCTGAAACTCCCTGAATACCAGGTGATGACGGATTACTGAAAGGAAATAAAGTGCGCTGTCTCAATATTAGTACATTGATGAGCCGACCAAAGCTCAAAAATACAAAATATTGTGCCCTTAAAAATAACGTGCACTACTAACAATGATACTTTTTTTAAAAGTGGCGCATATATACACTAATCAAAAATATCACAATGTGAACAAAATCGTGTTGCAAAAACATATATGACATATACAATATGTAAATGAGATTTGAAAACATTGAAAATAATAGTGGTGCTGCACCAACAACCACAACCATAAAATTGGTAAGATTCACTGCAGGCCTTCATCCTAGAACCCCTGACTCATAAAACACATTGAGTGACACTAATATTGTTGGCATTATGCATTCCTCCAGCACACAATCAGGGAACTGCTATTCCCATTGCCAGGTACAGGGGACAGCTGAGAGGATACAGGAGTGCCACAGCTGCAGAACAAGTGATAGAAGTAGGCATGACACCCCATGTCAGGGTTGGACATCTCCCTATACAGGCAGTACCCGAGTTACAAACAAGATAGGTTCTGTAGGTTTGTTCTTAAGTTGAATTTGTATGTAAGTTGGAACAGGTGTATTTTTTAAGTGTAACTCCAGCCAAAAGAATAGTTTTTATATTTTTTGGATAGCATATGGAAGGGTTAACACCTAACCTTTGTTTTGCTGTCTGTGCCCCTGTTCAGAAGATTTCACCTCACTTTCTGTCCCTGTGAAGGTTTGATTTTGAATATGTTGGGTTGTCGTGGAAACAAGGATTGATTATAAAGCTTGAGCGGGGATAAAGCTTTTTCCCATTATAACTCTTAAAGGAGTGAATTTCCTTTTCCTAGGGGTAGATTTTTTTCTCACTTCCTGTTGTCTCCCTCTGTTGGTAAAAATGAGTCGGATGTACGTCAGTTAGTTTGTAACTTGGGGACTGCCTGTACATATTCAGAGCATTAGACACTCCTCTCTAATCTCTCTCTCTCTCCACAGACTCTCCTTCCTTCTGCAGCCGCTGCAGGGAGAGGGACAATAGCTGCATATGTCATGCTCCTAACAATAGTATAAGGACTTTTGACTTCCTCGAATATCCTTTTCTTGGAGTACAGTATAAGACACAGGCCACCCTTGCAATTGTCCTGGCAGTTTCCTCTGATTACGTGATAAAAAAAATAGCCGGGAGTGGGAACTTTGATAGTGTCCTCACCTGAAAGTGGCAGCATATATTACGCATAATTAGGGCTAGAGTAGCCTGTGTCCTGTACTAAACTCCAAGAAAACAATTTTACAGGTGTAGTGCTGCCCTCGTGAGGGTCCCTAATTAAATCAGTACCCCTCTGGTTTCCCTGACCCTGCAAGTCATCCGCCACCCCTGACACCCTTGGTTCAGTCATTTTCCCTCTTAATAATGATAGCAATCAAATAAGTACACCAGAGTTGATTGCACAAATGAGCTTGTTTACTTTAGTAAAATGAAAAACCATGGAAAGTTCAACACAAGTTTACAGTTCAGAATGGTATCTCTATTAGAAATTTTATTGGCAACTATATGAGAATCGCATATCAATATAGCACAATCAACAGTGAAAACTATAATCTCTTTACACAGCAAAGTGCAACAATGCCTATGTGAACAGGTAACAGGAGGGAAAAGGAATGACTCATATTTGTGTCAGACCCCTCTCTACTGCTCCTCAGTATACAGATTCAGAGCAGTAAACATAGGGTTACAACATTGACAATAAGAAACTGTATTGAGATTCTACCAGCTCTTTCAGCGAGTTCTTGATGAGTTTTAGCTCTATGAGCTCAGTAGAAAAAATCCCTGCAGTGGGGAGGGAGGTAAAGAGTAGGCCTGTATTAACTGTGAAGCAATTCGGTTGATCTTCAGCTAGCCCTTTGAAAACAATTGCATGCAAGGAGTTTTTAAACGGCAGAGCAAAACAGCTTGGCTCAATTGGTTGGGAGTAAGCAAAGAAGCAAATCTTCCTGTGTTGAATAAACTGTGGATGGAAGCACAGTAATCACGGACTCAAAGAAGTTGCCCTTTGTTGAATTACAAGTAGTAGCAGGGTGATGGAAGGTAAGGATGTCTGTATATAGTGTCTATGAGATTAGGCCTAGGCCCTTGGCATTAAGAATAACTGGTGCAGGAAGCAATGGTGTCTATATACAGTGTCCATAGGGTTGGGGTATTGCCTGCTCACCACACTGGAACACATGATGATGATGAAGATGGCTCCCTCTCAGGAACGTGGCTCAGGGGATGGCGTCCGGCCTCCGCCGCACCGTGCTACGGCTCACACGAATCTGGATAGATGGAATAGGAGCGGCCTCCAGGCTACCGCCGAAGAGCCAAGGGGTACTGTCCACTGATGTCCCTCTGAATATCTGCTGTGCAGTTCTGCTGGTGCAGACTGCGATTCAGCTGCAGCATACACAGTCACAGAATTCCTGCACTCAGATTCAAGCCAGGGTCGCAAGAGAGCGCGCAGGCCTCAATCCATCCCTCTTGTAGCTTCTCCCAGTGGTCTGTTCTTCTCCTTCAGCCATTTGGTAGTTAGTTCCTGATGACTCAGCTAGATGGCAAATCCCCTCGATTTGGACTACATCTCCCAAAATGCTTTGCTCTGCCTTAAGAATACATCAGGTCTGCACCAAACTCAGGACTAGAGGGAAACGGCTCCCAATGGCAAAACCACACAATGTCTCCTGATTGAAGGAATATATATGCGTATCCAGCTCCTGACTACATAGGTAACGCAAAAATCCTTATCACAGGTCATCACTGTTTAGCCTAATCCTTCAATATCAATTACTGGTTTGAGCTTTTATTTTTCGCTTTATAATTTGTGTCAGGCATTAATTTTAATATAATTATAATATAATCATAATTCCACATTAATTAATTCAACTTTATTGTAAGAAAAAAAAAAATGAATTCTGTTTGATGTTTTGTCAACTGTTGTTTATTATCATGTTCTCTCAGTACTAGCACAGTGGCAGATTCTTATCGCTTCCTTAACCATACTGTGGGCAACCATACCCAGATGGATGAAGGTTACTACTATTTAAATAACTTTGACAACATCCTCATCAGCTTTGGTAAGAGGAGGGGAAGGGTATAAACAATTTCCTAGTGTACTTATACATTGAACATGTTCTGACATTTCTTTAATTGGTTCAAAAAAGCATAATGCATGCAATAGCTTCCTTTGTTTTTATTTTCAGTTTTTCCATGTTGATTTTTTTCTTAATTCACTAATGACATTACTACTCAGATGAGCTATTTTTCTTACCTGCATGTTCTATGTGTTATCTGCTTATTGTGTGTAATTTTTAGGTCATAATTTATATCACATGGGCTGTCCCTTTTTTTTAAACTCAAGTCTGGAATAACTTTCAAAAAACAAATGATCATTCATATTGGTCCCCTGTTTTTTTAACATCCCAGTGTGCATCGGGATGTTCATTTCCGAGTTAGGCGTTGCTTGAATGGGTCTGTGGGTGGTGTCAGTAGAGTAATCCTGTCCTTTGTTATCCAGTTCACCAATGTCCTGTTAATCACTGCTTCTTTCTCCACTGTTGAGCGTTCTGGTGCTGCATGTTGCTCGGCATCTCAGGACACTGAGAGGTGAAAGCAGTGCATTGGATTTCTCTATTTGCTGCCAGCATTTGCCTAACTCTGATTTCTTGTGTTCATCTCTCTCTTCTGCTATTCTCCACTTACAGGAAACAGCAGTCGCAGAATGGCATTCCGGAGAGAATAGCTGCTGTTCTCTATACCCCCCTTTTATCTGCTGTGTCCTTCCCCCTGTGCAGAAGACAGCAGCTGTAGAATGCTGCTCAGCAGAGAAAAGCTGCTGTTCTCTGTATGTCCTGCCTCTCTCTGCCTTTGTCCTTCTCCCTGTACTATTCTCTGCTATGCAGAAAACAGCAGCTGCAGAATGCCGTTCAGCAGAGAAAAGCTGCTGTGCTCTGAATGTTCTGCCTTTCTCTCTCTGTGCCCTGCCCACTGTGCTATTACTCACTGCACAGTGTACACAGTCCTGAGCTATTCTCCACTGTACAGAAGCTAGCAGCTACAAGATGCCATTTAGAGGCTTCAAGTTCATGTGTGGGTAATAACATGCAAGGACGACACAGGCAGAGAAAGGCATGACATTCAGAGCACAGCAACTATTCTCTGCTGAATGGAATTCTGCAGCAGCTAGTATCTGTACAGTGGATAATAGCATAGGGTGCTGAAAATAAGGAGAAAGAGTCAGGCAAATGTTCGCTGCAGGTAGAATAGTCGGATGTCCTGCTTACACATGTGAGTGTCCTGAGCTGCTGGGCAACATGCAGCATATTGTGTAGAAAAGTATAGGGTGCTGAACATAAGCATAAAAAGGCAAATGTTGGCAGCAAGTAGAAGAGTCAGGTATCCTGATTACACCTGTTAGTATCCTGAGTTGCTGGGCAACATGCAGCACCAGCTTGCTCAACAGTGCAGGAGGTGTAGCTGGTAGTGAGCCGAAAACTATGGAAAGAAGCAGAGGGCGTCAGCTGTGAGTGGAACTGGGTGGCAGTGGGTGGAACAGACAGAAGCAGACTCATTTTAATAACCTGCCCAAAGCTTAGTTTGTACTGATGTGGTTATGTCAGCCTGAACAAAGAATAAACCACAAGTTGGTAAAGGGGGGACCCATTCTAATGCACATGAAACAGGTAAAAACGTCTGGTCAGGCAAAAATGTGTGGACAGGAAATGCCCCTGGAAGATTAGATGAACAGGCAGCTGCTAAGAGGTAAAAGGAGCCAACATTACATAGTAAATACCTGTCTACTGACTAGATTTTGCCCAGAGTGGACCTTAAAATGCTGCTGGATTTTGGCTTGCAATACCTATGAGTTTCAATGTTCAAAACGTTTCTGTGGAAAAACTAGCTTTGAGTGGTTGTAATAAAATAACACTTTATGGGATAAAATAATGATTTGTGGCAATTGTTAAAAGCCCATTCAGGCAAAAAGTTAAAACATTCCATTCCAGCTTCCAGTGAATTGACCCTTAAGTCTTGATTGATGGCAGGTATTACTGACAGATTTTGTGAAGAACATCAAAAAATATGCGCCAATAATGCAAATTACAGATGTGATATACCCTACATATTTTTTAATATAAGAAAAATGTAGCCTCTAGTAAAAACATTGCTAAAATAATTTGACTCCCAACAAGAATGTTGTCAAGTGGCCTTATACTCTGATACAGGAGCGAAACTTAATTTCCAATTGTTGACAGCTGGCTCAGTTGAAAACATTGCGTTGAACCTGAACCAATTGCCAAGTTAAATCTCTACTAACAAGTGACAGGTCATCATAGTGACCCTTGTTCTAGCAGTTAAAACTAGAGGTGCACCGAAATTTTGGCTGCCGAAAATTATCGGCATTTTCGGCAGAAATTGGTGTTTTCGGTATCGGCTGAAATGGTAAAAAAATCTGATACCAAAAAGGGGGCGGGGTCCGTCCCGGGAGCTGCTGTATGTAACAGAGATGAGGAGTTTGACACACTTAGCAAATAGCAGGCTCAGTGTGTGAAATATCACCGCCGAGTTTTGACAGCTAGTCTCTGCAATCAGTTATATTTTACACACTGAGCCTACTATCTGCTAAGTGTGTGAAACTCCTCATCTCCTCTATCAGTGCCACCTGTCAGTGACAATCAATGCCACTCAGTGCTGCTTCAATGCCAATCAGTGCCATCTGTCAGTGCCGCCTCAGTGCCAACCAATGCCACCTGTCAGTGACAATTAGTGCCACCTGTCAGTGCCAACCAGTGCCGCCTATCAGTGCTTCCAATCAGTGCCGCCTATCAGTGCCCAGGCACAGGTAGGCAGCATATGGCAATTGTATATAAAAATATAAATATTTTTTAAAAACTGTCATTTTCGGCTTTTGGCTAAGTGCATTTTCAGTTTCGGCACCAAAATTTCCATTCGGTGCACCACTAGTTAAAACATTGTCTTAAATGCCCTGGGCTTATATTGAAACACCTTAGCGTAACGCTATAGCGTACTGTTATTAAAATACACTAGCGTAATACTTTTCGGCCTCAATCCCACAAGTATTACGCTCCTGTTCTGAGAATTTCCCTCTAGTGAGAAAGCTGTTGCAATTAATGGACCAGTTACGGTGCTTCAATGGGGCTGTCAGTGGGTTTTGGGCTTTGGGCAAATGTATGCAGCTTTTAGGTGCATTTATCTTGCATTTGAAATAATTTGGAAATGTTTCTAAGCTGCATCTTCCTGCTTTATACCCAGTCACATCAATTGTGATCTTGAAATTGTGCTACTTCAGATAAGACTTGAAAGATGTCTGTGCAACGCATGCACAAATGTATATGCAAGTTGCACCTGAGCTTGCAAAAAGTAGTGCAAAATCGGTGTGATATCAACATCAACAGAGTCCCACATATTTGACTGTTTCCAATGCGGACAATAGGGTATGACTTGTAATGCGATTTGAAACTGTCAAATCACATGACAAGTCGCACCGGTGTGACTGAGGGCTTAAGCTGCTTTTGCATTCCAATGGACTTGAGTGGAGAAAGGCATTGTTGACATAAACATAAACGCATTGACACAGACCCTCAGTCACTTGTGGCAGACAAGGTAGATCCTGAAAACATAACCTGTTGAGAATCGAGAAACAATGTGGTGCTTTGTGCTCTATATACAAATTTTTGTTAATTCTTTTATTTATACTTGTCTGAACCTGTCATCTCTCTTGTAGTAACATTGTTTGAACTGACAGTGGTGAATAACTGGTATATAATCATGGTAAGTGTTACAAGAATTCAAGGTGGAAAGATCATTGCTTATATGAATATACAGTATATAGCGCAAACTTTTTCTGAACGGTATTTCAGCATATAGTGTAAATGGCCCACATTATTTGTGACATGAAATTTGTCTTTTGGACAGGAAGGAGTGACTTCTCAGACATCACACTGGGCACGCCTTTACTTCATGGTGTTTTATATTGTCACTATGGTGAGTATATACATACATATGTACATTAAATAACTATTGTAAAGACATTGGTAAACAAAGCTGTTAAGACATACCATATAACCCCTCCCATTTCCAGCAATTCTCAGTTGTTTGCTAGTGTCCTTAGGCGACGGACGACCTCTCTATACTAGAAGTAGGTTTCTGGCGTACAAGTCCTAATTCTAACTAGAAACTAAGAGGATTCTTCGCTGATCTTTGCACTGAGAAAACCCTTTTTTCAACCCAGGTGCACCTACAGCTATTGCAGCTACCTTGTGCAACTTCTGGATTGGTACTCCTCTGCAGTAGCCTTGGGGACTGTACCTGGACCCTGCTATGTGAAGATGCAGGGTCGGCCTGTATTGCTTTTTTTTTTTAACAGGTAGGTTTTTATTGCACAAATCAAGAAAATATACAGTATATCAACAGTTGTTGAGCCATCAGCACTTCATTACAGATATTGCAGAAATTTTCCAGGAGTTGACCTTTGGTAAGGGGGGAGGACTCCTGCCCCAATGTGTACATCATACATTTTGACATCAACTGCAATCATAATCCGTAAACCAGGAGTATTATAAGGTTTTCTCGTGTCTCACCCTTGTCCTGACACCCGGCCTATACAATTATGATATTTGCAGGTGTCATAAGAGAAACTGGGGGGGCAGCAGAAATTCCCCATTAGTGGGGGGGGTGCTTCCGTGATTATGGACATTGTAGCGTTTGTCATTAACCAGCATCAATCCACCCCGACCAGATCTTACCGAATTTTTGAGGGAATTGTCTACTTTCATAAGCTAATTTGTACTCAGAATCTTATCATATTGGATGAAGAAATTACTCTTGTGAGAACAGTGACATGAGGTGTGCCATGGTCACGAGGACAGTATGCCTAAAAGGGGGCATGCCCAGTAATGTAAAAAAGAGTCTTAAAAAGAGGGGAATGGGTGGGTGGGGAAACCTTCCAGGAAGAAAACGAGCGAGACTGCCAGTAGGAGGAGGCTGGGTTTATGTGGCCCAGACTCCTCCTACAAATACAGGCTGACCTGCAGTCAGCTTTACCATTTGTACTCGGAATCTTATCGTATTGGATGAATAAATGACTCTTGTGAGAACAGTGACCTCAGGCATGCCGTGGTCACGAGGACAGTATGCCTAAAAGGGGGCAAAAATGAACCAGATAGGATGCCAGAAATGAAGTATTTATTATGACAAATCACTTGGAAATTAATCCACCAACCGGGCACATGCCTGTGACATTTATACAAATGGTTCAGGTATGTATTTGGTATAACAAAATTAATTCCACCTGCCTAATTTTCTAATGTGAGCTGGCACTCCCTGCTGAGAAGCCGCCGAGGCAGCTCAGATCCTGAACGAGTGATTCGGTAATGTCTGGGGTTCACATCCAGCTTTGACAACAAGATACGAATGTGTTTGACAAACTTCGCTGACGAAAGGGCAGATTTAGGAAAGGGCAGCAGAGGGCTGTCCCCAGAAACCCCCCTCTGTTGCAACACTAGGGAATCCAAGACTTTAACTGGACACCAGGCCGAGGCAGTCTCGAAGTATTGAATAGTGGTGCCAGCCCCTAATTGTTGAGTCTTGCATACCCCTAAATGAAGCCTGAAATGGTCCCGATGTCTCGTTAATTGCTTGGACAACAACGGACGAGATTGAGCACCTGAAGCTGTAAACTCACTAGGCCTCAGAAACCCATAAAAGGCTAAGTACATGGCTGCTTTTATGACCAAACTGGCTTGGTGTCCAAAGGGGGCGTTGGAAAGCATGTCAGGCATACTGCGGAACAACTGCCCTGACACCGGGAGCCTGCATGCTGTAGCTGGTGGGTTGCTTTTTTGGATCCCCTTGAGAATGGCTTTGATGGGATGGGGAGAAAACAAGGACGGTGTGTTTGGCTGTTGTAAGGAGATAAAATGTTGGATTCCAGCTAGGTAGGTTTTGATAGTGCCATGTGATAACTTTAATTTAAAGTGGCAAAAAGAAATGAACGCCAAGATGTATTGCACACAGAACCGATCAGGTTGAGGGTGCTCGGTGGAAAAAGACTGAAACACCTGCCATGCGGTGTTATAAGCCTTCCTGGTATTGACTGAGAGGGAATCTGATTAGCCTCCTGGCACCAGCCTGTAGAGAACTCAATCCATCCGGAGCGAGGAAAGATCCGGGAATGGGGTGGCACAGTCGTCTGCCTCTGGGACCTGTTGAAAAAATAATGGAAAGTTGAACCGTGACAACGCATCAGCCGCAATGTTATCACTGCCTTTCAGAAAAATACAACTACAGGCGGTCCCCTAGTTACAAACCTCCAACTTCTCAAATCTCAAATAGAGTAGAAGTCTTATGAAAACCTGAGAAGGATCTAACCTCCTCAGGCCATGGGCCTGCCAACCAATGAGTCCCACATATGGCTGCGAAACCCCTGGTGGCTGCCGCATCCGATACCACACTGGGGGATGATTCGGATGCTGACGAGATAAACATTGAAATGCCATTCCAATGTTGCAAAAACTGGTCCCACATGCTGAGATCTGCCAAGGCTGCAGCATTCAGCTTGATGCGAGAGTCAGAATCCGGAGCCAAGGGAATAAGTGCCAAAAGCCTGGACACAAACGCTCTACCATGAGGGATGATCTTCATGGCAAAATTAAACATGCCCAACAGAGATTGTAACTCTAGTCTTGAACATGCTTGGGAAATCGCGACTGTATGGATGGGTTCTCTGATCCTGGATAATTTATCAGCTGGCAGGTTGGCCTGCATCAACTGGGTGTCCAACTCGATGCCTAAGAAAACCAACCCCTTAACTGGACCCTCAACCTTTTTCTCTGCCAAAGGGACACCGAGAGCTGCAAACACAGAGATCAACTTCCCCAAATCAGTAGGGGCTTGATTGGCACTTTCGATCAGCAAGAAATCATCCAAGTAATGAATGACCTCCTGGCAACCCTCTCTGTGGGATAGGATCCAGCTGAGAGCCGGAGGTGTCAAACAACCAGGGGCTACTCTTGGAACCAAAAGTGAGTTTTGTAGCAAAATAATAGCCTTCCCTCCACTTGATTCCGTGCCATTGCCAAACTGTGGACAGGATTGGCAGTTACTTGAATGCGTCGGAGATGTCGGCTTTGGAAAGCCAGGCCCCTGCCCCCAGTATGATGATGCATTGAATGGCCTGATCCACAGACGCGTATTTAAGTGAAAACTCCTCCGAAGGGATCAAGGAGTTCAAACTAGGTACCTGAGAAGAATGAGGGGCAGACAAATCGTAAATCAAACAAAGTTTATTATTGAATTTCCCCTTGACAACACCAATTGGATTGACCCTCCATTTGACAAAAGGGGGCACCGAAAAAGGCCCGATGACAAAACCTTTATCAACTTCTGCTTGAAGTAACAAATCGACTGCCTCCATGTTAGCGCTGGTAGACAGCAGGTTAGGGCACTCAAAATTCTTCTGCGGAAGGGCAACAAAACCTGTGTGAAATCCTACTGAAAACCCATTGATCAAAACTTCCCTGACTGTGGGAGATGGGTGATCTGCCAACCAGATTCTTAACAAGGGGACGTTCACCCGGCTTAGTCAAGAACCCGTGGACTTCCTCAGAGAGCATGCAGACTTGGGGTGGGCCCTGAAACAACTAACACAGATGTGCATGAGCTGACACTGGTTATAATTGCAAGACCCCAGGTTGTAATTGTTAAAAATTTGGGCTTTGCCCAAATAATGGATGGGCCAACCTAACTTATCCACCTGGTTGAAACTGCTGGTGACTGAGGACCCGCTAGGGCCTGGTTTAAGCACGTCAGGTAGCGTGAAAGGTTCCAAATTGAGACACTCTGAGCCCCGCAAAATGCCTGCAAAACAATTCAGTATCTATGTTACCCCAAAAGATCGTCACCTGGTGTTGACTGAAAATAGCGGCTGCCTTTGCTGAAAAGGAGCGGTGATAATCGTAAAAACTGGATCCGCCGTATTTGTGCCCCAGCTCCACTACTGCATATAAATAATGATCTAATTCCTCCCTCCTTGATGGTTGTACTGAGCAGATCACATCCCTATATATGCTGAATGCCAGCACAAATTCAGGGATAGATAACTTGCGGGAGAGCCTGTGATCCCTGTACTTGACTACCACAGACACGTCCCCACAAGCATAAGAACGGTTATCGGCCACATCATGCGCCGCAATTAAAAGGGAGGCCAGGTTGACATCCTTCCAGTATATCCTTCCTGATATTAGCTGGAATGAAATGTGCGGGAGTCACCGAAGGAGAGCCCCCACTAGTACCTGCCGCTAGAGTATCCGGAACTCCGGCAGTCCCTGATGTGGCCGCTACCACTGGGGCTAAGGTTGGATGATTTTCCAAAGCTTCAACCCTGTCTCTTAATTCTCTTAATTCCTGCCCGGACGTGACCAATGAGCTTAAAGTAGCATGAATCTGTGCCAAGGAAGAAGCAACCGAACGCAGGGTCATTTGTTCTGTGTCTGACCCTGAGGTCCTGGGAAACAATAGTCTAAATAATTCAGCCTTTCAAGCAGAAGCTGGATAAGATATGCCCCTCAGTTGACGTTCTGCCATCAACTTAGGAATGGTCCATGATCTCAAAGATGACGGGCCCCTGTGATCCAAGCTCCTTGCTGGTGAAGGAGGGGTGGATAAGTAATCTCCTATGTCCTCGGCTTGTGACATGACCTACATAACCAAGTAGAATAAAAGAGCATATTAAGAATCAGTGAAATTACCTATTATCGCTAATATGCTGCCCCCCCCCCCTCCTTTTTTTTTTTTTTTTTTTTTTGAGCCCATGTGATGGACGTAAACAAAGTGAAAGACCTAGGTCAAGCCGCCTGGGTGTCAACAGGCAATTAAAAAGTACACTTAGACCTGTGAGTACCTGAAGACGTGACCGGCATCATGATGTGAAACAAGAAATGACGTGCATGTGACGTATGAGACACAGATGAGCAGACTTGCCACCGTACAAGTCAATTAAAAGCGCTCAACTCAAGCTGTGATACCTGAAAACGTGACGGGTAAAATGACAATTGGTGAACGCCAACCTATTACTGGACCTGCGGTGTGGTGAAAGACAAGAACTGAACTCATACCTACCAATTTGGGCACCAAACTTCCCCTCGTCCTGGTCAAACGACTAAAGAAAGGGAATATGAATACTGATGACCCAACCTGTCAAAAGTAAACCTGTCCTGCCCCAGGACCTACCAACCCACTTACAACATACTTACCAAGCTGGCTGTAAAAAGTATCTGTTGCAGTGGCACTCCTACGCTAAGTGAACAGGAAACTAAGAGAAGAAAACAAAAGAAGAGGCTACTACCCGCTGCCTAATCCATAAAACAAGATGTTTGTTTATTATCCCCAATAGAAATGATGCGCTGCTCCTTTACTCCGTGGCCCCGAAGTGGGCAGAAAGGAGAGCCATGATGATGACCAAATGAAATGTAACCCTCGTGAAATCTTGCTGGCTCAGAAGCCAACCTGACCCGTACCTGGCCTGAACTCCAGGTGGGATGGTCAGAACCTAACCGATCTGAAACATTTTTTCTCTTTTGTTCGTCGACAGGCACAGCGACTCTTAGGACTAAGTGGGTTATACTGCCCTCTTCAGGAGTTTACTAGGCAGAACAGGCAGTTCTAACAGCAAAAAGAACAGTAACAGACACAGCCCCTCCCAGGGGGCAGTCCCAACTGGCAGATAACCCCACACCCAGCTCTGCTAGCTCTGTTTTTTCTGCCTAGTGCAAGGAGTTAGACCTAGACTCCCTGTTGGGATCTGTGGTACCTCTCTGGGTCCACTTCAGCTGTCCTGGAGGACAGCCTAACAGATGAAGACTGCAATCAAGTAGCCGTGCTGGGTGACAGGCTGGGTTTTAGATCCAGGTAGTCTCCCCAGCCGGCCATCACGCACGCGCAGACCTTAGCTCCGCGCTAGGTCGGGCGCGACAGGCCCCAAACCGGACGGGGTGGCCCCTATGGCTTCTGAGTCTGTGTCATGGTGTTACCATGGCCGACAGCTCCCCCCAGCCTGACGGATGAGACAGATCTGTCTCGGGTGGGATACCCGCTCCGCCCGACTGGATGGGTAAGTGCGCCCCCCTCTCCCACCAGGATCTGGGGGGGTGCAGGCGGGTTTCCCCCCTGGGGTGTTAGGCTGGTGGGTTGGTCCCCCTTCCTCCCTCCTTCGCTTCACCCCCTCCCTCCGATGCTGTGCCCCCCTCCCAACTCCTTGCCTCGTGCTGCTGGGGGGTCGGAGATCGATCGGCTGCCATTTTCCCGTGGTCCGGCCGCCATTTTCCTGTGGCTGGCCGCATGGTTCGGCCTCTGGGCCTATGCAAGTATGCCGACCTGTGAGTGTGGGGGGGGGGGTACCTGTGGATTCTGGCACCGTTTTACCCCCCACACAGCGAGGGAGAGCTGTGGGACAGCAGCAGAAGCAGTGGCAAGTGTGGAGGACGGGCGGGCAAGGCAGCGGCGGACAGCAGCAGGCATGGCTCCATTCCTGGACAGTTGAGCGTGCAGGTGGTGAGTCCCTCCGGGGTTACTCTCCTGTAGTAAGCCCTGCGCAGCGTTTTGGGGTGGGGGGTGCCTGGTTTCCTGGTACCTAGATCTCAGGTGGCGTGTTACCAGGGTGGGTGTCGCAGTGGCAGCCGATGCGGGTGCTTCCCCTCCAGACCTCTCTGTGGTTGCAGCCGGCGCCTCAGGGACTGTGATCCCTATTGGCGCTCTGTCGGCGGTCCTGGAGTCATCGTCTCCCAGGTAGAGACAGCATGCGGGCGTAAGGCGGCAGAAAAGCGGCTCTTACCTCCCCCCCTCTTCTGGTGAGGACTCGGACCATGACGGGGACCCCCCTTGAGCTGTCGGATGGCGAGGCCCTGGATTCTACTAATAGGAGGAATCTGCGATGGCCACTGCTGCGCACAAGAAGGCACTAGTCAGCTGATCACAGCGGTGTGTGAAACCCTGAAGTTGGATGATACGGTGGGACCCTCGCAGGAGGTCCCCGCCCCCTGCGGCTCGCATAAACCGGCCCGCGGGGCTAAGGTTTTCCCCTATGTATCTGACCTGGATAAATTTGTTGCCGAGACTGGGAACGGCCTCAGAGGTCTCTTCCCATACCCAAATGTTTCTCTTCGAGGACAGCCTGTTTAAAAAAGTGGACATCACCCCCCGTGGATGATCCCCCAGGGTCTCGCCTAAACAAGGCGACCACGATCCTGGTGGAAGGCACGCCGTCCTATAAGGACCCGGTGGACAGGAAGGCTGAGACCCTCGCCAGATCCTTTTTTTGTTCTGGCAGGGTCGGCCATGCGGCCCGTTGTGGCCTCTGCTCTGGTGTCAGACGCTCATGGAATGGGCGAAACTGTTACGCCATGCAATGAGCGATGCTAAGGTTCCCCCTGCTTGTGTGGAACTTGCCGAACAGCTTGTCCAGGGGCTTAAGTATCTGTACGATGCAGCCCTGGATACGGCCCCCCTGATCTCCAAATTGTCCGTGTCTTCGGTGGTGGTCAGACGTTTGCTCTGGCTGAAATGTTGGTCGGTGGACCAAACATCTAAGAAGGCCCTGACGGACTTGCCTTTTCAGGGTGGGCAGCTCTTTGGAGCCTCCTTGGATGAGATTATTAAGGATCTCACAGGGGGGAAGAGTACCTTTCTCCCAGTTTCCAGGAAGAGTATGGAGTCCCGTCGCAGACCGGGTCCCTCCTTTATGGCCCACAGGCGGCTTTTTTGTCCCTTCCGCCCCTCGGACAGGGGCTCGAAGCCTGCCAAGGCCCCAGCGGGTGGACAGAAGCGTCCCTGGCAGCGTAAGCGCGACATGTCAGAGGACAAGTCCTCTTCTGCGTGAAGGACTGTCCCCACCCACACTTCCGGTGGGGGGATGTCTCCTGGGTTTTGTGGACTTCCCGCATTTCGGACCGCTGGGTGCACAAGGTTATCTCGTCAGGGTACAGAGTAGAATTTTGTTCCAATCCTCCGGACAGGTTCTTTGCTTCCAACTTGCAACTGCCCGCTGGCAGGCTGCAGACCCTATTTGGGGCGGTGCAGGACCTACTCTGTCAAGGGGTAGTGGTCCCCGTTCCGCCTGTGGAACATTTCCATGGGTTTTACTCCAACCTGTTTGTGGTCCTGAAGGCCCTCAACTGCATTTGTGCATGTACGAAGGTGGAGGATGGAGTCCGCCCTGTGGTAGCGGCTTTGCACCAGGGCGATTTCCTGGCTTCCCTCAACATCAAAGATGCATACCTGCACGTTACCATATGCGCTCAGCACCAGAGCTTCCTGTGCTTTGCGGTCGGGGAGCATCACCATCAGTTTGTGGCTTTCCCGTTTTGCCTGGCCTCGGCGCCTCAGGTCTTCACCAAGTTAGCCCCGGTTCTGACTCTGCTGAGACAGGGGCATCGCTGTGGTGGCGTATCTGGATGACCTTCTCTTGCGAGCAGAGTCGGCTCCAGCTCTCAGGGACAATGTGACGATCGCCTTGCACACTCTGAAGGAGTTCGGCTGGGTCATCAATCGCCCGAAGTCTGTGATGACTCCGTCTCACCGCTTAGAGTATCTGGGTCTGATTCTGGATGCGGCCCAGGCGAAGGTCCTCCTTCCACCATCCAAGCGACAGACGCTTCAGTCGGTGGTTCGGTCCCTGCTGTCCCAGAGGTGGTCCTCCCTACGCTTTTGCATGTGGATCTTGGGCCTCATGGTCTCCGCCTTCAAGGTGGTTCCATACATCCAGTGTCACACCCGTGTTCTGCAGTGAGAGATTCTGCGAAAGTGGGACAAGTCCCCCTCATCCCTGGATCAGTTGATCAAGGTAGACCACCGGACCAGGACTTTGCTGCTCTGGTGGATGCGGGCTCTGGCCCTGCGGTTGGGAAAGTCATCCCTCCCCCTCCATTGGACGGTGCTCAAGAGGGACGCCAGCCTGATCAGCTGGGGAGGTGTCCCGGGGCTGTTGTCAGCCCAGGGACGGTGGTCTCCAGAGGAGTCTCGTCTCCCGATCAATGTCCTGGAATTGCGGGCAATCAGGTGCTGCCTCTCCCATTGGACGAGTGCCCTGTCTGGATTCAGTCGGACAATGCCACGGCGTGGCATACGTGAATCACCAGGGCGGGACAAGAAGCTCGGCTGCGGCTTCAGAGGTAGCTCACATTCTGCGGTGGGCCGAACTCCACGTACCGAGAATCTCCGCCGTCCACTTTCCGGGCATAGGACCAGGGAGAGTGGTCCCTGCACCTGGACATGTTCCATCAAATTCTCTGAGGTGGGGTATTCCAGACGTGGACCTTCTAGCGTCTCGTCTCAATTGGAAGGTGCAGGCCTTCATGAGCAAGACAAGGGATCCCCTAGTGGATGCGGTGGATACCCTAGTAGCTCCGTGGGCTCGGTACCGGCTCCTCTACGCCTTTTCCCCTCTCATGTTGCTTCCGCGCCTTCTGTGCAGAATAGAAGCGGGGGCATACCAACCATTCTGGTAGCTCCAGATTGGCCAAGGCATCCTTGGTATGCCGACGTAGTTCAAATGGCGGTGGACGTCCCCTAGCGACTCCCACTTCGCGAGGACCTACTGTCTCAGGGGCCCATCTTGCATCCTGCTTTACCCTCGCTGGGTTTAACGGCCTGGCTATTCAATCCCAGGTGTTGGGGTATCTCAGACTCTGTGATCCCCACCATGCTTAAGGCACATCAGGCCACTTCCAGGAAGATTTATCACCGCACCTGGAGGGCTCATATCACCTGGTGTGAGAATGGGGGTGGAATCCCCAATCTTTTTTTAGTATTTCGGGTTCTGGCTATTCTGCAGAGGGGTCTCGACCAGAAGCTGGCATTGAGTATGATCAAGGGTCAGGTTTCTGCCCTGGCAATCTTTTTTTTCAGCGACCTTTAGTGACGCATTCTTTGATCCGTACTTTCATGCAGGGGATTCCTTCAGAAGCCGCCCTTTGAGAATATCGGAGAGATATCGCTACGATTGCTTTCGCAAACGGTGGCTTTTCTGGTAGCCATCACATCCGTTCGGCGGGTGTCTGAGCTGGCGGCTCTATCCTGTAGGTCTGCTTAGCTGGTCCTACACAAAGGTATGGCGGTTCTGCGACCTTCACCTTCTTTTCTGCCAAAGGTGATGTAATCTTTCCATATCAATGAGGACATTGTCCTTCCTTTGCTCTGTCAGCGTCCCTCTCATCATAGGGAGGTTGCATTGCACTCCCTGGATGTTGTTCGGGCCCTGCGGGTGTATCTGGCGACCACGGCCTCTTCTCAGAGGTCGGATGCGCTTTTTGTAGTGGTGGATGGCCCACGCAAGGGTCTGGCGGCCTCGTCGGCCATTATTTCACGTTGGATTAGACAGGCGGTGACCCGAGCCTATGTTGTTCGGGGTCTGGAGCCTCCTTTCTTGGTCACAGCTCACTCTACCAGGGCGATTAGCACTTCCTGGGCTTTTCGACATCAGGCGTCTGTGTCTCAAGTGTGCAAGCGGCTACTTGGTCCTCTGTGCACACCTTCTCAAAGTTTTACAAGGTTGATGCTTTAGCATCTTAGGATGCTGCGTTTGGCCGCAAAGTTTTGCAGGCGGCCGTGTGAGACACGTGTGGTTCCTCACTGAGGGTTCGGTTGGGTGTAGTTCTGTTGTTCTGTTATCCACCCCTCATTTTTGGCACTGCTTTTGGACGTCCCACTTAGTTCTAAGAGTCGCTGTGCCTGTTGACGAACGAAAGAGAAAACGGGATTTTTTGACTTACCCTTTCTCTGAGTTCGTCAACAGGCACAGCACCCACCCCTCTGGATGTTGCACTGCTTGTTACGAACTGAGCTAGCAGAGCTGGGTGTGGGGTAATCTGCCAGTGGGGATGGCCCCCTGGGAGGGGCTGTGTCTGTTACTGTTCTTTTTGCTGTTAGAACTGCCTGTTCTGTCTAGTAAACTCCTGAAGAGGGCAGTATAACCCAGTCCTAAGAGTCGCTGTGCCTGTCGACGAACTCGGAGAAAGGGATTTTACGGTAAGTCAAGAAAATCCCGTTTTTTTTTTTTTTGTTTTTTTTCCCAATAGAAATTATATGCTGCTCCTTCCTCCGTGGCCCAGAAGTGGGCGGAAGGAGAGCCGAAATGACTTGAACTGAAAAGAAGAAATGCATCCCCTGTGAAAATCGTGCAGGCTGAAAGTGAGCATACCTGCCCTGTTTGATTTACCTGTAGCTGCATGGAGCTAACTGCTGCCCCACCTATGAAAAGTAATGTATGATGAGCTCCAGATGACTGCCAGTGCTCAACCCAACCTGTGACATGCCGACAACAGAAATGCGAAATGATAGTTAAACGTGACCCTAGTCCCTCCTCCATGGCCCCAGTCCGAGGGCGGAGGGATGGCCAAGAAATGTGCATGACAATGTAAAATATTAGACCTGGAAAAAGGACCCAAGAAATGCCTCTGAATGCCCCAAGAGCCCCTATGATGGCAATAGCCCCTCCCCACCCCCTAGCAGAAAGTGCGGAGAGTGAAATGACTAATGCATGTGGCCCGGCCAGGTGAGCGTATGTCCTGCTTGATCCATAGATCAGACCCTGAAATGCATATGACACTAAGAGTATGGTGTCCCTGGTTGACCTGGATGACTTCTGAGCACCTCTGATGTGGCTGCCAATAGCCCTGCCCCACACGTGTGTGTGTGTGTGTGTGTGTATCTATATATATATAGATATATATATATATCTATATATATATATAGATATATATATATATAGATATATATATATCATTTTTATTTTATTTTTTTTTGACCCTGAGTCCCTCCTCCGTGGCCCCCAGCGTGGGCAGAGGGATAATAAAATGCATGGAAGGAAAAGGTTGCTGTACCCCAGACCCAAAGAACCTGTATGAAGTGCCTCCCTCTGCCCTTGCATGATGCAAAGAACGTAGCCCCCCCCCTTTAAGTGCGGTGAGTGGAGGAGCTGGCACCAGCTGCATGTACCAGGTGGGAGT
>BLSH010015503.1:563367-597365 GCA_018402905.1 Glandirana rugosa
ATGATTAGCGGCAATAATAAAAGTGACACAGACTAAACAGAAGTGTGAAGAACAGATGTTCAATGATTAGCGGCAATAATAAAAGTGACACAGACTAAACAGAAGTGTGAAGAACAGATGTGCAATGATTGACGGTTTCATTTAAAGTGACACACAGACTTTAAAAAATTGTGCAGAACAGATGTGCAATGATTGACGGTTTCATTTAAAGTGACACACAGACTTTAAATAATTGTGCAGAAGAGATGTGCACTGATTCCCGGTTTCATTTAAAGTGACACACACATTTTGCAGAACAGTGATATGGGTACTCCCGGCTTATTTATACTTTTTTGACACAGTTTGAAGATGATTTTAGAACAGTTCTATGGCCTCTAATGTTAATTAATACTTTTCAGACCCATTTTGAAGATGATCTGCATTTTTTTTATGTTTTTATTTTTTTAAAAATATTTAAAGTTATTTCCCTGTCCCCGTTTCTTTGTAGGGCACTTGTCCCACCCTTACCCCCATTTTCCTTCCTTTTGCAGACCTCTAGGACCTTCCTGGACTTTTTTACAGCATTTTTAAGATTTTTCATTAAAATTACCAGAACCCGGACTTTTTTTGAAAAGTCCGGGTCCGGGTCCCGGACACCCCAAAGTTCGGTACGGACCCGAACTTTACAGTCCGGGTTCGCTCAACTCTACTCTTAACCACTTGAGACCAGGCCTATTCTGACACCTCTGCATTTTTTGCTAGAAAATTACTTGGAACCCCCAAACATTTTTTAGCAGCAGCCCTAGAGAAGAAAATGGTGGTTGTTGCAATTTTTTATGTCACCCAGTGTTTGCATAGAGGTTTTTCAAACTCAATCTTTAATGGAAAAATACACGTTAATAAATTTTAGTGCAAAAAAAACCCACAATATATAACCAAATTTGTTTGTAAAATATAAAAGATGTTACACCGAGTAAATAGATATCTAACATTTCACACTTTAAAATTCCACATGCTCATGGAATGGTGACAAATTGCGATACTTAAAAATCTACGGAGGCGGTGCGTTAAAAAAAAAATTCAGGTTACCAGTTTAGAGTTAGAGGAGGTCTAGTGCTAGAATTATTGTTCTTGCTATAACGTTTACAGCAATACCACACGTTTTGTGATTACCGTTATACATATGCTTGCGTGACCTACATATGCGTTTGCTTCTGCGTGCAAGCATGGAGGGACAGTAATAATAATTATTTTAATTTATTTATTTTTTACACTGTCCCTTTATTTTTTTTTTATCACTTTTATTCCTATCACAAGAAATGTAAACAGCATGACAGGTTATCTTAAGACTCCAGATCTCTCCTCTAATTTGGAAAGCGTCAGATCAAAAAAATACATTGATCTCATGCTTTCCAAAAAAAAACAAAAATGGCAGTGTTTACTCTAACCAGAAGTGACGTAATGCCATCGCTTCCGGTCTCCTAGACCATAGAGATGGCTGGGGAACTTCAGGCAGCTCTATCGGATACCGGGCTCTCCGATCACACAAAAGAGTTCGGAGAGGCATCGGTGAGCGATGCCTGTAAAAGCAATCCAGAGGCTAATTAGCCACTAGGATTGCTTTTAGATGAAAGAACTCCACCAGCTGAAAAAAAAAATACCGGGGTTATGGCATACAGCTGCAGCCATAACCCCGGTATAATGACTTGAAGCCAATCAGTTATTTATATGTGATTTGGTGGCAAGTGGTTAAGCCTCACTCGACTCATTTAGTTGATACCTCTTAGGCTTTTCAGCACCAAGTGTCTGTTTCTCAGATTGCAAGTTATACAAGTTGGATGTTTAGGCCTTCACTGAGGCCAGTTTCTCAAAGCTTCCCTTTCAGTTTGGGGTCTGATTCCCTTATTTTGGGGCTGTTGGCGTTTGCTATGTTGCCCACCACTCAGTTGTATTGCTTGGGCACATCCCGGGGTTTTCATTAATTGAAGTCTGTGTACTGTACTGTGCAATTAGAAAATAAGGATTTTTTTTACTTATCTGTAAAATATTTTTTTGGGGGTAGAGGACACAGGCCCTCTCCTCTGGCATATCCTTATATTGCTTGCTAAAAAAAAGGATTGCTGTGAGTGGGAGGGGTTATATGGACTGTCCAAACAGCTTTGTTTGCCATTGAAGGATGCAGCATATAACCCATGGCCTTAAGTAATGGAAGCCTGGGGCCTACACTCCCAGAAAATTATTTTAAAGGTTAGTGAAAATTGCTTATATTGCTTCTGTTTTTGGCCAAACTTCTAAAAGTATTCACTGTCCTTGTAGATAAGGTACATGTTTATGGTTTAGTGTATAATGTTGACAAACATTTATATCATTCAGGTGAATGATTCATTAGTGGATGTATAGTAAATTTTCCATTTACTGCTTTAATATAACCATAAAGGTGGCCATGTTTCGCTTTAATGATCCTATTATTCAATAAGTGTTTTATTTGAGAAGGAATATTGGGTACTGGTGGAAAATTCGGCCCAATTAGAGCCCTTTCACACTGGGGCTGCCTGAGCACCAGCGGTAAAACGCTGCTAATTTAGCGGCATTTTACCGCTGTTATAGCGGCAGTGCGAACGCTTTTAACCCCTAAGAAGGGGTTAAAAGTGCCGGCGCTTCCAGAGGGGTGTACAGCTGCTTTGGAAGCGCTGCCCATTCATTTCAATGGGCAGGAGCGGTGTATACATCACTCCCGCACCGCCCCAAAAATGCTGCTTGCAGGACTTTTCCTAACGTCCTGCAAGCGTACTGCCCCAGTGTGAAAGCACTCTGGCTTTCACACTGGGGAGGATTAAGAGGCAGTTTAGAAGAGCTTTACAGGCACTATTTTTAGTGCAAAAACGCCTGTAAAGCGTCTTCAGTGTGAAAGGAGTCTTAACCAAATCCTCATTGTTATGTCATACAGTGGTTTTCATGTAAAATATTATTTAAACAAAATCTATGATTTCCATGTTTATCCTTCTGTGGATGACCATCATAATCCTTGTTGTATACGTTATTTCTTCATCTATCACAGGTTGTAATAACCATCATCATTGCCTGCATCTTGGATGCCTTTGTATTCCGGATGAATTACTGCAGAAAGAATAAAGATGCAGAAGGTTAGTGCTGATAATAACTTTGATGGCAGAGATAAGGCAATGGGTACATTTGTATGCAAAAGTTTAGGAACCCCTGACAATTTCCATGATTGTCATTTATAAATATTTGGGTGTTTGGATCAGAAATTTCATTTTGATCTATCAAATAACTGAAGGACACAGTAATATTTCAGTAGTGAAATGAGGTTTATTGGATTAACAGAAAATATGCAATATGCATCAAAACGAAATTAGACAGGTGCATACATTTGGGCACCCTTGTCATTTTGTTGATTTGAATACCTGTAACTACTTAGTAACTACTTAGCACTGATTAATTGGAACACACAATTAGTTTGGTGAGCTCATTAAGCCTTGAACTTCATAGACCAATCCAATCATGAGAAAAGGTATTTAAGGTGGCCATTTGCAAGTTGTTGTTCTCTTTGACTCTCCTCTAAAGAGTGGCAACATGAAAACAAAGATTGTTCTACATTATGGTTTAGGGGAAGGCTACAAAAAGTTATCGCAGGGATATAAGCTGTCAGTGTCCACTGTGAGGAACATAGTGAGGAAATGGAAGACCACAGGCACAGTTCTTGTTAAGGCCAGAAGTGGCAGGCCACATAAAATATTGGAGAGGCAAAGGCGAAGGGTGGTAAGAATGGTCAAAAACAGGCCACAGACCACCTCCAAAGACCTACAACATCAACTTGCTGCAGATGGTGTCACTGTGCATCGTTCATCAATTCAGCGCACTTTGCACAGGGAGAAGCTGTATGGGAGAGTGATGCAAAAGAAGCACACACGCCACAAACGGAGTCGCTTGAGGTATGCAAACGCACATTTGGACAAAGATTGAGTTATTTGGTCATAACAAGGGGCGTTATGCATGGCGGCAAAAGAACACAGCGCTCCAGGAAAAACACTTGCTACCCACAGTAAAATTTGGTGGAGGTTCCATCATGCTGTGGGGCTGTGTGGCCAGTACCGGTACTGGGAATCTGGTTAAAGTTGAGGGTCGCATGGATTCCACTAAATATCAGCAGATTCTTGAGAATAATGTTGAGGAATCAGTCACAAAGTTGAAGTTACGCTGGGTCTGGATATTTCAACAAGCCAACGTCCCAAAAGACTGCTCAAAATCTACTCAGGCATTTATGCAGAGGAACAAGTACAATGTTCTGGAATGGCCATCCCAGTCCCCAAACCTGATTATCATTGAACATCTGTGGGGTGATTTGAAGCGGGCTGTCCATGCTCGGCAACCATCATACCTAACTGAACTGGAGATGTTTTGTAAGGGTGAATGGTCCAAAATACATTCATCCAGAATCCAGACACTCATTACAGGCTATTGGAAGCGTTTAGAGGCTGTTATTTCTGCTAAAGGAGGCTCTACTAAATATTGATGTGATTTTTCTGTTGGGGTGCCCAAATTTATGCACCTGTCTAATTTCGTTTTGATGCATATTGCGCATTTTCTGTTAATCCAATAAACCTCATTCTGAAATATTACTGTGTCCTTCAGTTATTTGATTGATCAGAAAGAAATTGCTGATCCAAACACCCAAATATTTATAAATGACAATCATGGAAATTGTCAGGGGTTCCTAAACTTTTGCATACAACTGTAAATTAAAGAATAAATTCATATTTCTAATGTGTACCTGCTTTAAAATGTACTTGTATGAAAGCACACACTGTTCTCTTTGTATTGCTTCCTTTGTGTGAAATGTCTTGTATTCCTGGCAGTCCCTCAGCTTTCCCATTAAAACTGACCACACTAGACATCTGAGCACAGCGTGGTCAGTTCCATAGCTTTGCTGAGAACTCAACCTGCTCTCCTCCAGTGATCAACTTATCTTGACATGCCCCCTCCTGTACAGCCATTCAGTGGGAAGGTCAGTGTACTGCTGCTTCTCTAAACTCCTTATGCAGCTGAGAACAGAGGGTATGTGATCACAAAAAAGGGAAAAAAAGCTATTTAAAATAGTTTTTATATCTATACACAAATGTTTTGCCTTTAGATTATTTTTTAAACTGAATGACGGTTTACAGTGCATGCACTAATTATTCACAGCGCTTCTCTTTTTCCACATTTTGTTATGTTACAGCCTTATTTCAAAATGGATTCAATTCATTATTTTCCTCAAAATTCTACAAACAATACCCCATAATGGCAAAGTGAAAGAAATTTGTGTGAAAACTGTGCAAATGTATTAACCATGTCATGCAAATCACTGTATATATATACGGCGGTCGGGAGAAGTGGATGTATAGCCTGCAGCTACAGGCTATACCCCGGTACCGTTTTATTCTTTTTAGAGCGGGCGGTCGGCTCTGGAGCCGCTTGGCCGTTATCCCAGGCGACGGGAGGGAACACAAACCCCCCGCCCCCTTCCGCCATTCTACCCCGACCTCCCGTCCCAGCGGGAGACCGGAGCATCCATCTGGCGCGTCTGCTGGCTGTGTGGAGTCCCGATAGAAGCCGAAATCGGCTCTGATTGGGTCTCCTTTGTGTATTTCCGGAAGCGATGTCACAACGTCACTTCCGGTTTACTCAGTGGCCAATGGCGCAGATTTTAAAGAAATGACAGTATTCAGAATCGCCGTTTTTGGCTATCTGAATACTTTGAAGTGCAAAGGAGGGATTGGGGGTCTTTTAGACCCCTGATCCCTCCATAAAGTTTACCTGTCACCACCTATTAGGCTCCATGCACACAGGACGCTTTTCAACCTCAATATATAGATTATTCAGGTGTATCTGGTGCTCACCTAGTGCTAATCATACAAACATAAAATTTCCACAAAACACCACTGTGATGGGCTGAGTCTATCCAACACTTTGCATTTGTGTCACCATATAGCTGGTGAGTATTAACCCCCGGCATACTGGTTCAAAACAAACTAGTTTGAAACTCATCTAATAAACTCAAATGAGAAATGTAATCAGTCACTGCCATATCAGTACCACATCCTTGTAATGTCAAATAGAAAATAGTATCCATGTGGGGTAGGACCCTGCCCCCACAAAGAATGATAATGGGACTTTCAAGGTACTGATTAACTCTCTCTGAATGATCAGACGGACATATGAAATATTTTATCAAAATTTAATGTTGGTAATATGAAAAACATAATGATAAAATCACCAAATCAGAAAACAATATACATAGATACAAAGTATAATAACTGGACAATATAGTACAATAACCAGAAACAGTCTGTATGCTCCCAGTCGGCGGAATAGTGATAAACTCCAATGACTGGTGAATGTAGAATACGTATCTGTTCTACCCAACGCGTTTCGCCAAAAAAGGGGCTTCCTCAGGGGAAAGCGAGCAGAAACCTATTAACGGTATCCGTATCCTTGATACTTTCTGAGAAAGAAGGACACTCTGTATTTAGACCTCTGATCATATCACTACCAGTCTCAGATTACTACAGCGAGTATAAAGATGCATAGATCGCCATTGTCATATATGCGATAAGCCCCAAGTCTCCACAGAAGAGATAAGGTAGGAATTTGATGCGCCAAAAGGAGAGGACGATGTCCGACTGTCTGCACACACCACCCAAATTTCTTTAGGAATGGTTTTATCGCAGTCCTATGATAGCGTCATTACATTTGGTAGATATAGATCCTATGACACTGTCCTCCAGAAATGAACAACCTTGTAAGGATGAAGCAACGTTCGGCGTCCGCAGATTCGTCGGCTTATCGCATATATTCATACCTTACTGTTTCTCACTGTGTTGGTTATATTATTTTGCTGTTTTGAGGCACCAATCACATTGGTTATTATTTTAGTGGGGCACCATTATCTGTTTTTTTTTCTTTTCACAATTTAATATTCGCTTTTCAACCTCCCTTGAATGTTTTATCTTGACAGCTAGAAACCGGCATCTAAAACGTCTGTTTTGCCCGCTTTCGCGTCTATGAACTTTTTTTTTTGAAACGCCTGTATACGAAACGCTCCTAGACGCGAGTTACCGCGTTTACAAGCTGTTACAGGCATTTGGCATTTCAAATGCCTCTGAACTTTTGTCTGAACCCCTTTTTTTTTGCTATACAAGAAATGCCTCTAAACTCAACTGCTTAGAAACGACCTTAAACGACCCTGTGTACATGTACTGATAAGATAACATTAGATGAGTTCAGAGTCAGTTGAAAAAACGCCCAAATGCCTCTAAGGCCTCATGCACAGGATGTTTTTTGACTGTTTTACAGCAGCTGTTTTTAGCTGCAGACGTTTTTTCCTACAGTCAATAAACCCTCCATCATGTTATCCTCCTATGTGTTCATGCACACATAGGCTGTTATCAACTGTTTATAGCAGTGACATTTTGAGCTGTAAAAAAACCCCAAGACCAGTGGGTTCTGAGAGACGTAAAAACACGGCCAAACGTCGATCCCCAACGTTTTTGGATGTTTTAGATGCTATTGAGAAAAAAAATGCTGGCCCTTTAAAAACGTGCAAAAACGCTGATAATATAACGCTGGTAAAAGCTAAAATAATTCACTGATAAGCTACTGATGTTTTTAGGACGTCCGTTTACAGACAGCAGTGTGCATGAGGCCTTACTGCCGTAAGGGATGTTTACATTCCTTATGACCGCAATAAAAGTGATTTTTTTTTTTTTTTTAAAGGAACAGTGCTAAAAAAAAAAATAATATAAATTTAAAAAATAATTATTAAAGCGCCCCCGTCCCTTTGAGCTTGCGCAGCAAAGAAAACTTATACGTAAGTCGCAACCGCATATGAAAACTGTGTTCAAATCACACATGTGAGGTATTGCCATGATCATCAGAGTGTAAGCAATAATTCTAGCAAAAGACCTCCTCTGTAACTCTAACCTGATAACCGTTAAAAATTTTTAAACCGTCACCTACGGAGATTTTTAAGTACCGTAGTTTGTAGCCATTCCACGAGTGTGCCCAATTTTCAAACGTAACATGTTTGGTATCTATTTACTCAGCGTAACATCCTCTTTCACAAGATACAAAAAATTGGGCTAACTTTACTGTTTTCTTATTTTTGAATTCAAAACCGTATATTTTTTTTAAAAAAATTGAGTTTGAAAGACCGCAGATACCGTGTGACAAAACATATTACAATGACCACCATTTTATTTTCTACATATATAATGTTTGGGGGTTCTAAGTCATTTTCTAGCAAAAAATGCTGATTTTAACTTGTAAACAACAAGTGTAAAAAGGGCCCCGGGCTGAAGTGGTTAAAAAAAAAAAAATCCCATGTACATAAGTATTCACAGCCTTTGCTCAATACTTGTACTTGTCAACTCTTTGAGTATGATGCTACAAGCTCGGCACACCTATTTTTGGGCAGTTTCTCCCATTTTCTTTGCAGGACCTCTCAAGCTCCATCAGGTTGGATGGGGAGCGTCAGTGCACAGCAATTTTCAGATCTCCCCGGAGATGTTCAATTGGGTTCAAGTCTGGGCTCTGGCTAGGCCACTCAAGGACATTCACAGAGTTGTCCCGGAGCCTCTCCTTTGTTATCTTGGCTGTGTGCTTAGCGTCATTGTCCTATTGGAAGATAAAGCTTCACCCCAGTGTGAGGTCCAGAGCGCTCTGGAACAGGTTTTCATCAAGCATGTCTCTGTACAATGCTGCATTCATCTTTCCCTCCATCCTGACTAGTCTCCCAGTTCCTGCTGCTGAAAAAAATCCCCATAGCATGATGATGCGATCATGCTTCACTGGGATGACATTGGCCAGGTGATTAGCGGTGCCTGGTTTCCTCCAAATATGATGCTTGCCATTCAGGCCAAAGGGTTCAATCTTTGTTTCATCAGACCAGAGAATTTTGTTTCTCATGGTCTGAAAGTCCTTTGGATGCCTTTTGGCAAACTTCAGGTGGGCTGTCATGTGCCTTTTACTGAGGAGTGGCTTCTGTCTGGCCAATCATACCATACAGGCTTGATTGGTGGAGTGCTGCAGAGATGGTGGTTGTTCTGGAATTTTATTCTCTCTCCACAGAGAAACGCTGGAGTTCTGTCAGCGTGACCATCGGGTTCTTGTCACCTACCTGACCAAGGCCCCTCTTCTTTCATTTACAGATGATGGAGGCTACTGTGCTCAATGGGACCTTCAATACTGCAGCAATTTTTCTGTATCCTTCCCCAGATCTGTGCCTCAATACAATCTTGTCTCGAAGGTCTACAGGCAATGCCTTGGACTTCATGGCTTGGTTTGTGCTCTGATATGCACTGTTAACTGTGGGACCTTTATATAGACAGATGTGTGCCATTCCAAATTATGTCCAATCAACTGAATTTACCACAGGTTGACTCCAATCCAAGTTGTAGAAACATCTCAAGGATGCTTGATTTTGAGTGTCATGGCAAAGGCTGTGAATACTTATGCACATGTGATTTTTTTAGATTTTTAATAAATTTACCAACATTTCAAACAAACTTCTTTCACGCTGTCATTATAGGGTGTTGTATGTAATATTTTCAGGAAAATAATGAATTTAATCTATTTTGGAATAAGGCTGTAACATAACAAAATGTGGAAAAAGTGAAGCTCTGTGAATACTTTTCAGATGCACTGTACATATACTTTAAGGGATCAATATACAGTATTAACGTGTCCCAGGGTGGATTTCCTGATAACAGTGTACCCTGCCTATGTAAAGGTCAGTGGCAACAGACTTTTTCATCACCAGAACTGCTTTTCTTCCCATACCAATCTATAATAATTGCAAAAGCAGCCTGAAGCAGGCCAAAAGGAGGCAACTGCAGGTCTAATTCAGCTGTCGGTGAGTTCAGAATGGTTTCATAAGCGTCTGGTTAAATCAAACTCCTCAACTCATTCTAACACCTATTGACGCTGGCCTTAATGTCTATTGAAATGACTCCGGCACACTGGAATTTGGAAACTGTTGAGTTATACTGCCACTTACTGGCAGATTGGACACTGGCTGGGCCACAACAAGAAAATTGTGGCCCAGCCCAGGAAATGCCTCTTACGTCCAGCATGTGTCAATGTTTTTTGCTAGTGGAAGATCGCTTTTCTATGCTCTTCTGAGAAAAGTTTAACCTTTTTGCTAGTTACTTTTTTTTCCCCTCAAACAAGAGTGCTAGTTACATCACTACTGAGCTGGGCTCTATATTCAACTATATGGATTAGCCTTTTTTCAGCCTGACTTTGGAGTGCTGTACCCACACCACGCTGGACTGGAAAATGCAGGGCTAGTCTGGAATGTGACCTACAGACACTGGGCTCTGCATTTTTGGGCTTTCAAGACCTGCAAGTACTGCAAAAGTTGGCTTCAGAGCACTTTCCAGAGCCATGGCACTGCTTTAGTGTGAGGCTGTATCTGAGAATTTACTTCATGAGGTGCTGCTAGCACCTCTGCATGTTGTTAAAATTCCAGCTTTTCGTCGACCTTAACAAGGAAGGAATAAATGCAGAGGGATTGAGCATTGCCATAATCCATTGGATGGAGTGTGGCACTTGAGCTTTGTGCTATTTCCTGCCATTCATTGTTGAGGAAGCCCCTTCCTGTTGCTGCTCCTTTTGCAGGAGACACCTGTAGCCCCCCCGTCCATCCCTGCTACTCGCAAAGGGTCACTTGGTCACCTTCGGCCACTTGATCCTACAACTGCTTCCCCAAGCAGCTGGGTTTGTGAGTATCTGGGGCCTAGCCTCATACTCTAGATACATTGCCCTATTGTGCAGCATATGTAATTCTAGACACATGGGGAATGATCCTGTTGTACCAGATGCTTCCAGGTGAATCCACTAACGGTTCCAGGGCTGTCTGCAGTGTCGTCGTCCCCCCCCCGAGGTGCCTGACAGGGACAGCCTGGAATTTTGCCCTCTGATAAAGTCTGTGCCATCTCTCTTGGCTTCATCAGGCATGACCAGTTCATATGCTTTAATCAGGGAGTTTTTCATGGCAGAAATGCAAGACTTTGTGCAAAATAGCACTAATGATTGCTGGCCCTAACCACATATATTATAAGTGGTCTTTTGTGCAGGGTGTTTCCCATGTGGCTCCCTCTGCATGCTCCCCCATGACTCAGTGGGATCTGAATTTTGTTTCTTCACACTAAGGGCTGGTTCACACCATAAAAACGCACTCCAGTTCCATTCCGGATACGTTTCTGCATGCGCGTTTTTGATGCATTTCCGGTGCATTCCAGGTGCTTTTTCTCCTAGTTTTTTTTCACTATACTAGGGTTCGGTGTGTTTTTGATGCATTCCAGTGCGTTTCAGTGCGTTTTACTGTGTTCCAATACAGCCCAGTACAGGTAAAATGCAACATGTACTTTTTTATTTCTGGAACTGGAAAGCCCTGGAACTGACTGCACTGGTGTGAACTATGCCATTGGAAACCATATAACCTACTTTCCATGCAAAAATGCAATGGACTGCATGTGGTGTGAACTGGCCCTTAAAAAAAAAATGCCTTTTGAACTGTTCGAGAATATTCTATTTTCCACTCTCCCTCACAGAATTTTGTTTCTTGTTGCCATCACCTCTGCAAGTCAAGCGTCTGAGCTGGCAGCTTTATTGTATAACAAGCCCTATCTGGTTTTACACAAGAACAAGGTGGTATTGAGGCTTCTTTCTGCTCCAGTTTATCAGAAGATCTTCCTATATTGCCTGGATGTAATTTGTGCTGTGCAAGTTTGCCTCGCAGCTATCACGTCTTCTCTCTGTCATTCCCTGTAAGGGGGGACCTGCTTTCTGGTTACACCATTTTTCAAGTGACTCAGACAGACCAAGATCCAAATATATGGCCTTAAGGTTTGGATCATCCTTTCCTGTCAGGGCATACTGTACTAAATCTGTGAGAGCGTCTTGGGCTTTTTGGCAAAAGTAACTGCATCACAGATTTGCAAAGCTGTCACCTTGTCTTGTGTTCACATATTCTCCAGATTTTACCAGGTGGATGTTCAGGCATCATCTGATGCCAGCTTTGGACATAAGGTCCTTCAGGCAGTTCTTTGAGCAGCAGGCAGTTCCCAGTTCTGTTGTTTTTTGTTGGCCTGTTAGTTTTGTTTGCTGTTGCCCACCTCTTATTTGGACTGCTTTTGGACATCCCAATAGTCTCTGAAGTCATGTGTCCCTCAATGGACGAGAAAGAAAATTGAATTTTGGTACATACTGTAAAACTAATTTCTTGGAGTGTTTATGGTCATCTTCTTGGTACTGTTTTACCACAAAACTATGGAATGCTGCTAGTAGGAGGTGTTACCATGGGCTATTTTTGTTTGACATTGTCCAGTCCTCCTGTATCTAAATTCCTGTGTCCCTCAATGAATTTTTAGAAATAGATTTTTTGATAAGTACTAAAATCCTATTTTATTTGCTGTGTTTCTGTATTTCATGTACAGTCAAGTAGCATTATCCAGTGCATGGCTAAAAATTATGTCAGGTTTTATTGGCCATTAAAAATCCCTGGATAAAAGCCATCATTTTTGTTAAGACATCCCTTGTATGCATGCAAATGTGCCCATGTGGGAATCATAAGCTATAAAATTGGATGTTTTTTCTATGCGTTGACTGAAGTTTTTGTTACTTCTGATTGGAAGAAGACACTGTAGCTAAGGGGTTTGTCTTAAATTCATACTGCACAGGTCCTTGAAAATATGTGCATTGTTTTACAGAGTTTGTGTCCTTGTAGGGCCACATCATTTTCCCGAGTAGGGAATTATAATGCAGTCATTTACAAACCATTGTTTTTTTCCTTGTTATAATGACGTTGATTTTACATTTCTGTTGGTACAAAACTAGATCATACCATTGTCTAATTTTATGAAGTGCAAATGTTAAAATTTGTTCAAATGAGTTATACATTTGATCGCCAGGGAAGTTGTAGCCTAATGTATTCATTATGTTTTTATTTTATTTTTTGTTAAAGATGAGAAAGGAATTACTTTAGAGGAAGAGGTGGGCAGAGAGGAGTTGACGGGTATTCTTAGACATGCACAATCCAATGATGAGAAAAGCCAGCTGCGAAAACTGTTGTCACACTTACAGGCCAGTGAGGTAGGTTACTGATCCTTAGTTGGTCCATTCTGAATTCTCCTGTTTTGATACATTGGACAGACATTTGTGTGATGACTATTAGCTTCTAATTCATAACCTTGCTGAGTATATGAAGAGCCCAGCAAGCCGTATTGTCCAGATTATTGTACTACACTTATCAAATATCATTATAAATTGTATAAGTGTCGTGGTAGTTACTTTGGAAGCAAGATGTATTCATGCTTGATCTGAATATCTTTTTTTGTACAGTACACAGGAATTATTTAATTAACAATGAGTTATATGCCACTACCTTCAGGTGATTGGACACTGTCAAAAGCTTTGGTTGAAATAAGTTATTTTCCACACTATGGTAAAACAGATGTGGCTGCTGCCTACCCCCAAAGCTCCACAGAGTGGAGTTGGTAAGAAAAATATAAGGAAAGGGGAGGTAAAATGGTGCTGCCTAAATAAGTGGTTGTGTTAAAAAGTTGGAAAAATAAAATAAACCGTCTAATAACCTGTCCTATCTTTTCAAATTACAAACCACACAAACATTATTAGTGTTAAATCGTATGAGTGCTCAATATAACATTTGCAATCCTGGGTGGCTAATAAAAAGTTCCATAAACCAAAAAATATACATATAAAGTGCTTAGTGTGCTTATTGTGCAAATATATAAGAATCTACTGGTATAAACCAGAAAATCACAGTTCAAAAAATATAATAACTTCCAAAGTGACTTGTGCCTGGATAAACAATATTTCTTGGTGAAAAATTAGGTGAAATCTACACGTGCTCCCCTCGGTTCCACACTCACCAGAAAGATGTACCCCTATAATTTGAAGAAATAGGACACGTTATTAAATGGTTTATTTTATTTTTACAACTTTTTTTTTTAAGGCAACCACTTATTAAATTTATGCAGCGCCATTTTACCTCTCCTTTCCTTCTATCTTTCTTACTGTCAAAAGCTTTGCTGGGTCTATCCCCTAGTGTCCCCATATAACCCCACACACTCTGTGAGGCTTAAAGTGATGTTAAAGCTTAGGGTTTTTGGATTAAAATAATAAACATGTCATACTTACCTGCTCTATGCAATGATTTTGCACAGAGTAGCCCTGATCCACAAGATGAAGCATTTTATATAATGTGAAACATGTTAGCTTTTGTCCTGTACCTCTCATCCTTGTGATGTCTGTTTGGATGTACCTATTTTCACAATAAAATGGTGTTGCAACAGAGAGCGGCCATCCAGCAATTCTTCTGATCTCCCTGATCCACCTTGTCTGCATCCATTGGCACAGACAGTATGGCTTGTGAACCATACGTGGACCCTGCAGTGGTGGGGCCAGCCTGTAATATTTGCAGTCATCCTTGGATGATTGTTGGGGACATCCTATGATCTATGAATTGATTCCTATAATGTACGGTAAAGATAAGAGGAGTTTTCACAAATCTGTAAATTCCATATCTTGGAGTACGCTACAGCACACAGGTCCCTCCAATCTCTTCTCTGTGATCTCTCTATTGCTTGCTAACTAAATTGGAGCCTCATGGAGTGGGTGGTGATACTAAGGGGGTAGACTCTGCAAAGCATTAGCCACTGTTAAATCACCTGAAGGTAGCAGCATATAACCTATGGCCAGTGAATCAAATCCTGTGTCCTGTATTGCAGAATTCACAGGTATGTCAAAAGTCCTCTTTTTATTCTTATTTCTTCTCCCACCATTGTGGCATTTAATTTGAACTGCTGTCACTGTTTTGTCACTGATTCTAGTCTTATCTTTCAGGCTGCTTCTGTTGTTTTTGTGGGCAAAAGATCTCAAACGAAGAGTGATCTCAACAGGAAGATGTATGAGGAAGAGATTGAGGTGAAATTTGCCTTTCCCTGCTTAAATTATACATTTATGTGAGACTAGCATGCCTCCGTTTTTTTGCTAATGCCCTAGAAGAATGTACATCTTCTCTCTGCTCTAAGAAAAACAAACCACTATTTTTTCCAAAGCCGTTTTCCTCCTAGCAAGATTTTTGCAGTTTCTGCAGAGCCACTGAGGCTCATTTGGCTTTTTTCCCGATTGACTGATCCTTAGCATGGCCATAGAGGCCATACCCACACCCTGCTGTGAAAAAGAAGCAGGACTGGCCTGTATTGTGCCCTGAACTTTGTTAGGCTCCCTCCTAGACACTTTAAATGCTTTTTAGGTCCAGGGCTGTGATGCAGCCAAGAAAGGGAGAGGGGAAGGTATGCCCACAGGGAGAGCAAAATCTATATAGATTCATGGGGTATGTTTGCTGGATCCTGCTTAACCGTTTCTATTCCAGCAGCAGTTTTTTGTGGGTACCCTTGGGGGCAATCCCTCACTCTATACTTGGCCCCCCGCCCAAACATTTACCTGATCTTGTCAGTGATCCAGCCCTGTGCCTGGCTGCAAATCTCATTTCTTTACTTTCTGGTCTCATAGGAGACTCAGGCAGCAGCAAAAGCCATTGGCTCCTGCTCTCGTCATTCAAATCCTGTAACGAGGGAGCAGAGGTGTGGCTGAGCGACACTGTGTCTCTGTGGACGCAGCTTGGCTTGGAACTGTGCCACACATGTTCACCCAGCTTGCTATGGAGGCACACTCAGGGAATTGGAAGCGGAGAGCACCAGCAGGGGAACTTCAGAAGATGAGGCAAATAGCCTTTACAACTTTAATGGGTAACACCACTTTCATGGAAACAAATAAAGAAAATAATTTTAAATATACAATGTCCACACGAGATAAATTGAAATGTAATGTTGTTAAAAATTACATTTCCTTTTCAATTGCAGAACTGTAATTTTCTAGAAAATTCACTGCAGCATGACACACAGTTTGTATGCAAAACACCTTCAAAAATGTCACTTACTTCTTCTGTGCAGAACTCCACACTAAGATACAAATCAGGTCCATGGCATCCTCTGCAGAAAAAATGAAATTTTTGGCGAGGTCCTTTTTAAAGGAATACAGACACTGCAACTTTTCTCATCAAAACCCTGAAAGTACATTAGCTCAATATAATGAATTCATCTCATTCAAAACCACTGTGTACAAGACATGATCTAAGAAAGAGCTATTTCTTTAGAGCAGAAACAGATAGGAAACTAAAATTTGTACATTTTTTACCCAGAAAAGATTTTTTTTCATAATAATAGTGGAGTTACTCTTTAACACTATCAGTGGAAATGCCTTCCTCAGTTTTTTCTGGGGAGGATTTCTCAGCTACAATGTCTGAGCTTATGGGAGCAGCCATGTTATCTGACTCAGATTGCGTGGGGCCACAAGCCCTCCTCTTCACAGTCTGTCTCTGAATTCCCAGGGGTTACAGTTGCTTCTGCAAAGTGGGCTGAGAAAATGAGGAGGGATTGATGATCGGCACATACCTAGACTTGAAGTTACCTGCATCAACTATGCCCAAATTTACCAGCCTGGGTTCTCTAAAATGTCCCCCAGCTTGTTAAGACTTTTCCAGTGCATTTCTTGTTGCAGCTGGTCTTGTATAGTAATAGTAACTCAAATAAAGTCTTTGCTCTTCCAAAACATTTTGCTCATATGGGGAATAGGTTCCTGAAAAAGTGAACCTTCTCTGTGAAATGGACTTTCTTTATTGTATGCGACACAAAGCAGACCATAATAATTACCACTGGGTTATACGCCACCTACAGGTGAATGGACACTGGCAACCAATGGACATGAAGTTCCCCCCATATAACCCCTCCCACACCGGGAGTACCTCAGTTTTTCCGCCAGTGTCCTGGTGATGGTCATGGTGTGAAAGCTCTTCAAATTTTGCTTGATGTCCCAAGAAGTGGACGTTCTAATCGGATCCATTCGAATGGCAAGTTGGCTAAAAGGATGGTACCCGAGCCTCGAGTGGAAGAAGCAAGGTTTTGCCCTGTAATGTGACCTGTGTGGCACTGGCCCCCTTTTTTTTTTTAAATCCTGGTCTATTGCCCAAGGTAAGTTCCATACAGGTCCAAGGGAGTGGCCCTACTTGTATGGGGGACCCAGTCCTTGAAGGTCCAGAGGTGACAGGCCCGCCGTGATGGGTGAAAGTTGGCTCCTGTATCGGGTAGCCTGCGGTGGGAATGTTAAGTTATTTCCCCCTTATTTGAAAAAAATAAACAAATGGGTTTTATTCTCCTGGCTTATGACTGTGGGGCCGTGTCTGGACACTAGATAACGTGACCGCCATGGGTGTGCTCTGTGGCTTCCTGGGTGAGCTAAGCCGATAGGATCAGTGCAGTGCAGTGCACACCCATGGTGCGCGTGAGCGTTCATGTGGGGCGCGGCGTGCACTGAGAAGGCGTCTGATGTCACAAGCGTGCATGTGGGCGCCGGAAGCAGCATGATAAGAGGGACAGACGTCCAGCTGGCTGCGGCGCTTCTGCAGGCTCGGAGGGATACAGAGCAGACTACTTTCCTGGGCACGTGAGTCTGGAGGAGTTTAGACACGGCTACTGCAGGCACTGGATGTCAGGAAAGGCTGTGATGGCAACTGTTTCTGGATCACAGAACCTTTTTAAGTGGGGGTGGGTGTTGTTCCTCTTATTTGGTGCTCCGCCATCAGGATTAGAGGAACCTGGGATTGCTGCCTTGATAGCCTCCCCTAAAAAACCTGGAGCAACTGGCCAATCTGAGCCTTTTTGCCTGTCAGGCATTGTGGCTACCTCTAATGCATCCGTATTGGCTTATGTCACTAAGGATGATTTGGCATCCACTCTGACTGGCATTGAGGGCAAAATAGCCAATACGATTGCGGCAGTGACTCAGAGAAGGAAGAGGGATAGATCCCCATCTCCTGAGTCCAGTCCCATCAGGAATCTAGTTGAGCGCGGAAACATTAATAGCCAGAGGGGTACCCCTGAGTTGGGTCCCGATTGGGCCGAGGGTGTGGAGGAGGTAGCGGGGGATGACCCAGAAGATGGGCTGGCCGAACATTCCTCTTCTGGGGAGACAGGCACGGAGGAGCCTTTTTCAGCCTCTCATTCGCAGAGGTTGTTAATTCGGTCTTTGACTGAGTTGGTGAGGTCTGGCTTTAAATGACTCCTAATGGAGGTGTCTGAAGCCTCGTTTAATTCTTTGGGATCATTGCGGCCTAAGCAATCTTCCCAGGCCTTTCCGGTCCATCCCTTATTAGAGTAAGTGATTTATGCAGACTGGGATCACCCAGATCGTGTGTTCATGTCTCCAAAAAGTTTCTCTCAATTATACCCTATGGAGGAGAAATTCAGGAATAAATGGAGCATGCCTTTGGGGGATGGGGCAATTTCTTCAGTGAATAAGAATCTGACTTGCCCAGTCGACAATGCTCAGGGATTTAAGGATCCGGCTGATAAAAAGTTGGAATCCTTGCTCAAAGCTTCATTTGCAGTGGCTGGTTCAGCAGTACAGCCAGCGGTAGCGGCAATAGGTATTTGTCAATCCTTGAAGGATCACTTCAAAAGATTAATCAGAAGCCTGCCTCCTCAGTGGGAGTCTTCCGAGGAATTATCGGAACCTCCTTGTGCCTTGTGTTTCGCGGTAGATGCACTGGAGGATTCAACAAATGTCCTGGTTTGCGCTGCTATCAGTACACATGCGCAGGGTTTTATGGTTGAAAAATTGGTCCGCAGAAATGCCGTACAAAAAACTGCTCGGCACATTCCCCTTTCAAGGGGAACTATTGTTTAGTGAGGAGTTGGATAAGTAAGAAAATTTCAGGAGGGAAAAGTGCTCTGCTTCTAATCAAAAGAGGGGGTAAGCACCCTTCCTTTAAAATCTCTAACACTCCAGGACCAAGCTCCTCATCTTCTAAGCAGTTCCGACGGCCTCAGCAGGCGGGGTTCAGAAAGCCTCAGGGTCAGGAACAGAAAAAGCCCTGGACCCAAAAGTCGGCCAAGTCTAACTCCAAGTGGGCCTCATGAAGGGGCACCCCCACTTGCAGGGGTGAGGGGAAAGCTGCTGCGATTTTCGAAGGCTTAGGCAGGTGTGGTACAGGACAAGTGGGTAATTTCCATGGTAGCAAGGGGCTACAAATTGGAGATCCGGGATTGCCCTCCTTGTCGATTTCTGGACTACCATGCCCATAAATCATGTAAAGAAAGATTTACTGTGCCAGGCCCTAGAACACCTAAGGGCGCAGGACGTGATTGTAAGGGTCCCGGCCGGGCAAAGGATTCAAAGGTTTTTAGTCAAACCTCTTCACGGTGCCAAAACTGAATGGAGAGGTAAGGCCCATTTTAAACCTAAAAACACTCAATCAATTTCTGGTCATTCGGCATTTCTGTATGGAATCAATTTGTTCTGTGGTAACTTCCCTAAGAAAAGGGGACTATATGGCATCCATAGACATCAAGGATGCATATATGCACGTACCGATTTAAGAACCTCACCAAAGATTTCTACGATTTGCGGTAGAAGGGCATGATTTTCAATTCATGGCACTTCCATTCGGCTTAGCCACAGCCACCCGGGTGTTTACAAAGATCTTGGCACCAGTGTTGGCATCTCTAAGGTCAATGGGGAAATCAGTTGTGGGATATCTGGACGATCTACTTCTCAAGGATCTGTCAGGACTAGGATTAGAGCCGAACGTGGCCTGGGCAGTGCAGTTCTTGGAAGGCCTGGGTTGGGTCCTAAACATAGAAAAATCAGCCCTGAAGCCTGTTCAGGTACTGTATCTGGGTTTGATTCTGGACACAGCCCAGGCAAAAATGTTCTTGCCAATTGCAAAAGCCATAAGGCAGATGGTAAAACTTATACGTACGAGGCAGCCTTCTATAAGGCAGTGCATTAGGTTGCTAGGCAAGATGATGGCGTCATTCAACGTGGTCCCTTATGCTCAATTTCACACCCGGCCATTCCGGGACAATATTCTAGGGGCTTGGAACAAAAGTTGCCAGGCATTGGATTGTCCCATGACCCTGACTCCATCGGTGAGACAGAGTCTCTCATGGTGGTTGAGGCCCAACAATTTTGTGAAGGGAAGATCTTTTCTGCTCGTAACCTGGAAGGTGGTGGCTACGGATGCCAGCCTTCTAGGTTGGGGGGCAGTCCTAGAAGAGGCATCAGTGCAGGGGAAATGGTCCCCTTCAGATAAAATCTTGCCCATGAATATTTTAGAAATTTGGGCGGTGTGTTTGGCTCTGGTATTCTTGTCAGACAGGTTACAGGGATTTCCGGTCATGATTCAGTCCGACAGTTCCATGGCGGTGGACAAACAGCCCAAAGGGAGGTGAATCTCCTCTTAATTTGGGCCGAGAAGAATGTTCCAAGCCTGTCGGCAGTGTTTATTCTGGGGGTGGACAATTGGCAGGTGGACTTTCTGACGCATCAGCAGTTGATGCCAGGGGAATGGTCTCTTCACCCTGAGATTTTTCATCAGATTTGTCAACTGACTCCTTTTTTATCTTGCCAGAAGGCCCTAAGGAGGGTCGGATACCAACAAGCTCAACCATTGCTAGGTGGATTCATCAGGTCATTATCCAGGCATATGGGCTAAAGGGTAAAGTTCCACCCTTTTGTTTGAAAGCCCAGTCTACCAGAAGGGTGAGTACATCATGGGCAGTGCATCATCAGGTGTCTATGGCCCAGATTTGCAAGGCTGCTATTTGGTCTTTGGTCCATACATTCACCAGGTTCTACCAGGTGGATGTTAGGGCCCAAGAGAGAGCTGTGTTTGGTCACAGCGTGCTGCAAGCAGCAGTCTTCAGTCCTTTGTCCAAAGGTGGGCTTAGGATAACTATGTTCCCTCCCCTCAAGAGTATTTCTTTGGGACATCCCAATGGTAATTATTATGGTCTGCTCTGTGTCCCTGTCCTCTGTGTGATTTACGATAAAGAAAAATGGATTTTTCCTACAGCTTACCTGTAAAATCATTTTCTTGGAGTACATCACGGGACACAGAGATCACTCGCCTCTTTTTCTGGCATTCTTATTGATTGCTACAAAAACTGAGGTACTCCTGGTGTGGGAGGGGTTATATGGGGGGAACCTGTCTATTTGTTGCCAGTGTCCATTCACCTATAGTGTATCTCAAGACATGTACAATACATGCATCAATTGAGCAGTAAAGATTCCAATATACCATGTCTCTGAATGTTTAACAACTTCAAGTATAATAGCCCTCCTGTATGCTGAGTTATGAATATAGCGTTCCACTAACCAATAGTCATCATACCACATTATAAAGTAATCTATAACATCAATGATCTTAAAACCATGCAAAACAACTGGTAAAAAAAAAAAACTAAGGAGAATAGAAGAATGGAGATATAAGGAAAAGAAACCTAAACAAAAAGGAGGGTGAGAAGAGAAAAGGGATTTGTGACATTACTCCCCTTGGTCTAGGTCCCAGCTCCCTGCGCTGACTCCAGTTTTATGTAGGTGGTTGTAGGTAGCGTAGCCAGAGATTGCAAACGTTTACATATCTGGTTTGTACTGAAGGATGCTGGCCAGCTTTTCATGTAAAATTATCCAAAAAACTGTTCTTTTGTTTCAGTTTTCATGTTGATGATAGGCGATTTCCATGCTTTCACAATAGTCATTTAAGCCACCAAAAAAAGATATAGAATATGAGACACTAGGTATGTCTGGGAATGTCCTCTATCGATTCATTCAAAAGTGCACTTATAGCATTTTTTGGGGTACATTAAGATTAGTTACTGAATGATTCATAGTGAACACTCTAGTTCAGAATCTCTTGACCTTGGGGCAAGTCCACCAGATATGATACATGGTACCTTCCTGCACACCATCTCTAAAACATACAGAGGATGCATCAGGATAGATCTGAGCAATCCTTGATGGCACTAGAAACCAGCAGGATAAGACTTTGTAATTTCCTTATATTAAAGTGACCGTAAAGGCTGTTATTTTTTTATTTAAAAAAAACAAACATACTCACCTGCTCTGTGCAGTGGTTTTTCACAGAGCAGCCCCAAGCTTGCTGTTCTGGGGTCTCCCGCTGGTGTTCTTGGCTCCTCCTCTTCTGTGTCTGAGATCTTTCCCTCCCCTTCTCGAGTCCCCCACCGGCGCTCCTGGCTCCTCCCTCCTGGCAAGTGCCCCTAGAGATAGTAGCTTGCTATTGGGTCACCCAAGCAGGCATGCTCCTGAGCTGCTGCTTTGCGTGTCCATTCACGCACAGAGCTGTGGCTTGGCCCCACCCCCTCTCTCCTCATTAGCTCACTGGCTGTGTTTGACAGCAGTGGGAGCCTGTGGCTCTGTTGCACAAAGAAGCATTTAGAACCAGTTTAAGGTTAAATACATTTTACATTTAGAACCACTTTAAAGTTGTATTAAGTATCCCTTTGTATCTTAGCTGTCATCTTAGCAACAGTCCTATTAAGGATATCCCTGTATGTAAAGTCCCAGTGAATAAAAGGCTAGAAACCCTTTGCAGATCCTGCCCTGCAACCTGCATTGGGACCGTGTTTATGTCCCAGGAGCCTGGATCTTTCTGTCCTTAAGAAGCTGGAGCTCCTGCCTGTGGCTCTACCCAATTGTGTTGAAGGGCTGGCAGATATTATATGCCAAAAAAACAAACTGAATGAACCATGTTTTGGTACACATGCAGAAGTCTCTTTGGATCAAATGTTGGTCTGCAGAGCATCAGTGCTAGAACTCTATGTGTAGACCCTTTGTTCTGGAACACCTTATTGTCAAATTCCTGGATAGTTTTATTAAGTAGATCACATAGAGGAAAAATACCTTTTTGTGTCAGGAAAAGAAGGTAAAATCTTCCTCTGAGGTCTGAGGCTCCTTATCTACTCATAAGAGTCCCTTTCATTTTTCCCAGGCCTCCAAGGCAAAACAAGGAATCCAGTTTTGCCATATGTTCCGTACCCTTAAGTCCTCTAAATCCACAAGCAAGTTCTCGCAATGAGAAGACACCCCCACTTGTCAGAGTGGGAGAACCTCTGTTGGTCTTTGCGGCCCTCTGGTCCCAGGACATTTCAGACTTTTGAAAGTTAGTACTACTCAGCCATTCCACCTCTTTTTCCAGTTAAGTATGGATGGGTGCACAGGTTGTGCTTCTCTTTATAGACGAGCGCCAGTCGGTTTTGTGTTTATTAAAACTCAGCAGCTACAAAAACTGTAGCTGCTGACTTTTAATAAACACACACTCACCTGCCCCAGGATCCAGCAATGTGGTCACCCGAACCATTGCTTCTCTCCTTCTCCTCTCTCTGGAGGCGGCATTTCAACTGTGGGTACCCGGCTGTGACAGCTTGCGGCTTCACAGCCGGGTGCTCATTGCGCATGTGCGAGTCGCAATGCGGCTGCTGAATGGTCGAGCAGTCTAGAAGAGAGGTAAAATGTAATTAAACCGCTCTCCCAAAAAATGAATGATAATGTAAATTGAAAAAATACATACAGTGCAATGTCTAAAATGGCCAACAGGTACCCCCAAAATACCAATTATAAGTTCATAAAAATAAGTTAATGAAAGTGAATGAAACTGTATTAAACGTCCAACGATGATAATAATGAAGTGCAAAATCAGTTCGTATGAAATAAATTGCATATCAATCCATATAGAAGTGTCCGTGATGTAGGCAATGTGCAAATTCCGTATCCAGGAGAAACAAGGGGTGGCTTCAAACCCTCCACCATCACCAGTCACACACCCATCAGATACTCATCAGATGACGATGATCCTCATTACAGGGATCATATGCGCCTGTATAGATATCCACCAATGCTGGCCATCAGCTTAGTGTGGAACCAGGAAGGATCTTCATATCTCCAGAAGCATGGGATGGTATAAAAAAGGAGAGGAAGCTCCAATAGTGAAGAACTGTCAAGATATTTTATTTAAAAATCGTTACAATCCATTATAAACAAAGGTAACAAAGTAGCAAGGAAGCAGGGGACACCGATTTGTGCTCCACCTGTGTTGAAACGGATGGAAGTGATGTATCGGACTACGGCCGCATCCAACGCGTTTCGTCAGCACATTCTGACGTCATCAGGGACCTTAGTTGATATAGTGTGAGGTTCCTTTATGTAAACCACTGCTCACTTCCTTGTAGAATGTTAGGCTGGCTGGACAAGTGGCCTTTCATAAATCCATGTTGATTGTCTAAAATGATACTGTTTACCAAATTTTTTTAACCTCTTAGTGCTGAGAGTACACATATACGTGGCCTCATGGCAGTTGGGCCTTGACACCAAGAGCCTGTATATTTACGCGTGCTCCCGGCACCTAACCGAAATCTCAGATCGGTGTGCGATCATGTGACCGATGTGACGGCCAATTCCGGCGGTCATATGATCATAAACCCTGCCCCGCTTCCCAGCATCAGAAACCCCTTAAAGGGCCAGGAGGCGAACTATTGATGTTAATATGCTGACTGGACTTCCCTGGTATGTATATTCCCTTTTTTGAATATTGGAACCACATTTGTGCTACGACAAACAGTCTGTACCATTCCTGTCATTAAAGTTTAACTTGAGGCAAAATGTTTTTTTTTCTTAGCTTTTGACAGAGATTATAACACCTGTCAGGTTTTTGTTGTGTCTTCGTTGGGGAGATCCACCCTCTATTTGTCCTGATGACTGTTCTCACCAAAAGTGAAAAAAAAAATCCAAATTTTTAATTAATAATAATAATTTGGGACAATGTTTTTTGAACTGATGAAACAAAAGTTGAATTGTTTTGGAAGAATACTCAGCACTATGTATGGTGCAAAAAGGGCACAGCTTATCAGCATCATCCCAATAGTGAAGTATGTTGGAGGGAACATTATGATTTTTGGCTTGCTTCGTTGCCTCAGGGCCTTGGCCACTTGTTGATATGGAGGGGGAAATGAATTCCCTGGCTTACCAAAATATCCTACATGATATTGTTAGGGTGGCTGTCTGCCAGACGCTTAGTAGAAGTTGGGTGATGCAGCAGGACCATGATCCTAAGCACTGAAGTAAATCCACCACAGACTGGCTTCAGAAAGAAAATGAGCGTTTTTGGAGTGGCCCAGTCAAAGTCTAGACCTCAACCCTATAGAGATGCTGTGGAATGACCTCAAGCAAGCCATTTACACTAGAAATCCTACAAATGTGTCTGAGCTGAAGCAGCCTTGTGAAGAGGAATGGTCATGGTCAAAAATTATTACTGAACGTTGTGCAGCTTTGATCCAGAGCTACTGAATGCATTTGCTTGAAGTCATTGTTGTCAAAGTAGGTTCGACCAGCTATTAACTCCAAGGGTTCACTTACTTTTACTTCCAGCAGTTTGAAGGTTTAATGTGTGCGTTCAATAGAGACACGAGAAATTAGTTAAAATAACATTTTTATATCAGATTACGGCAGAAAACCAGTTAATACCAAGGGTTCATTTACTTTTTCTTGGCACTGTACATAAAGCAGGATGTGCACTGTTTTGCATTACCACTCGTTGAAGACATTGTTGAGTGTTTTTTTTTTATGTTACAGCACAGTGCCCAATGAGTATCACAATGCCTAGTAGTTATGACAACATGCCCAGTAGATATCACAATGCCCAGTGGTTATCACAGTCCTCAGAAGATCCATCATTGCCTAAACAGTGCCCCAGAAGTATGTCTTGCAGCAACTCCGCACACAAGCTCACACCCAGCAGACCCTGCAGATAGGTATCCCTGAACTCTCCTCCTCCAGTGATGTTCTTATTGTTTTCTCGGGCTCCAGCTTTTCCCCCAGCCTGCACTCACTGCACACTGCTCTTGCACCTGCACTGAAGTTTCCTCTCATGGGCCAGTTTACTACCCTTCTTCTTAGTCCCTGGCTTTAACTTGGCTGTTGAAACCCAGGTCCTGAGGGACAGGGGTCTGTCAGATTCGGTTATGGAAATTCTTTCAAAGCTTTACCATTGCTCCTGGAAAAAATATTTTCTTAGTGTGAGACAAGGAAATTCATCCTAGTAAGTTCTCTGTGGGACGAATCCTGTCTTTTTTTCAGTCTGGTCTAGTCAGTGTTTTCCTTTGAATACCATTATAGAGTAAATCTTGGCCTTGGTGGTTCTTTTACAGAGACTGCTGGTCCTTTACTGCCTAGCGAAGATGGGGTCTCAATATTGTTCCATCAGTTCTTCAGAAACCGCCCTTTTAACCTTTCAGTGATATTCCTCTGCTTAGCCTTACTCTAAAGGTTGCCTTTCTTGTTGCCATCACTTTGGAGAGGTGAGTCTCTAAGTTGGTGGCCTTCACCTGTAAGGAACCCTTTCTTGTGCTAGACAGGGTTGTTTTGAGGCTCAAAGACTTTCCTTCCCAGGCTGGTTTCTTCCTTTTACATTAACCAGGACATCTTTCTACTATCTCTCTGTAATACTTAAAAGCATCTTAAGGAGAGTTCTCTCAATTGTCTAGATGTACGCGCTGTTCAAGAGTATCTCTCCGCTTCTGCTCCCTTTCGACTGTCTGACTTGTTGTTTTGCCATTCATAATGATCTTTATAGGGGACATGCTGCTTTTCATTCCACTATTCTGAGATGGATTTGACAATTCTTTATTCAGGTGTATGAGTGTCGTGTGAGTACCTGAGTGTCGTGTGAGTACCTGAGTGTCGTGAGAGTACCTGAGTGTTGTGTGTGCCTTGAGGCTGTGAGGACCGGTGTACTGTGAGGGCTGTGCGTTGTGAGGACACGTGTACTGTGAGTATTAGAGCCAGGAAGATAGCTGTTAGTCGGCAGAGTATAATTCCCAGTCCCCACTAAATTAGTAGGTATGATGCCCGGCGGGTATGGAAACGCATCTCTGTGGCATGTATGTATTCCTTGATCATGCGATCGAGGGTGAATATTGCTGTACAAAATGTAAGCATATTGTTTCCCTGGAAGCCCAGGTTCTGAATCTAGGGAAGCAGCTGTCAACACTGAGAAGACTCTCCATACTAAAGGAGAGTTGGGATCGTACCCGGCAAGGGCCAGCACAGAGGATGGTGGAGACAAAGAGGTGCAGGCACCAGAACAGAGTAGTTGGGTGACAGGAAGGGTAGAAGGGAAAGAGTCAGGAAGGCTGATCCTGGGCTGGAACATCCCAATAAGTACACCCCCTTGTGTGATATTGTTGAAACCAGTCAGGAACCAGCATCACCAGCTGCCAGGGGAGTAACCCCTCCAGTGAGGGTGAAGCCAAGCGAAAGGAAAGGCAGATTGTGGTGGTAGGGGACTCAATTCTCGGAAACAGAGAGGGCAATCTGTCACAAAGACCTGAAGCGCCGAACTGTATGTTTACCGGGCACTCGGGTTCGGCACATCATGGATCTGGTGGACAGATTACTGGGGGGGGCTGGGGAAGACCCGCCTGTCATGGTGCATGTTGACAAAGTTAGAGGAAAGGTGGAGTGCCCTAGAAAAAGAAAGGGACCTACGAGCAAAATTGAGGATTAGAACCTCCAAGGTAGTATTCTCAGAAATACTACCAGTACCTTGAGCCACACCAGAGAGGCAGTGGGAGATTAGGGAAGTTAACAAGTGGCTGAGGAGCTGGTGTAGAAAGGAGGGTTTCAGGTTCCTGGAGAACTGAGCTGATTTCTCAATCGGTTACGAGCTCTTTAGAGGGGACTGACTGCACCTAAATGGGGAAGGTGCAGACCGGCTGGGAATGAGGATGGCCGACAAGTTAGAGGGGCTTTTAAACTAGGCAACGGGGGGAGGGTCCAGATTTAGTAATGGCCAAAGTGGAACATAGTTCAGAGGGTAGTATTGGGGGCATCAGTGATAGGCCAAATAAAGAACCTAAACCCGAGGTAAGTAGTGTAATAAGTCCTATATGCAACCGAGGAATACCCAACAAGGAAACTGTAGGGTTCTGGACAAAACTACGTGGTTTGTTCACTAATGCCTGGAGTCTGGCGGACAAGATGGGAGAACAAGAGCTGCTACTGTACAAAGAGGAATTCGATTTTGTGGGAATTTCAGCGACTTGGTTCAACAGCTCTCATGATTGGCTGGCTACTATTCAGGGGTATTCACTATATCGCAAGGATAGGGGGGGGCAAAGAAGGGGGAGGGGTATGCCTGTATATAAAAAATGACGTACAAATACATGTGAGGGATAATATTACTAGAGGATCAAGGGAGGAGGTTGAATCCTTATGGGTAGAGCTACAAAGGGAAGATACCAAGGGGAAAATAATACTGAGAATATGCTATAGGCCCCCCTCAACTAGAGGGAAGAGGGGGAGACGGATCTTGGATCTCCTATCACAATTTGGAATAACGGCAAAGATGGGGAGCGTCATTATAATGGGGGATTTTAATTATCCAGATACAGACTGGACGGAAGGTACTGCGCACTCGGCTAAGGCTCGCCATTTCCTAAACGTCCTGCAGGACGATTTCATGGGTCAGATGGTAAATGCACCAACGAGAAAAAAAAGCATTATTAGACCTTCTGATTACGAACATCACAGACCTGATCACAGATGTGGACGTAAGGGGCAATGTAGGAAATAGCGATCACAAGTCAATTAGTTTCAGTATAACTACACAAATAGGAAACATAAAGGTAATACAAAGACACTGAATTTTAAGAGAGCCAACTTCCATAAACTACGCTCCTTGCTGGAACATGTTAGTTGGGATAAAATTCTAGGAACAATGAACGCTGAGGAAAAATAGGAGTGCTTCAAGAACATACTAAACAAAGGCATTAGCCAGTGTATCCCAATGAGAAATACATTTAAAAGACCAGGGTGACTTAACTCTAGCGTAAAAGTACATATAAAAGCAAAGGAGAAGGCCTTCAAAAAATACAAGGCTGAGGGGTCTCTGTCAGTGTTCCATCTTTGCAAGGTATGCAATAAGGAATGTAAGGGTGCTATAAGGGTGGCTAAGATAGAACATGAAAGACACATAGCAGAGGAGAGTGAAAAGAATCCCAAGAAATTCTTTAAGTATATAAATATACAAGTATATAAATAGTAAGAGAGGTCAGATCATATTGGCCCCATAAAGAATGATGAAGGAAATCGGGTTACAAAGGATGGAGAAATGGCAAATGTGTTAAACTTATTTTTCTCCTCAGTATTCACAAAGGAAACGGGGCTCAAGTATAAAAAAAAACTACAATGGTGGTCCTCACGACACGTCACAGGAAGCACCCTCATGGCTAACTGAGGATAAAGTTAGAAAAAGACTTGATAGACTTAACATTAATAAGTCACCGGGACCAGATGGCTTGAACCCGAGGGTCCTAAAGGAACTCAGTCAAGAAATTGCTAGAGCATTGTACCTAATTTTTAAGGACAGTCTACCGACTGGTAAGATACCAGCTGATTGGAGAAAAGCCAATGTAGCACCAATATATAAAAAAGGAACAATGTATATCCCTGGAAACTACAGGTTAGTTCGCTTAACATCAATAATATGCAAGCTCTTGGAGGGAATAATAAGGGATTATATACAAGATTATTGTAATGAAAACTGTATCATTAGCGGTAATCAGCATGGCTTCATGAAGAATCATTCTTGCCAAACCAATCTATTAACCTTCTATGAGAAGGTGAGCTGCCGTCTAGATAAAGTAAAGCCTGTAGACGTGGTGTATCTAGATTTTGCAAAAGCATTTGATACAGTTCCCCATAAACGCTTAATGTATAAAATAAGGTCTGTCGGCATAGATCAAAGGGTGAATACATGGATTGAAAACCATTTACAGGGGTGAGTTCAGAGGGTGGGGATAACTGGGGAATACTCAGAATGGTCTGGTGTGGAAAGTTCCCCAGGGATCTGTCCTGGGACCAATCCTGTTCACTTTATCATAAACGATCTGGAGGCTGAGATAAAGAGCACAATCTCAATATTTGTGGATGATACCAAGCTAATCAGGGCAGTAACTTCTCCACAGGATGTCGGAACCTTGCAAGAAGATCTGAACAAATTAATGGGGTAGGCAGATAAGTAGCAAAGAGGTTTAATGTAGAAAAATGCAAAATAATGCATTTGGGTACCATGAATATGAACGCAAACTACTCACTAGGGGGAGAGCCTCTGGGGGAATCTAGGATGGAAAAGGACTTAGGGGTCCTAGTAGATGACAGGCTCAGCAATGGCAGGCAATGCCAAGCTGCTGCAAGCAAAGCTAACAACATTTTGGCATGCATCAAGAAAGGGATAAATCAGTTATTCTTCCACTATACAAGTCTCTGGTGAAGTTGCACCTGGAGAATGCCATTCAGTTCTGGGCACCAGTCCTAGAAAGGAGGTCTTGGAACTGGAAAGGGTTCAGAGAAGGGCAACAAAGCTAATTAAGGGACTGGAGGACCTTAGTTATGAGGGAAGATGAACTTATTCTCTCTGGAGAAAAGACGCTTGAGAGGGGATAGGATTTCAATGTACAAATACTGTACTGGTGACCCCACAATTGGGACAAAACTATTCCGCGCAAGGGAGCATACAAAGACATGCGTCCATTCACTAAAATTAGAAGAAAGGCAGTTTAACCTTATACTGCGTAGAGGGTTCTTTACGGTAAGAGCAGTGAGGTTGTGGAATGCTCTTCCACAAACAGTTGTTTTAAGCTGGGAGCATAGATAATTTCAAAAAAACTTTTAGATGGGCACCTAAGGGACCACAACATTGAGGGATACACAATGTAATACTGATATAAAAGCACACACATAGGTTGGACTTGATGGACTTGTGTCTTTTTTTCAACCTCATTATGCAACTATATGTAATCACAAAGCCACGATTCCACCTTTCCCTATCAAAATGTCCTTCACCAGATATGTTAGTACTTTTTGCAGGCATCTTTCTCAGATTTGCAAGCGGCTGCCAGGTCTCCTAGTCGAAGGTTCATTAAGTTTTACCAGGTAGATATTTAGGCCTTAGCTGAATCCAGCTTCAATCGTAATGTAAAGTATGCCCTTGCAAACACCCCCATTGACCTGTTGGCTTTCTGAGCTGTTAGCCTTGCATTTGCTGTGTTGCCCACCCCTTAGGTGCACTGCTTTTGGGCATTCCAATGTACCTGAATTTGGCTGACCCAATGTATCCCATGTGCAGTGTACTACAGCAAAATGATTTTACAGTAAGTCAATTATCACCTGGGAATTCCAAAGATTTATATTTTAAATTATTGGCTGTTTCCCTATTGGCAGCCCACATAGGGGTAATGTCTGTGTCCAGTTTGCAGAAGCCCGTATTTATTAGAACAATGCAGCTACTGTATACTTGGGTGATACTGAGTTGGCTGGTTGTAGCCTTTTTGTTTTCCCGAACCCATGCATTACTACTTTACAGCAAGACATCTTGGCAGAAGACAACCTTTTGAAGAAATAACATTGAGAATATATATTCATTAAAAAAATAAATACAATTCAATCAGCTTTGTATATAGTTTTTTAGGAATCTACAGTTCAGCTTTTTTGCTATGTGGCAATATTACCGTATGTGCCATTGTTTATTACATCTGAATGCAGAATGCAGTACACGTAAACATGCACAGTCAGTCTCATTCACTGCATCGGGAAATCAGCTGAGTGTTGTCTGCAGTTTGTTCTCATTCAAAATGCATGCAAGTGCAGGTGAAGACCACTGGTATGAATAAAATCTGAAGCTTGCCACAGATTTACCTGACTAAAGAAAACATATTTTTGCAGTTGTTATTGTTTGGGCCTTGACATAATAAACACATAAAGAATGTATACAGGTATTACAAGATCACTGAACTTTCTGTTGAAGGCTTCTCCGTTAAAGATCTGTATTAGGTAATACTGCCACATCGCCTTTTCTTATGTGCCATTGCTGGTGCTGGGAATTTGGTGAAGTCCTGGACCAAACTGTTCTTCTAATCTAGACTTATCCCAAACTAGTTATCAACAAAGTCTCTCAAACACAAAAACCTTGTATTGAATTACAAAAAATAGCTGACACTGATGAGTGTCATAGAACTTTTTAGAAAAAGTATGCTGTGATAACTGAAACTCTGCTATTTAACCAGTGCCTTTGTATACATAGCAAACACAAACTTGTAGTTCAAGTCTGCCCCAATTTTCAATTGCTACATTAACTAGATTATATTCATGTAATGATTTTGTTTTCCAAAGCCCATATTTTTAGTCTACAGCAAGAATGAATCCTAACATTGCTGTTACCTCTGCTTCCTCAGGAATGGTACCAAGAACATGCCCGGTCACTGGCAAAGAAAGTTGTGGAGTTGCAGCCTACGCAGGGAGTGCTTCGACCTCGTTCCAGTACTGTTAACTAAGCATGTTCTCCACCTACTACTTGTATAACTATGCAATTTTAACTGGGCTCTGAGAGCTAGTAACAAAAAAGCTAAGCTAGGGGTGTGTGATGAGACATGCCTCCAGTGAAAGCCTTCCACTCTTATGTGTTTGAAGATTCATTAAAGGCTAACTCCACCTTTTGCACCATGTTACACCCATATTTAAAATGTAATGTGCGAATAGGACCCCCCACCCCAGTGACTGTATGCCAGGGGTTCTTCTCCCTTCAGCTGCTGTCACCATGGCTATGCGGGGTTCCAGCCGCAAACCCAAGTAATTTATTCACAGAGATCTGTGAGTGAATGAATTAAAAGTCTCATCTGCCTCCACGGCAGACAGACTTTTAGTTCTCCAACTGAAAACTTGTACCTTGGGACAGACAGGAAGTTGGAGAAAGAGTCTGCATGAGTCTGCCACAGATTGCAGGTACAATGCTTTGCAGGCTCCTAAGCAAAAAAATATTTTTTTTTTCCTGCAAATATACAGTATGTGCATTTTTTTCTAAAAGGTGGACTTGGCCTTTAAGTTGTCCAAGAAGATCATTTGAAGGACAAATTAACAAACATAATTCAATATGAATTATAATCATGACTTCTAAAGGGTTTATAGGGACAGAGTAAATGATTGCTAGCTCTACAAACAGGTCACATAGGCTTTGATATGTTTAGTAGATTTTTACTTTGCTGTCATAATTCTACAAAATACATGGACCCTTTATAGCACAAGGGCATTCCCCCACTGAAGACAATCAGGCCTAGCCTTGTGTGCTCCTGTGTTGGTCCTCACTCCAAACCCAATATGTAGCTCTCTCCAGCAGTGAAGATGAAGCACGTCTATATACAGATGCCTATATTTGTAACATATTAATAAATTTCTTTTATAATAACTTTTAAGCTGTCATTTCAATTTATTTGATTCATGAAACACAATCAGTTTACGTTCTGGCAGTTTAATTTATAGATAGAAGAATTTATCAGTAAATGCTGCTGCTGTGTATGGAGGCTTTGTATGAAAATCACAAATTTTGGGTTTTCCCTAGGAAAGTAATACTGGGGAAATCTTCCAATGAGGACACTAGTTCTATTGATCTTGATGACAACCAGGGATTCACTCACTTTGGAGACATTTCCTTTCACTTCTTGTTTTGGCTTTGGGTCAGAAAGTAAAGGGAAATCTTTCTAATGGGACACAGATGCCAAAAAAAAAATGACAGGGGTTATAACTCCCCTTTATTCTATTCCAAAAAAAAAAAAGTTCTACCTTTAGTTCTGCTTTACTAGCTCCCGGCCTATTGTAACAATATAGCCAGGTGCGAGCACTGCTATTCTGTTTGGATCTCATATGATGTCCTCCCACTCCAGTGTGTGCCCTTGGGGCTGCCCAGTGCCGCAATATGTGACCTGCTGTGTCCACCGGATACAGCGGAACACAGATCGTTGTACCGGGTCGCTGTGTGCAGCCCTTGTACCAAGTGGTCGCTGTGACCAATCACATCTATACCATCAGTTGTAAACCCCAGCTTTCATTCATATCCATTGTGTACTATTGTGAATGACCTCTGTGATTGGTCACAGTGATCACATGGCACAGGGACAGTCACAGCAGACCTGTACCATGTGATAGCTGTGGCCAATCGGCCACCTGTGTCGTCCAGTGTATAACGCCGT
>BLSH010015503.1:604544-615728 GCA_018402905.1 Glandirana rugosa
CTCCAGGCCTTGTCCTGTGGCCCTCGCACCCAGTTTTGCAGCCGGAATGTGGCAGAACTCCATTTTGCCACCTCCAACTTTCACCCTCTGCTTCCGCTCCCTGCAAGGTGAGACAAAGCCGCCTACAAAGGGAGGTAATAGAGCCAGGGAAGGTAGGAGAGAGATGCAAGGATGCTTCGGTGAGGGGGTTGGTGTTGGACATTGTGCATAGCGCACCCTTATACCCTGCATTCTGTACACTGCACACCCCTGAACTTTGTATGTAACGCATTCCTGAACCCTGCACTCTGTACATAGCATAAACCTCAGTTCTGCACTCTGTACATAACGTACTCTTGAACCCAGCACTTTTTACGTATCGCACCCAAGATACAACCGGCCCTTTTAGGGCAACCATACGGCTAATGCGGCCCTCGATGAAATAGAGTTTGACACCCCTGACTTAGAAGTTTGGCACCCCTCCTCCTTCTTTCCCCTCTGCCAGGCCATTCAGAACGGCTTCACTGCCGGTTTCCCTTACAGGCAATGGCAGCGAAAGCACCCGAAGGCCGATGGAAACAACAGCTGGGTTGCCAACATTACATGGATTCCAGGACAGGTAAGTGTCCTAATATTAAAAGTCAGCATCTACAGTATGTGTAGCTGCTGGCTTTTATTTTTTTGCTGGGGGGGGTGAAACTCTGTGTTAACATAAAAAAAAAAAAACTACTGCCTTTAGAACCACTTTAACTTTTAAATCCACATGAATAATGCCATTCCTGGCATGGCAGACAGCTGACTTTGCCTAGGCTTAGATGATATTATCAGTCTGGTGAAGTCAGTTTGGAGCATTTCTTCAGTCTCCTCTCCCTTAGTCATCAGGCTGAGGGCTTGTTTACACCAGGTGTGGTGGGACTGCGTTCAACGGCTATTCCAGCGCAGCCCCTCCACAAGACAAGGCAAAATGACTTGTCTCCTATGTGGCCAGTTCACACCACGCGTTGCGGTAGTGTGTGGGCGCTGTGTGCTGAAAATTTAGTAATAATGCAGCAGCTGATGTGAAAAAGCCCTCAAACATTGTAACTGTAGAACGTCACAAAGTGAGAAGCTGCCGCAGGTGCTAATCTGTGTCTGATATTTCTAAAAACTGCCAAGAACAGTAAAAAAAAAGAGATTTATACTGACCTAGGTGGATGCAGCATTGGTCTTATGCTGCATCTGCGCCCCCCAGTGCTAAGACCAAGAACTGAGCAATCAAACACTGGGTCTTTCACCATCTACAGGAGTAGGACACTAGGCAGGAAAAAACTCGACTTCGTCTGTGGGCATTCCTCTTAAGGGATAAAACACCCTCTCTGCTATAGGCCAACCAGTTATTTTTGCCTAGTGTTCAGGAGCAAGGACCTAGTCCCCTGCTGTGACTTATAGTTCCACTGGATTTTTTCCCCTTTCTTTTTGTTTTATTTTTCCTGCGGAGACCTATCAACAGCCAGGCTGGATAGGCTAGATCCAGTAGTCATCCCAGTCTGGCCAACAAATGCATGCAGATCTTTACTGAAGTACTGGATAGGCCACGGCGAGCCTAATCCTGGACCAGGCAGATAGCGAGTTAAACGTCTCGTAGGACAACACATGACAGGGCGCCAGAGTCCGTGTCAGTGTTACCCCTGGCTGACAAACCCCCCCCATTGGTGGAGAGGAGGAGCCGTTTTTGGAGCTTTACCTGCATGCTCCACTGGATTGGTAAGTGACTGCCCCTTCCCTTCCTTCCCCGGATGCGGTGTGGGGTTCGGGTACTCCTTGGAGTGGTCAGCCCTGCGGGGTCCCCCTCATCCTTTTGGCTGCTGGTATCCCTCCTGCTACTCCCCTCTGGGTGCTCCCCCTCCCATCTACCAGTCGGGCATCGACACTACCTGGGTGTCCCTGGGGAGGGGGACTGTTCACCACTGACTGGGACTCTATGGGTGCTCTTTACCTTCTGAGGGTGCTGTAGTTATCCGTTTGTGGTCGACGTGGCTCTGAGTGGCCATTTTGCAGGTAGGGCAGACATTTTTGCGGGTGGCCATACCCATAGGTTTGCTATAGGAGCTGGCTGCACAGGTTTGGGCAACCATGTTTGTGGAGTCGATGGCGGCCATCTTACTTTACACTGGCAATCGGTATCCGTGGGTCGGTCTCCTGGATTCTGATGCTTTGGCTTGCAGTGGGACTCGGAAGCAGACAGCTCTCTTGCCAGGCAGGTGGTGAGTTATCCCTCGGGTTTCTCCCTCTCTGTAGGCGGTTCTGTCAGTGTCTCTCTGCCCCCTCTCCTTCGGGTCTCCTTCCTTTTGTGGTCGTTGCCTGGGTGCAGTGGTCCCCATGGAATCTCAGGAGCACATTTTGCCTCCTCCTGTAGGGGGCGGGTCCCTCAGGGTCATTAAAACACGCTGTTAGCAGCCCTGAAGTCGTTTGTCTCCCAGGTAGATGTGGCATTTGGTCACAAGCCCCCCTTCATCACCTTCATCCTTGGAGCCCAAGTCAGGCTCCGCTGCTGGGGGCTCTACATTTGCTGCGGATCCCACTGACGCATCTCCAGTGTCCTCCGATGAGGAAGGTGGGTCCTCTGCCGTTGCACAGGAGAGGGCATTGGTCACAGCTCTCATTACTTCTGTGTAGGAGACACCTGAAATTCAGGTCTCTGCTGGGGTGTCTGTGGTGACTGTCCCCTTTGGTACACACAAGCCAGGTTCTAGGTCTGCTAAGATTTTTCCATACCCCGCATGTTTTGACAAATTTCTTTTTAAAGATTAGGAGCTTCAAAAAAGGCTGTCTGTTTTTCCCAAGCGCTTTGCGGTACGCTATCCCTTTGAAGACATGGACCCCTCTGGTTGTGTATCCCCCATAACTAGGCTCAATAAGGTCGTGGTGATTCTGATGGAGGAACCATCTCATGGATTGCTAGGCTTAACCGGTGGCAAAATCTATGTTCACCATTGCTGGGTCAGCATTGCGGCGGTGTTGGCCACGGCCCTGGTATCCCAGACACTAACCGAATGGGCCAAGGGTCTACGACAGGCGTATACTTCTAGTCGGGTACCCCAAGCATATGTGGTGCTGGTAGACAAGTTGGTCCAGGGGATACAATACGTATGTGATGCATCCCTGGATGCAGCTTCACTTCTCTCTAAGCTCCCCTGTTTTGGTGGTAGTGCTTTGGCTAGTCCCGTAGGCTCAAATGTTGGTCTGCTGACCAGACTTCCAAGAAGGCTCTAATGGTCCTACATTTTCAGGGTGACCACTTATTTGGGGCTACTTTGGACAACATCATTAGGAGCCTTACAGGGGCAAGAGCACCTACCACCCTTAACGGCACAGAAGCATCTTTTTCGTTCCTTTGATTCCTCAGACAAAGGCACCAAGCCTTTCAGATCCCCCACAAGTGGTGCCAAGTACCCTTGATCCCAGAAGTCCTCCAAGCATGCAGATAAGAATCAAGGTTTGCCCCCACCCGACTCCTGGAGGGTCCCCTTCGACGGTTTGCAGATCCGTGGACCACCCTCATTTGCGCCAAATGGGTCCACGATCTCTTGTTTCAGGGTACAAGATGGAATTTCATTCCTTTCCACCAGACCGCTACCTTTCCAAATGGGACAGGTTGCCCGCTTCTCTGGACAACTAGATCCGTCTAGATCGATCATTGAAGTCTTCTCTTCTCTGGTGGCTTGGTTTCCATCCCTAAGGGCCGGGAACTCCTTTCTTTCCCTCCACTGGATAGTGGTCACAAAGGATGCCAGCCTGTCGGGCCGGGGAGGAGTCCTAGGCTCAAACTAAGCTCAGGATCGCTGGACCCCAGGGGAAGCTCAAATGCCCATCAGTGTCTTGCAGCTTTGAGTAATCAGGCTGTCCATGTCAATAACCAGGGCAGTACAAGAAGTGTGACAGTGACGCTGGAGGCGGCTCACATTCTGTAGTTTGTGGAATGGTTTGGGCCGGCTCTGTCCGCTGTTCATCTCCCCGGCGTTTAAAATTGGCAGGTGGATTATCTCAGATGTCAGGTGCTGGATCAGGTGGTGTAAGAGCCTCTGCAACCGGAGGTTTTTCATCAGCTCCGCCTCCACTGGGGAACGCTGAAAGTAGATCTGTTGACTTCCTCAACCAAAAGGTTTTGAGGTTTGCAGCAAGAACAAGGGATCCTCTGGTGTATGTGACAGATGCACTGGTGGTGCCATGGAATCAGTACCATCTCATTTATGCCTTTCCTCCTTTCAAGCTGATTCCTCGTCTACTACGCAGGATAGAGGCTGAAGGAATCCCAGTCATTCTGGTTGCCCTGGAATGGACACGCCTTCCATGGTACGCCGACCTCCCTGTCACTTGTCTCTTTGAGAAGACCTTCTGTTTCAGGGTCCAGTTTTCCACCCTGCTTTACCTTCTCTGGCTTTGGTGGCATGGCTATTGAGGCCCAGGTCTTGAGAGACGAGGGGCTATCTAGCTCATACTCATGTTGAAGGCTACTTCTCGGGAGATATACCATGGAACCTGGAAAGCTAATATTGTTTGGTGCGAGGCCTTGGGGTTACATTCATGATCCTTCTTGGTGGCTCGGATGCTGACTTTTCTTTAGAGTGGCTTTGATCAAAAGCTCGCTTTGAGAACTATTAGGCCTCATGCACATGGGACGTTTTTTGACTGTTTTTCAGCAGCAGACTTTTTTTTTCTACAGTCAATAAACCCTCCATCATGTTACCCTATGTGTTCATGCACACACAGGCTGTTATCAACTGTTTTTAGCAGTGACGTTTTTGAGCTGTAAAAAAACCCCAAGAGCTGAGGGCTTTTTTGGACTGTTTTCACCTGTAAAAACATCCAAAAACGCTCAAAACCGTCAATCCCCAACGTTTTTGGAAGTTTTAGACCAATTGAAAAAAAAACCCGCTGGCCCTTTAAAAACCGGAAAAAACCGCAAAAAAACGGCGGTAATATAACGCTGGTAAAAACTGAAAACATCCCTGATAAGGGAGGGTGTACTATGAAGAAAAGGATACTTATCTGAGGTGAAGATTCAAGTGGTTCCACATCCCAGGTTGGGGATTCACATGCAACTGAACACTTAGTGTTCTGGTAAGCCCCCCTACATATATTGGTGGTGGACTTTCCTTTATTCAACAGTGTTTTCGCGGTGGCACTACAATCAGTATTTTTTTTTATTTTTTACTTTATGAAGGGAAAAAAATGAAAAATATTGAAAGAAAACACTGAATTTCTAACTATTTTTGGAGATCGAAAATGTCCAGAAGGTACAAACACTCACAATGTTTAATTTACAACATAGCATATACACTGCAGCAATCAGAACACAGGAGCCAGGACTATGTAATGCGCGGAACAGCTTTCAGTGGTCAACAGTTAGTTCCCCCTTATAGTGTTGGCTGGTGTTAAGAGCCCCTTTTAGTCGTTGTGGTAAATGGTGGCAAGTGCCCCATAACTGTTGTTGGTCAGTGGTGTTTTTCTCCCATAACATTGGTGGTCAGTGTGCCCTCTTTAAGGTCAATGTCCTGTGTACCCACTTGCTGCTCCATGGATCATGCTGCAGGTTCAGGGCCGTGACATTGACTGCACTTGCCCTGTCTCTGAAGACTCACTCAGTTGAGTAAAGTTGTTTGGGCTGAAGCACCACGAGACACCTTTCTAAATTTCCCACTACTGCTAGTTTTACTGTGGAAAGATTTATTGCTGAGGGACTAAGCATTTATGCCATCCACTGGGAGTGTCTCGCTCGCATGCTCTTTCCCATCATTCACCATAGTGAAAGCACCATCCTGCTACTGCATACTGCTACCACAAATTCACCTTTTGGAACTGAAGTCTGTAGGATGTTCCTACTGCCCGACTACAGTGACCTGCGGCCTTTTGACCCTCGTCAGCACCAACTGTCTGGGTTTGTGAGTACCTGATACCTTGCCTCGCACTATAGGCCTAGTTGCATCATCAATATGCAGGCAAAACAGAGGGGACAGTCCTACTGCTAAAGGTTACCCCAGCCCAAACTTTCCTAATGGTTTCAGGGGAATCTTTTTTTTGTATCCTCTGAAGGAATCGACACCTATGATCTGTAATCCAGTGACCCAGTAATTATAGGATCTACATTATCAGAATTTCCTTCAGCTCCACTGGGTGGGGCCGAGTCTCCTACTCTGTAATCAGGGACCTCTACTACAGTCCTTCAAGACTTTGTGGCCACAAAAGCAGAGGCTCTAAGCATGCATCCACGCCATCCCCTGCAGAGTTTTTCTGACCTTCCTGGGGCCTTAAAACAGGCAGCTATCTCTGATTATTTGAGTGTGTGGAACAGGTATCTGGAGTCTTATGTGTAAATTGTGATGGTTTGTTACAAGCATCTAAATGTATCTCGTGAATGGATCTGATGTCCATACAGATGCTTAGAGCACTATGGTTAAGGTGAGGGGACACTGATGACATTAAAGAGCATCTGACTTGTAGTATTTCAGCTAAAGTGATCCTTTGTGGGGCGGGGGGGGGGGTGCTGTGATATTTTCTACATATTTGTTTGTATCTGACTTGCTTGGCTTTTTAAGGGCTTTGTCTCTCTGGCCCTACATTTGATACCATAACTAGGGGTGCCACAGGAAGCCAGGGTGTACTACTGCCTCAATGTAGAAGATTTAGGGAGAGGTCAGCTGGGTTCCTTCCTTCTTCCCCATTTACTTTTGCAGTAGGTGCTCTCAGACCTGACAGCCCATAAAACTCAAAGTCAGACACCAGCTAAGCTTTCTGAAAAGCCGCCTGCATGACAATGCACCACCATCTCCACAAGTAGAGGGCTGGTTGTCAACTCAGGTGGGTCCTTGGGTAGTCTACTTCTCTGGCATTCAGGTGCAGAAAGTGCCCTGGCACCCCTTCAGGTGCTCTTTTCTACCCTGTGCTATTGCACAGACTAATGCACCTTCCCAAGTCCCCTTTGAGTTCTTCCCATTCCTGGACCCATTGAACCAGCCCATGGGTCAGTTGAGTCTCTGGAACTGTGACCCATTTGCTCCACCATTCTTTTCCTCGGGGATATCCCCTGTTCTAGAGGCATGAAAAACCCTTTAGGGTACATGGTACCCCTCATCACATCTACTCCTCCAGATGGACCCCCTGACCTACTGGGTTGACCAGAACAGGCCCTGAATGGTCCTCTTCTGGATAAGGACTTGGATCCTCACGCCACAGCAAACCTGCTACTACTTTGGGCATTGCCTCCTGTGTTCATCCTATTACTTTCCTGGCCTCATTGTGGGAAGCTTAGACAACCTAATGTGAAGAGAGTCAGCTTACTTATGATCTTTGTTGTCGTAATTGAGGCCCAGCACCTGCAAGATCAAACGTATCTGGCTTTGTGAGGTTTCAACATTGGTAACTGTCACCTGTGGGTAAGGTTTCCTAGCTTAGTTCCTTGCTACAAAGATCCATAGGCTGTGTACATTTAGATCCCTTGTCTTCAGCTAAGGTGTTATACCTGCCTCCTCTCTTACGGGTACATTTGGGGATCCTCCTCTCAGGATTGTCTCCCTCTCCCCTGTTTTTTTTCCTGGCCTATTCTAGCCCTCTTCTTCATTGTTTTGGACCTATTGCTATGGACCAGGTAGTCCCTGATGTGATCGTTCAGTCTTTCCGGGTGGCTGAGATAGTTTCTTCTCTCTGTATGTGTAGGGCTTCACTCAGTGAAGAACCAGTATCCCTGGGGCTGCTGTCTTGCTTCTCAGAAAGGGTGGTTCCTTCCACATTCTGCCTTGGGAAGATCTTCTAGTTTGGACTCCATTTGGACACCATCTCGGTGCTGCTGTGCCTTCACCTCCAAGAAAAAGTGGGATTCCTTCCTGTAGCAGGGGAGGTAACCTGTTTCCTGCACTGGATGATGCCAAGAGCCTCAACTATGCTCACAATGATTTCCTTAAGGACAATGACTTGGGAAGGGGTTCTTTGCTGGAGATGGAACACACTAGTCGACCAAGTATGTTTTGATGACTTCAAGGGACCTGTGCATTTGTGAATAAGTCCTCTTTCCTTGATGCATCCTTGGCCAGCCTCTTGAAGAACGTGCTTTGCTGCCTTCCTTAATCATGCACACGCCATCTCTAACTTGAGGTCAAGGATAGGCAGGATCCTTCTGGGGTGTCCCTGTGGCACCTTTTGTGTGCCTAGGAGCATGTATTGGCTCTTTTCTCTGTTCTATACAGTAATTTCTTTCTCACTTGGGGCTTCCTATTCCCCTACCCCTTTTGCCACATTGACTTTGTGGGGTTGAACCCCTGAATTGTCTGGGGGGAATTGGTAGTTACACCCCCTGTGGGTTGTTGTGCTTCTGCAAATACTGGTAACTATCGCCTAGAATCATTGGATTTCAGGCCAGAAAAAAGTAGTCACTGAGTTTTCCTTTTGGCTAATGCTGGTGCTTTACAGGTCAAGGGCCATGGTTCTTGGGGAAACCCTGTCTCTGAAGACGCCTTAGAGAATATGCCCAGTGTGAGAACCAAAAATGCTAACTGGAGCATGTCCCCTGGATCCTGGCTATCTACCTGGTGGGTCAGGGTTTGGGCCATTGTAGGAACCTGGATTGTTGATCTGAGTCCCCTAAGGGGTTAAATCTCAAACGGCTTGCGCTGCAACACTCTGACATTCCTGAAGGATTCCATAAAGAGCAACCTGCTTCCCGTTCCATCATTGCTAGGTGGATTCCACAACCTTTCATTCAAACCTATTCTTTCAGGGACAAGGTTCCTCCTATTCCATTAGGGCACACTCCACGAGGTTGGTTAGAGCTTCTTGGGCTTCTCCACATCTGATGGCTGTTTCACAGTTTTGAAAGCCTGCCATCTGGTCTCATAGGTGTGTGCAGTGTATTGCATTAGGGCAGTGGTTCTCAACTCCGGTCCTGGGGACCCCCCAACAGGTCAGGTTTGCAGGATAACTGAAATACATCACAGGTGATATCATTTGCTGCTTAGTGATTGCAATGTTCTAGTCTGCATCTCCCCAAGGTAATACTTAAAATCTGGCCTGTTGGTGGGTCCCGAGGACCGGAGTTGAGAACCACTGCATTAGGGTGTGCACCCTAAAACTCAAACACACATGCACGCACGCATGCACACACACATACATTGTTTTACCAGGTGGATGTCCAGGTCTCTGCTGATGCTAGCTTCGGTGGTAAGGTTCTTCACGTGGCTCTGTAATCTGTTTAGCCCCCACACACGAGAGGTCGTGAACTTCAGAGTGAGAGCAATAATTATAGGGCCATATTTCATGGTTAACGCTAAATTAATAATTCGCTTTGAAATGCGATTTATGAAAAAAATGTAGGTACCATCATTTTTTGCCATTTCACAGGCATGCACAATTTGCCAATCTGACCAATCTTTACCACTTTGCAATCTTGAATTGTTTAGCATCTATTTACACAACACAATCCTATCCTTTTGTTTTACTAAAAAGTGGGTATTATATTGTGTCTGTATATACTAAAATGTATTTTCTTCCAAAAATATGCATTTGTTAAACAGATGCACAAATATCATGCAACATATATAATTGCAACTGCTACAGTTTTATTCTGGAGTCTTTGCTTTCAAAAAATATAAAATAAGAGGACAAGAATTTTTCTAGCGAAAATGTTGATTTTCACGTGTTTAAAAGAAGAACTTCATTAAAATAGTTTGTGACTACATAACAACCAGCAACTGTCAACAGTCATCAAACACCATGGCCAAGTGTACTTAATGATCAGCACAGCTTACAGAGTGCAACCTAAAACAGCATACACAGTGCAACAATCAGGAGTATGTAAGGAACAACATAGATCACAGAATGCAGGAGTATAATGTACAGTACAGCATACAAAGTGTGTAAAGGTCAAGGGTATGTAATGCAATGGTGGTTGATGGTCAGTGGCGTCAGCAGTCACTACGAGAAGCTTAGGCTCTGTTCACACCTATGCAGGTGCGACAGTACGCGTGTGTTTTTCCACATCTCGTGTAGAGTAGCCCATTCATTTTAATTGGCTGCCTTATGTGCAAAAATCGCACAAAAGAAGAGATGGGTTTTTGGTGGGCTCCAAAGTGTGCATAAATTGGCAAAGTGCATTGGGGTGTCATTAAGAATTAATGGTTTTCTTTATGTTTATTGCTGGAAAGTGTGTGATTTTGCACATGTTCCCGATATGCACACATGTGAACCTAGCCTTACAATGTGCAGTGACATTAGAGTAAGCAATTTAAAGTTTACATATGTTCCCAGCCCCCTCCTGCTACCTATCCAGCCTAACCTGTGTAAAAAAGATGTGTATACTTACCTGTTTGTCCGGTCATGTGATCTGTGTCAGCGAGCCATTGGCTCCCACTGCTGTTAATCACATCCAGTAAGGAGGAGGGGTGGGACCAAGCTGCGCTTTGTGTGAGCCCACACGAGTGCCCCCTTAGCAAACGGCTGCTCTGTAAAACACCATTGCACAGAGCAAGTAAGTTTATAACATGCTTGCATGGGCGTTCGCAGGTAGGGGCAAGGGGGGGGGGCAAGTGCCCCCCCCCCTGGAATCAGGGATCGCAAGGTGTCCGTCATAGGTGTGTGCACGGTTGTGCCCAGGCACGCACACCCTAATCACCCGAGTGCAGCGCACAGAGTGTGAGCAGGTGCTGGGCGCTGGAACACTCTCCATGTACCAGCACCCAGCACAGGAAGGTAGATTACACTGTGGATGGCAGTCGGCAGTCTAGCATCGGGAGTCAGCACACACAAAACCCTTCCTGCTCTCCCAGCTCTGCATATACAGACAGAGGAGGGGGCAAGGTGGGTTATCCACAGCCACTCAAGCCTGCAGCGTGTATCAACAGGAGCCTGACCTGCCACTGTGAGTTATAGACAACTCTCTTCTGTGGGGGGGATTGGGTATGCATACTGGCATAGCACACGCCTGGAATCTGCACCCTGTACATAGCACACGCCTGGAATATGCACCCTGTACATAGCACACGCCTGGAATCTACACCCTGTACATAGCACATGCCTGGAAAAAAAAGTCTGCCATTTCCCCCTTAAAAATAAATAATTGCGAGTCGCAGCTAAGCCCCTCCCATTCATGGCATTGTCGAAAGGGGCGGAGCATGGGTGAACTTAAAATGATGCCCCCCCTGAAAAAAGTTCTGCGGACGCCCATGCTCTGAAGGGAGG
>BLSH010015503.1:615738-633052 GCA_018402905.1 Glandirana rugosa
TGCCCCCCCCCCCCCCTGAAAAAAGTTCTGCGGACGCCCATGCATGCTTGTTATTAAAAAAAAAAAAAACAGCTGGAAAAAATAATTTTCCCTTTTTTGTAAAAGTAAAAATATCAGAATAGTACGAAAACTCCTAAAATTCCCCCAAGGTGATCTGATTGCCCCCATTGCCAATTGACATTTTGGAAATAGAGAAACATGTCGGCATTAATGGAGTATAATTTAATTAATTAATACACAGAGCTTGAGAATGATGCATTCGATACATTAAAGAGGAACTTCACTCTCACAATCAACATTGGTTATTTTTAAATTATTGTAAACATATTTTTTATCCAATAACAAACATATCATACTTATCTGCTTTGTGCAATGGTTTTGCAGGGAGCTGCCCTGACCCTCTTTTTCACAGGTACCCTGCTGGCCACTGGCACTCCTGGCTTCTCCTGCCCTACAGAGTGCCCCCATAGCAAGCAATGGCACAAGTCACTACACTGCTGCTCACTGGGTGGCGAGCAAGGTTCAGCAAGGCAACGAAGTTGTCAGAAGCAGGCGAGTTGTCCTGTTGTTGGTGAGTTGCCACCAACAGGTTTGTTACTCCAGCATATGCCTTAATAAATTGTACAATAATGCTAAAGTAACATTTAACATTTTGGATGCTGTACAAGCACATACTTCTCTTTGAGGAAAAGTATTTTTGTTGCTTTTCGCTCTCTGACATCTTGATGCTGTGTTAACAAAATATAGCAGCAGTTGAAGGTTCTATTAGAGTACCCATAGGGCATAAGCATGCCTTGCTTATTATCATTATGTATTATACATTTGCACTGTTATAGAACAATGACTCTGTATTCCACATCATTCCTGTTCTTTTGATGAACATCTTTAATAAAAATAACTTAACAGAAAATGATGTCGAATATAAAATGCATTAATATGTATAGATACATGAGCATATTATATATATATATATATATATATATTTATTTACAAATCCTGCTTCTCAGATGATATTGGCTGCAATATATCTATTGCAAATGTTTTTGGGTATTTCACATTTGTATATATTCCCTTTTGTAAAGTGCTAAATGGGAATGAGTAATGACAAGTAGGAACCTAGAGGGAACTGCATATGTGACCAAAAATATACCTAATATTTGTCACATAATAGATATTTGCATACAGTGCTTTGAAAAAGTATTCATATCCCTTGAAATTTTCCACATTTTGTCACGTTACAACCAAAAATCGTAAATGTATTTTATTGGGATTTTAGGTGATAAACTAACACAAAGTGGCACATAATGGAAGGAAAATGATAAATGGTTTTCACATTTTTTTTACAAATAAATATCTGAAAAGTGTGGCGTCCATTTGTATTCACTACTTTGTAGAACCACCTTTCACTGCAATTACAGCTGCAAGTCTTTTTTGGGGATGTCTCTACCAGCTTTGCATATCTAGTCTAGAGAGTGACATTTTTGCTCATCCTTTGCAAAATCGCTCAGCTCTGTCAGATTGGATGGAAAGCGTCTGTGATCAGCAATTTTCAAGTTTTGCCACAAATTCTCTGTTGGATTTAGGTCTGGACTTTGACTGGACCATTCTAATACATGAATATGCTTTAAATGTAAACCTCCACCCGTCTCTTTTGCAGACTCTAACAGGTTTTCTTTTAAGATTGCCCTGTATTTAGCTCCATCCATCTTCCCATCAACTCTGACCAGTTTCCCTGTCCCCACAACATGATGCTGCCTCCATCATATTTCACAGTGGGGATGATGTGTTCAGGGTGATGGGCAGTGTTAGATTTCTGCCACACATAGCATTTTGCTTTTAGGCCAAAACGTTCAATTTTGGTCTCATCTGACCAGAGCACCTTCTTCCACATGTTTGCTATGTCCCCTACATATTGTCCCCTAGATTCTCCCACCTAAGCTGTAGATCTCTCCAGAGCCTCTTGGCTGCTTCTCTGATTAATGCTTTCCTTGCCTGGCCTGTCATTTTAGGTGGATGGCCATTTCTTGGTAGGTTTGCAGTTGTGCCATACTCTTTTCCTTTTCGGATGATGAATTTTGCAAATTAGTAATTTTTCTTCATAAATTTTGGCCAAAATTTATACTGCTACATATCTTTGGTAAAAAAAAAACAAATTAGTGTATATTATTTGGCCTTTGTGAAGGTGATAGAGTCTACAAGCTATGGTGCCAATCACTGAATATTGATCACACCTGATGTACTGACGGCCTATCTCATTTCTTGAGACCCTAACAAGCCAGAAAAGTACAAATACCCCCCAAATTACCGCTTTTTGGAAAGTAGACATTCCAAGGTATTTAGTAAGAGGCATGGTGAATTTTTTGAAGTTGTAATTTTCCCACAATTCTTTGCAAAATGAAGATTTTTTTTTTGATTTTTTTTTTTCAAAAAATTGTCATATGTTAACAGGTTATTTCTCACACCCAGCATATGCATACCACAAATTACACCCCAAAACACATTCTACTACTCCTCCTGAGTATGGCAATACCACATGTGTGAGTCTTTTACACAGCCTGGCCACATACAGAGGCCCAACATGTAGGGAGCGCCATGAGGCGTTCTACAAGCATAAATTACACACATCATTTCTTGACTACTTCTTGCACTTTTGAAGGTCCTGGAGCACCAGGACAATGGAAATGCCCAAAAAATTACCCCATTTTGGAAAACAAACACCCCAACGTATATTCTAGGAGGCATTATGAGTCTTTTGAACATGTCATTTTTTCCACAAGTTTTTGGAAAATGTGGAAAGAAAATGAAAACGCATTTTTTTTTTTACACAAAGTTGTCAATTTATACAATATTTCTAACACACAACATGTATCTAGCAAAAATGGCACCCCAAAATATATTCCTCTACTGCTCCCGAGTATGGCAATACCACATGTGTGACACTTTTAAACAGCCTGACCACATACAGAGGCCCAACATGCAGGGAGCACCGTCGGGTGTTATAGGGGCATACATTTCAAATCTAATTTAACTACCTTTTACACTATTGTGAGGCACTGTGGTGGCATGGATAGGCACTGTAGTGGCACAGATGGGCAGGGTAGTGGCATGGATAAGCAGTGTAGTGGCACGGGTGGGCACTGTAGTGGCTCAGATGGGCACTGTAGTGGCACAGATGGGCACTGTAGTGGCATGGATGTGTCACGGATGAGAACTGATGTGGTATGGATGAGTATGAATGAGGCACAAATGAGCCATGGATGGGGATGGATGAGCCACGGATGGGGATGACTGAGCACGAGTGGGTGGGTGAGCACGGATGGGTGGGTGAGCATGAATGGATGGATGGTGAGCATGGCTGGGTGGGTGAGCATGGATGGATGGGTGGGTGAGCACGGCTGGGTGGGTGAGCATGGATAGATGGCTGGGTGAGCACGGCTGGGTGGGTGAGCATGGATGGATGGCTAGGTGAGTACGGCTGGGTGGGTGAGCATGGATGAATGGATGGGTGAGCATGAATGGATGGATGGGTGAGCATGGATGGATGGATATGGATGGATGGCTGGGTGAGCATGGCTGTGTGAGGATGGCTGGATGGGTGAGCATGGATGGATGGATGGGTGGCTGAGCATGGATGGGCTGAGAATGGGTGGGTGAGCATGGATGGGGTGAGGATGGCTGGGTGAGTGGTTGATGGATGGGGTGAGGATGGCTGGGTAGGTGGTCGATGGATGGGGTGAGGATGGCTGGGTGAGTGGTGGATGGATGGGGTGAGGATGGGTGGGTGGTGGATGGATGGGCTGAGGATGGCTGGTTGGGTGGTAAATGGATTGGTTGAGGATGGCTGGGTGGGTGGTGGATGGATGGTGGGGGTGCATACTGCTACTTAGCAGTGCTGTGGGCATTACACATCGCCCACAGCACTGCAGCACATCTTGTCTTCCCCCTCTCTCCTCTCGCAATGCACGGAGAGGAGAGAGAAAAGCCGGCGCTTCCACCGGCTTGTTGACATGTGATCGCGCCGTCATTGGACGGCGCGATCACGTGGTGAAAGGCCACTCACAGCGGCCATTCACCGCGATCCATGACAAGGATGTTCCCGTGTGCGCGCTCCAGGGAGCACGCGGGAAGCGCGATTCTGGGAGGACGTCCATAGACGTCCTCTCAGAATAATGCAACCGCCCTGTGGACGTCTTTTGTCTATAGGGCGGTTGTTAAGTGGTTAACATAATCCATACTCCATTGATTTTTTTTCTCTTGAGGCTGGGTTCACACTTGTGCGAATTGGATGCAGATTTCTCCGCATCCAATTCCCATGACAGGTGACTGTGACCGGCTCTCAATGGAGCCGGTTCACACATATCCGGGGCGGCTGCAGAGCAGATTTCACAGGGGTCCCATATGTCCTTGGCTCCGTTTTAGGTACTAATTCAGGCAAAAATGGATTCATCCCTAAAACGGAGAACAGGGACACACAGGACCCCTGCTGTGCGCCACATCCAAATTAAGTGTGAACCCAGCCTCAATCAAGAAGTCTAAAATGCTGCTTGAGTTGGTCTTGATATAGCAGTCTTCTGAATCCACTTGTCGTCAGATTTTGGGACTGCACTAAAGATTGCAGAGCCAGCCTGGAACATGACATCTGGGCACTGGGCTCTGCTTGTGGTACTTTCCAGACCTTTTTGTATTGTGTACATTCACCAGCTCCAGAACCATGGCACAGCCTCCAAAAACCTCATTCTGTGAGTAAATCTTTGGAGATGGTGCAGACATCCTGGTATGTTGCCTTGGGGCAAACAAAACTTCAATGGCAGCTGAAAACTTCTAATGTGTCTCTATTCCAATTACAGCAAGCTAAACAAAAATGGGAACCACCACAATTTTTACCTAGCCTTTAGAGTAAGGCTCCATGCACACGGGACGATTTTCAACCTCCCCTGAACGTTTTATATTGACAGCTAGAATACGGCGTCTAAAATGTCCGTTTTGCCGGGCCTTGCGTGCTGCGTTTAGCAGCGTCTAGGAGCGTATTTTAAAAAGCAAACTGCACTGTAGACTTTCCAAACTTTGTGTACAGCGCTACCTAGCCACATAGCATTCCCTATGTCCAGGGCATTGGCACAGCCTTGTGTGTGTGTGAGACCCAGCATATAGATCCTTTCTTTATCTATGAGTAGAGTTGGGCAAACAGTTCGAGCCTAGCAAAAGTTCAGCCCGAACATCGCTCGTTTGGCCAACACCTGATTATGGGGGGTGTTTGCTCGCCGAACGCCCCACAATGCACTGCGCGCTGCACAGTGCATTCTAAACCCTGATTGAGCAAAACTTTTCCCAATCAGGGCACAGTGAATAGCTGGACGTTAAAGAGAGGGCTGGGAAGCCGGCTGCTGCATCCTTAACAATGGATGAGTCATCAGCTGTCGATGGGCTTCCCCGCTGACAGCGGAAAGAAAAAAAAAACATTGCCAGCAATAGAAAGAAAAAAAAAACATTTCCGGCAACAGAGAAAAAGTAAAAAAAAAAAAAACACAGCTTGGCCCCCCCCCCCCCCCAATCCATACCAGGCCCTTTGGGTATGGTATGGATTTTAAGGGGAACCCTATGCCAAAATTTTTTGAAAAAATGGTGTAGGGTCACCCCCAGAATCCATATCCGAGCATGCAGCCTGGCAGGACAAGAAAGGAGGGGATGAGCGAGCGCCCCATGTTGATGAGGACAAGGGCCTCTTCCCAACAACCCTGGGTGGTGGTTGTGGGGGTCTGCAGGCAGGGGGCTTATTGGAATCTGGAAGCCCCCTTTAACAAGGGGGCCCCCAGATCCCAGCCCCCCCTATGTGAATGAGTAGGGGCACATTGTACCCCTACTCATTCACCAAAAAAAAGTGTCAAAAATAAAAATAGAAGGCAGTGTTTGACAATTCCTAAAAAATAAAATGACCCCTGATATAGATCCATCGTCAATCACGACTCCCACTAGACCCAAAAAAGAAAGAAAAAATGCTTCTCCCACAACAAAGGTTAACTGCCTAATGCCTGCTCTGCTATTTGACAGTTTTTAAAGCAGAGTTCCACCCTGTTAAAAGTCAGCAGCTACCAAAAGGGTAGCTGCTGACTTTTAACAATCGGCCACTCATCTGTCCCTCGTTCCAGTGATGCGGCTGCCCGAGGGCTTGCTCGTCTCCCCCTCCCCTCAGCGGTGCCGAAATCACAAGCGTGGGCACCTGGCTTTGGCTTCAAAGCCAGGAGCTCACTGCGGATGCGCGAGTCGCGCTGCAGCTTGTGAATGGCCGGCGTATCTTCTGGGACCTCTGACGTGTCTCAGAAGATCGCTGAGAGGGAGGGGGAAGGTGGACTTCCTTTCTGGGAGCCGCGGCTCCAGGGCAGGGAAAACAGGGTCCCTGGTCACCCCCCCAAAAAAAGACATGCCAATTGTGACATGTATGGGGGTCACCTTCCCTTAAAGTGGAAGTTCCACTTTTGGGTGGAACTCCGCTTTAAATAGGTAAGAAGTGGGGCCACCAGGTGGCCCCATCCCTTACCTATTTAAGAATGACAGAGCAAGCATTCTGCATTTTTTTCAGGTCCAGTAGTGCAGTGGGCATCATAATTGACGCTAGATCTACATCAGGGGAGGTTTTTTACATTTTTTTAATAAAGGAATTGTCAAAAACTGCTTCCTGTCTTTATTTTTGAAACTTTTTTGGTGAATGAGTAGGGATACAATGTACCCCATACTCATTCACATAGGAAGGGAGCCAGGATCTGGGGGCCCCCTTGTTAAAGGGGGCTTTCAGATTCTGATAAGCCCCTTGCCCGCAGACCCCAACCACAGCCCAGGGTTGTGAGGAAGAGGCCCTGCTCCAAAGCACCCCCCCCCATGTTGAGGGCATGTGGCCTGGTATGGTACGGAGGGGGCCCCCACTTTTCTGACTTGACGGGCTGCGTGATCAGATAACAGTCTGGCATGGATTTTTTTTTCACATTTTGGCATTTAAAATCCATACCAGACATGAAGGGCCCCACGCCATTTTTTTTTTTTTTTTTTTACATTTTTGTATTTCCGGCAATTTAAATGCCATTTTTTTCTTTATAAATGTTAGTTTTGTTTCAGCAGGTTCTATACACAGTACAGATGCACCACTTTACAGGCAGACCAAGGGGGCCCCTCCAGGCACTATATTTAAAGGAATGTTTCATTTTTATTGTTTTACTTTTAGCATCATTAAAATGCTGCTCCTTTAAAAACTATCTTTTTTTTAAAAAATGTTTGCATTGATACATGTCCCCCAGGGCAGTATCTGGGCCCCATCCCCTTTTAATGGGCAATAACTTGCATATAAGGCTTCAAAATGGGCACTTTTGATTTTTCATGTTCGGGTCCCATAGACTTCAATGGGATTTAGGTCCGAACTTTTGAGATGTTTAAGAGTTCTGGCGTAAACCACACTGGAGTATGTTCGGCCCAACTCTATCTATGACCCTCTGTATGGGACAAGGCTAACCTAATATGTGTTATTCGAATCTGCATTATTGCAGTTCGGTACTGTCTCAGCTGCAGACTGCTTTCCAGGCTCAGGCATGTGGGTGAATCCTGACATTAGTGTTGGGATCCCTGCAGAGCCTAGGTTGGCTCTGTGACGCCGGCTGTCGGCTAAATCTGGCTCACAGGAGTGCAGAAATAAGTGTGGTTCTGTGTCCCACGTGAGAAGTATGGGCAAAAAGCTTTGGTATTACTTCTCTTTTAACATATCTCAACACATAACCCTTATACATTGAACTCTGCCTTGTGTCATTTCTCAGTCCATTGAGTAACTTGCAGAGTACTATCCCATTTTAGAGCCATGGCCCCCACAACTCATTTAGTCTATATGGGCATTTGGGCGGCAACAACAAGAATTACCTAACAAAGAATGGCATGTTAAACCCCATTCTCGTCCAGGCCATTTTTCAGTGCTGTGATACATTGACTGACAAGTACTAAAAAAAAATAATTTTATATAATTCTTTTGGAGACAGAGCTTTTTTAAAGGTATTTAATCAAAAAAATGTTTTAAAATGTATTCGTATAAAGAGAAAGACTTTAAATTTTGAAAAGAAAATTGTTTAAGGAAAAAAAAAGTGCATATTATTTAGACATGCGTGTGATAATGCAGTGCAACAGCACAAACCAAACTGTGAGATCAAATAAAGAAAAGCACATTATCATATTAAAAAAAACACTCTAATGGTTTAAGAAACAGCTTTTATTAGGCCCCGTTCACACTTGAGCGTTTGCAATGTCGGCCATTAATTTTGCCCGCAATCCCAAAACTCTCTGCACAAATGACAAATCGCACCAGGTCTGTTCAGGTGGCATTCATTTTCAATGGCAGCAAAATGCAGTGTGGTTGTTGCATGATAAATTGCAGCAAACCGCATTGCGTGAAGCTTGTCGCTCAAAAAGGAGCAGAAGCTTCTTTTTAGGAGACAAGCTTCCTCGGTTGTGGTAATCATGACAAAACAGCACCATGTTTTAGGTGCCACTGAAAGTAAATGGTACCCGAACATGTGTTTTGCGTTTTCAGTGCAATTTGAGATTGCAGGCAGTGATTCTGCCCGAGATTCCAAAGCGCCAAATGTGATTGGAGCCTGAGGGTGAACAATGTGCAGCTGAGGTTTTGACAGAGAGGCTCCTGCTAAGCTGGCTTTAAGACAAGAGACAATTGGAAGCTTGCACAACTCTTCTAAATTTGGAATATGGAGCAGATGCTGCCCCTAATTAACAAAGGGGTGCAAGCCCCTTTGCTAATTAGACGTGATCTGTTCTCAGTTCCGTGGCTGTGACAGGCACAGGACAGAGAATGGAAAGATGATACATGCAGTGGTGTGAACTGTACTAATAGGACATAAGGCAAATTGCCTTGGAAATACATTGGGCAAGGCCCAATACATACATTATATTATCAAAAGTATTGGGACGCCTGCCTTTGCACACACATGAACCTGATAGAGCACCTTTGGGATGAATTAGAGTGGAGACTGCGAGCCAGGCCTTCTCTTCCAACATCAGTGCCTGACCTCACAAAGGCACCTCTGTAAGAATGGTCAAACATTCCCATAGGCCAGTGTTTCTCAACTCCAGTCCTCAAGGCGCCCCAACAGGTCATGTTTTCAGGCTGTCCATTATTTTGCACAGGTGATTTGACCAGTTTCATTGCCTTAGTAATTACCACAGCCGTTCATCTGAGGGAAATCCTGAAAACATCACCTGTTGGGGTGCCTTGAGGACTGCAGTTGAGAAACACTGCCATGGACACACTCCTAAACCTTGTGGACAGCTGCAAAGGGTGGGCCAAATCAATATTGAACCCTACGGACTAAGACTGGGATGCCATTAAAGTTCAGGCACATTGGAGTGGATAGGGGGAAAGACAATCTGGAATGGTGTAGAGCCAGTGAGGACTGTGGCGTCATGGGCAGTAGAGTCAGGCAGCTGCAGCTGGGAGGGCTGGCAGGGCCTGAAGAGGACTGACTGGGAGCAGTAGTCCACCAAGGGCAGCTAGCATCTAAAATTTCTAACCTTTTTTTGGCTACACCACAGGGGTCTGCGGTCCTTGCCTACGAAAAGGCAATTCTGCAAGGTCTGGCTGGAACTTTTGCTCCAGATTCCTGCTTGCTACAGTAAAGTATGCCTGGAACTGTCTACTGTTGCCCGTGGTAATTGGAGTGAGCCTGCAGGCGGGACTGTGCTGCAAATATTCTTTTCAGGCAGATAGGGGTTATCAACTTTACTGTTGCTACTGGAAACCTGATTACCCAGGAAAGTCAAGGGTCATCTGCCTACAGTGGCTCGGAGACAGTCAGTGCTGAGCAACATGCCTGGTCAAGTCCTGCTAGCATCAGCATGCCTGCCAACTTCAGTTTGCTTAACAAGGGGTTACAGCAGTGTGATTTGGGTGGGGCCTGCCTATCAGTGTTGCAGACGCCGGCCTGTTTGGAGGTGAGGGGGCATAGTAACGCCCTGGAGGAGACCCAGCATTCCCTGCTAGCACCAGACACCATGAGGCAGAGGAAGATGGAGCCCTGGGAGTGATCAAGGGGACCGAGTGGTTGTGCCTACTGTGCCTGGAGTGCTGGATCCCGACCGAGGTAGTCACTGCCTGGGCCCGGTGTGGCCATTGTGATGAGCCGTTAACCGGGTTGGTGTCCATACAGCAGGAGCCACGCTACTACGTGGTGGACCTGCAATCAGGACTCTGTCGCCTGCAGCGGCGGAAGTCCCGAAAGGCCAGAGAGGGCCTGGAATCACCCTCTAAAGAGGAGTGGAGTTGCGGCCTAGCAATTCCCCCATGAAGAGGGAGGACATCAGAGGAGAAGAGACTGCCGTGACCCGTGGCCTGGCCAGGGACAGACAGAAGGCGGCAAGCGGACATCTTTGTACACCCACTGGAGTTTTTAATTTCACACTTATTTTTACCAGTAAACGGAGCTTACATACTGTAATCAGGATTTAGAAATCTGTCTCATTGTTTTGATGTTAAATTTTAAAAGCAGCGGTGTTCTGTGCCATTTGCTAAGCTGTGATATCAGCAGGCTTGCCGCTGCTTTTAAAATTGAACATCAAAACAGTGTCACGTATGTCTACATACTGTATTTCAGTATGTAAGGTCCGTTTACTGTTAAAAATAAGTGTGAAATTAAAAACTCTGGTGGGTGTACAAAGATGTCCGCTTGCCGCCTTCTGTCTATATCTTTACTGCAGACGAGTGCGGGTGTAACAACATGGCTGCAACAAAGCATGACTTCCGGTTTCCATTTCTGTGGAGTTTCAATGAACAACGCTACACCAGGCCGATCCTAAGTCCCTCGCCATCTCAGTCTGGGCGGAGCCAGTGTCAGAGGAAGGGGCGCCTTCAGGTGAGCTGGATGGGGAGAGCAAGGGCCGGGTCATTGATTGGGGTTCCCCCAGAGTGCAGGCTGAGTTTGGATCTCTGGAGAGATTGGTGACGGAGTGGTCATACCCCAATGAAAGTTCTGAAGAGGAGTGTGAGACCGGGAGAATCCCAAGTCCTTGAGAGTGGAGATGGGCCAGAGCCAGTATTGGGATCTGAAACAGCCGCAGGAACTCTGACCAGCCGCAGGCAGCTCTTCTTGAACAGGCCTTCTACCACCCAGACCAGGGCGTCCACCTTTTGTCAATGGGTCATGAGGGCCCCCGGATGCCACTGTTCTACCTAGAAGAGGGAATCCCAGAGTTGCCAAGATTCTCTCGTTTCCAGGGAGAAGTGCAGAGGAGGGTAGCCATGGAGTGGGGCCTGGACTTCCCATATGTTCCTTCCCAGGTTATGGACGTTGTGAAAAACTCCCAGGGAGAGTGGGAGGACAACCTAATCTGGGATTTCGTGCATATCCCCAAGCCGTTGCAGGTGCCAGAGTGTAAGGAGACCTGGACCAGTTTCAAAGACATTCAGGGTGAATGGTGGCTAGGGAGATCCATTTCCAGAGACCGGGTACTTGTTGCTAGGGCAGTTCGGCCCACGCTGAGCTACTCTGTTTCCAAACAGGAAGAAGGAGGAAACCGGAAGAGGTTACCTGATCCTCACTTAGACGCCTGAGAGGAGTGCGAGGAGCCACAGCATGCTTAGAGTGAGTCACATGGACTGCTGGGAAGTTGCAGCGTGTGTCCTTTTTCCCTGATCTTGCAGGAACAGACCAGCCTGCTACCCTATGTGCCCGATGGAAAAACGTTCCCATTGCAAGAACACTGTGGGTGAAGTCTGTTCCCTAAAATATTTCTTTGGAGCCTGTTTGCCCCCTCCCATCAGGAACTCCAACAAAGAATGTTTGTTTCTTTACTTATGTTTTTTTCCCCTTAAATTGTTTCTGTCAGCAGGCCGTAACCCCCTCCTGACAGAACAAATAGGAAAAGGAATGTGAAGTGAATCCGTTATTTATTTTCTGTTGGCAGGATGATAACCCCCTCCCAACAGAAATTGTGTATAGGTAGGATTAAGAGTAGGATGTGTTTTGTCTTCTCTTAGATTCCCTTGGGATGGGACGGCTGTCCATCCCCTCCGGCTGGAGACAAGAATCTTTGCGGGCAGAGTGTCTTATTCAAGGGAGAGATGCTCTGGCCCAGATGTGTATATACTGTTAACTGCAGGGACCTGTAGTTAGGTATGCATTATTTTCTGTACAGATGTAAATACTCTTCAAAAAGTTATTTTTGTACGTAATTTATTTGTACTGGTCCATATCCAAGTTGTTTCCATTTTCCCCTTCCCTTTTATTTTATGGGGTGCCCTTGCTCCTGGGCCCAGGAGTCATTTTTGTAAATTTTCCCTGCTGAGGGACTAGCTGGTTTTTGGTGGGGGATGAGTGTAGCACCCTCTATATAGGTAGGTGCTAGAGTGAGTTTTTTTTGTGAGGCTAGGTAAATTTAAGCAGGCCTAGCTGGCAGCTAGGCCTGTTTGATTTGGTTTGTTGGGCTGGGAGTGGCTCAGAGTAGCAGCTAGTGACTCACGGGGTGTGTCACTTCTCAGTTACCTCCCTCTTGCTTCCAAAAGGTGCTAGAAGAAGAGGAGGGGAAGGGAGGTGGAGCTGCCTGTGGTATTCTAAGGATTGGCAGGGGGCAGGCCTCCTTAAATACCCAGGGTCAGCCCAGACAGGACAGAGAGTTGGGGTGGAAGAGATGGAGTAGTACGGAGGCTGTCAGGGCCTTGAGGGAGCCCCCAGTCTGGGGGGGGGGTGGCTTTGGCCTGGGGCTCAGGTGCATCTGGGAGGATAGTGAGCTCCTGGAACAGAGGCAAAGATCAAACAGAGGATAGCCGGAGAGAGTACTGCCAAAGAGATCTCCAGGAGATGAACTACAAGTTGTGGTGTCAGGTGTCGGTGAGTGATACACACCCTGGGAAGCTGGAAGAGGCACACTGGAGCAAATTGGGGTGAGAGAAAGTCTGAGAAGGGTGCAAGAGCCAGTTGGGACTGTGGTGTCACTGGGCAGTGGAGTTAGGTCATTGCAGCGAGGAGGGCTGGCAGAACCCAAAGAGGATGCGCTGGGAGCAATAGTCCATCGAGGCTGGCTAGCACACTTCTATTTTTGCTGCACTAAGCGGCCCAAGGACCCTGCCTGTAATGGGCGGTTCATCCAGGCCTTGCTAAATTGAGAGCAGGCCTCACAGTGTGCTAGCTAGGCTGGAACCAAGTGTTGTGCCGGAGGAAGAAGAGTAGATTGAGAAGCAAGCATTATGCTGGAGGAAGAGGAGAAGTGTATATATTGTAGTGTATATAGATGGTCCCGTCCAAGAACTGTTAACACCTGCCCTGGGGCAGCAGCTAGGACTGTTTGTTTTGGTTTGTTCTGCTGGGAGTGGCTCAGAGTAGCAGCTGGTGACTCACAGGGGGTGTCACTTCTTTGTTACCTCCCACTTGCTTCCAAATGGTGCTAGAAGAAGAGGAGGGGAAGGGAGGGGGAGCTGCCTGGGGTATTCTAAGGAGCCCTGACCAATCCTTAACCTGGATTGGCAGGGGGCAGGCCTCCTTAACCACATCAGTACTGGGCACGAAAACCCCCTTCCTGTCCAGGCCATTTTTCAGCTTTCAGCGCTGTCACATTTTGAATGACAATTACTCAGTCATGCAACATTTTCACACAAATAAAGCTTTCTTTTGGTGGTATTTAATCACTAGGGGTTTTTTTATTTTTTGTGCTATAAATAAAAAAAGATTGAAAGTTTTGTGAAATAATGCCTTTTTCTTTGTTTCTGTCATAACATTTTGCAAATTAGTAATTTTTCCTTGTAAATTTTGGCCAAAATTTATACTGCTACCTATCTATCTTTGGTAAAAATAACCCAAATCGGTGTATATTATTTGGTCCTTGTGTAAGTTATAGAGTCTACAAACTATGGTGCCAATCATTGAAAATTGATCACACCTGATATACTGACAGCCTATCTCATTTCTTGAGACCCTAACAAACCAGGAAAGTACAAATACCCCCCAACTGACCCCTTTTTGGAAAGTAGACATTCCAAGGTATTTAGTAAGCGGCATGGTGATTTTTTTAAATATAAATAAACAAACTTTGCGCTTTTGGAGAAAATGAATCCGTTTTGTGACATGCAGCAGCTATACACAAAGTGAAAAAGCACCTGATAATAAGTAAACAATTATATAGCGCTTAGCATAAATATCAACAAAAATAACCAAAGATAACCAACTATTGTGCAAATATTGTTAAAGTGCAGTGCCAATCTAGTCCAATAACAGCGAAAAAAAGTGCACCTGTGCTTGCGATCTTCAAAAGTACTAAAGTACAGCAAAACCATGTGGGGTGTCACCCAATGAGCGTTCCTACTCACCAAAAGACCATGGTGAGTAATATCAGATGCTTCTCAGAGGTAAGCCTGGGACACGATCGTTCAGAATGATCTGATTCCACAAAACTCCAATAATGTGCGGAGATAATAGGATAAGGGAAGAAGGGGGACCACAATAGTGAAGTACTGTAAGGTCATATATTTATTGCGCAAACAAAAAGGTACTTAGAAAATAGCTGATAAAACTTTGCTTGTAAAATCCATATGAACGCCGCTATTCAGCGTGCGTTCCAGCAAAACCGGGAGTGACGTCCACGGAAACCAAAAACCGGAAATTACGTCAACGCGCTTCGCCTGCCCATAGGCATCATCAACGGACATCATTTCCGGGTTTCCACATTGTTAAATACTCGGGGGAAGCGGCCTCCCTCCCAAAGAGAGTGTTACTGATTGGCTCAAAAAAAACTATAATGGCCAAAAGGGTGGGTTCACCTATGTGTCCCCAATTACTGAAAAAAGGTTTAAATGCCATCTCTGATTGTATAACATTTCTTACAGATAGTAAATACATTAAAAAATGACAGAAAAATACTGGAAAAAATAAAATAAAAAACAAATAAAATGCTGGAAAAATTTAAATAAAATGAAATAAATGAATAAAAAAAAAATCAGAATATAAAAATAAACTAATTAGAAAGAATGAAAATAAAAATAAAATATAAATAAAATATAAAATATTTATTTATTATTAGTTAAAACTATGTGAAAAAATATGAAAAAATAATAATATAAAAAAATATGAAAAAATAAATGTATAAATAAATGAATAAAAAATATATGAGTTTCTAGTATAAGCGTATTCTTGGCTGAGGTGAAAGATAATTTTAGTGGCTACCAGTTGGAAAGAAAACAGTTTAAATCTAATTCAATATTTAACCCCAGGGTGTCAAGTGTCCCCAAACGATGAATCCAATAGGTTTCATTCTGGGAAACCGCCCTCCTGAGGTCCCCCTCCAGTTAGGTTCAATTCAATCAACACCACAGAAGCTCTATAAACTAGGATCTCTTTTGTGATATATCTGAAAGTGGTTGGATAGACTGTGTTGTTTAAACCCCTTCTTGATTCTATTAATATGCTCACCCAATCTTGTTTATAACTTCCTTGTGGTTCTACCCACATACTATAGCCCACGGGGGTAAGATAGCAAGTATGTGACATGTGTAGAATCACACGAGATGAATTTTTTAATATCATATGTTGCTCCTCTAAAATAGGATTTGAACTGAAGAGTTTTCATTTTCCTGTATTTCGAGGTCTTACACATTCTACACCTCCCACAACTAAAAAAACCCACCTGGTCAAGGAAGGTCATTGTCCTTTTGGGTGGATCAACAACGTTCTTTGCTAGCCTAAGGCGCAGGATGGGCGGTTTAGTATATACAAATTGGGGTTTTCTCGGTAATATCTTGGATAGTTCTTGATCTTGCAGTAATAAAGGCCAGTGTTTCGTAATAATATATTCTAGTTGTTTATATTGCCGGCTAAACCCAGTAATAAAAACTGTATCAAAATTTCCAGCCCGCCGTTTATTCGATGGCCTGAAGAGATCCTCTCTATTCATTTGGCCTACGCTCTGCTTGATATTTAGTAGGTCTCTAGTCTTATATCCCTTTTCTTGGAACCTTCGTATCAAAACCTCTGCTTGTTCCTCATAATCTTGTTGGTTATGACAGTTGCGTCTAATTCTCATCATTTGGCTTTTAGGGATCCCCCCAGCCACCTAGGGTGATGACAACTCGCTAGTGGGATATATCCATTTCTATCCACTTCTTTGGAAAAGGTCTTGGTCACCAAGCGACCATTTTGCTTTAATATGACCAAATCCAAGAAGTGGACAGAATCGGTGGCTGAGTTGGCTGAGAACAGGATACCAAATCGGTTTTGTGTCATATCCACAAGGAACTTCTCAAAAGACTCCTGTGTTCCTGTCCATACTATAATGATATCATCAGTATATCTTTTGTAAAATGTAAGGTCTGGGATATTTTTTCCAAAGATTGCCTCTTCCTCCCAATGGCTCATGAACAGGATAGCAACCCCAATTTGTATATACTAAACCTCCTACCCTGCGCCTTAGGATAGCAAAGAACGTTGTTGATCCACCCAAAAGGACAATGACCTTCCTTGACCAGGTGGGTTTTTTTTAGTTGTGGGAGGTGTAGAATGTGTAAAACCTCAAAATACAGGAAAAGGAAAACTCTTCAGTTCAAATCCCATTTTAGAGAAGCAACATATATTAAAAAATTAATCTTGTGTGATTCTACACATGTCACATACTTGCTATCTTGCCCATGTGGGCTCCAGTATGTGGGTAGAACCACAAGGAAGTTGAAGTTCAAACGAGATTGGGTGAGCATATTAATAGAATCAAGAAGGGGTTTAACCTCTTGCCGACCGGCGATTGGCATCTGACGGCGACAAGGTGGCGCTCCTGCGCAAATCGCCGTCATATGTGTCGCCGTCATATGTGTGAGCGCGCAAATCGCGCGCTCACTGTGTCGGGGGAGGGCCAGGGAGCGGGTGCGGCGGAGTCGATCTCCGCCGGCCACCCGCGATGCCCCCCCCCCCGGAGTGAAAGAACGTTGGTCCGTGTAAGTAAACACGGACCTCCGTTCTGTGAAGGGGGAAGGGCTGTGATCACAGCCTTCCTCTACACGGAAGGTGTGATCACTTCCCTTCCCCAGCTAGGGCAGTCCCCCCACAGTAAAAACACACCCAGGGAACACAGTTAACCCTTAGAGCGCCCCCTGCAGGTTAACCCCTTCACGGCGGCGTGGGCGAGGGACCGGGAGGGGGCTGTGTCACTCGCGCGCTAAACGCGCGAGTGTGTATACTGCCGCTGTGTATACTGCCGCTAAACGCGTCCTCGCGGTGGAACAGCGGCAGTCTACGGTTAGCGGCCAGCCGTTCTCCAATTTGGGGAAGAACTAAGATAATTATACGAGTGGGTTAGAGCA
>BLSH010015503.1:636679-648379 GCA_018402905.1 Glandirana rugosa
TGTGTGAGACTTTTACAGGTGATGTTTACTCACGGGTGTGATGGTCACTGACAGGTGATTGGCGATGGTCACTGATGGGTGACTGGCGGTGGTCACTGATGGATGATGGGTGGCTGGCGGTGGACACTGATAGGTGATGGGTGACTGGCGGTGGTCACTGATGGGTGACGGGTCTCTGGTGGTGGTCACTGATGGGTGACGGGTGTCTGGTGGTGGTCACTGATGGGTGACGGGTGACTGATGGTGGTCACCGATGGGTGACGGGTGACTGGTGGAGGTTACTGATGGATGATGGCTGATTGGCGGTGGTCACTGATAGGTGATGGGTGACTGATGGAGGTCACTGATGGGTGACGGGTGACTGGCAGTGGTCACTGATAGGTGATGGGTGACTGGCGGTGGTCACTGATGGGTGACAGGTGTCTGGTGGTGGTCACTGATGGGTGACTGGTGGTGGTCACTGATCGGTGACGGGTGACTGGTGGTGGTCACTGATGGGTGACTGGTGGTGGTCACTGATGGGTGACGGGTGACTGGTGGAGGTCACTGCTGAGTGACTGGCGGTGGTCACTGATGGGTGCCGGGTGTCTGGTGGTGGTCACTGATGGGTGATGGGTGTCTGGTGGAGGTCACTGATGGGTGAGGGGTGACTGACGGTGGTCACTGATAGGTGATGGATGTCTGGTGGTGGTCACTGATGGGTGACGGGTGACTGGTGGTGGTCACAGATGGGTGAATGGCGGTGGTCACTGATGGGTGCCGCGTGTCTGGCGGTGGTCACTGATGGGTGATGGGGGTCTGGCGATGGTCACTGATGGGTGACCGGTGTCTGGCGGTGATCACTAATGCGTGACGGGTGACTGGCGGTGGTCACAGATGCGTGACGGGTGACAGGTGACTGGCGGTGGTCACTGATGGGTGACTGGCGGTGGTCACTGATGGGTGACGGGTGACTGGCGGTGGTCACTGATGGGTGATGGGTGACTGGCGGGGGTCACTGATGGGTGACGGGTGTCTGGTGGTGGTCACTGATGGGTGACTGGTCACGGTCACTGATGGGTGATGGGTGACTGGCGGTGGTCACTGATGGGTGACAGGTGGCAGGTCACGGGTGACTGGCGGTGGTCACTGATGGGTGACGGGCCATGGTCAGTGATGGGTGACAGGTGACAGGCCATGGTCAGTGTTGGGTGACAGGCCACTGATGTGTGGCGTAGATCACAGCCGATCACAAGGTAACAGCCGCCGGCCGGTGGCTGATACCAGTGTCAGTGACAGGCAGTGTTCCCTGAGAGCATGCGCCGTGCGAATGGGGGAAAGTGCCATTTGTGATCGGCCGTGACGATCGCATGGTAAACAGCCATGGCCAATGGCTGTTCACCCCTGTCTGTGACGCGGTGTGTCCTGGGGACACGCCGACACCGACAGAGCCGGGATGCACGCGCAATCCCGGCTTAAAGGGGCAACGTCATATGACGTCCCCCCAGAACAATAGCCGTTCCACCCCGCCGTCAACGGCAAGTGGTTAAATACCCAGGGTCAGCCCAGTTGGGGGTGAGAGTTTGGGTGGAAGAACTGGGAGATGGAGTACTAGCTTTTGTGGCCTTTTAGGGAGCCCCCCAGACTGGAGTGGTGACCTTGTGCCTGGAGAGCTCGGAAGTGGAAGGGACCCTAGCACAAACCACAGGGGTGTCCTGACCAGGAGCAGGAGAAGACAGTAGAGTGTACTGCCAGGCAAGTCTTCAGGAGGGATCCACCAGGTGTCGGTGAATGACACACAGCCTGAACCGCTGGGGAGGCACATTGGAGCAGATTGGGGGAAAAACAATCTGAAATGGGTGTAGAGCCAGTGAGGACTGTGGTGTCATGGGCAGTGGAGTCGGGCAACTGCAGCCAGGAGGGCTGGCAGGGCCTGAAGTGGACTAATTGGGAGCAGTAGTTCACCAAGGGTAGCTAGTATCTAACCTTTCTAACCTTTTTTTGGCCACACCACATAAGCCCGCGGTCTGCAAGGAATCATCCGGGGCCATTGGATCGCCTATGCGTGGGCACACGTAGCGTGCGCGCTTCTGCATGTTCGCACTTGTGCATGTTCGCGTGCTCCTATGCGTGTGTGTGCACGCGTATGCGTCGGCAATGGTGCCACTAGCGGCCATTTAAGCAGACAGCACCAGGAAGCAATTGCTGTCAGTGTTCCTGTACCCTGCGACCCAGCGTGTTACTCTGAAGAGACTTCCTGTATCTGTGACCCCAGCTTCCCTTGGACTTTGCTTGCTTTCTGCCTGCCCTGACCCCCAGCCTGTCTATGACTATTCTTTGCCTGCTCCTCTGTACCTCTTCTGCCCGCACGTTGCCGACCCTGCCTGCACCTGACCATCCGCCTGCCTGATCCTTCTGTATTGTACTGCCAGCTTGTTACCGACCGGCCTGCATCACCATTCTTCTGTCTGCACGAGTTCCAGTGGACTCTCAGCTACCACCAGTGACTAAGTCCAGCCCTCGTGCCCCCCTGTGCTCCAGAACTCCCTGTCCCCACTACCAGGGCTTCTTGAACCAGGGCCGTAAGAGAGGTTGTCCCCTGCACAAGTTAGACTCGACCACCAGGGACGTGACAGTAACGGACAGCCATGTCCGAGTCTGTGCAGGGGACCTCTCCCATGGATGACCTGTGTGTGCATCTGGCTGGCCTCACTCAAGCTGTAAAGAATCTACAAGAGGGATACACCCGTCTGGAAGGGAGAGTCCAAGAGCTCTCCATGTCAGCCCCAGCCAGTCCCGGTCAGTCTTCTCCACACACCATCGTGGCTCTGCCCACGGAGCCCAAAGTGCCCATGCCAGAGCGGTTTGCGGGGGACCGCCGGAAGTTCCGGGCCTTCCGTAACTCGTGCGAATTGTATTTCACCCTCCAACCCCGAACTTTTTCAATGGAGGCGACTAAAGTGGGGCTGGTGATCTAATTGCTCTCGGAGAAACCACAAGCATGGGCCCATCACCTATTGGAACAGATAGCCCTGGAGACTACCAGTTTGGACCGGTTCTTTCAAGCGATGGCTCAATTCAGGCTGGGCCTCCCAGAGCCGCTCAAGGACGAGCTGGCTCGCGTTGGAGCGCCTCATACCCTTGACGCCCTGATCAATCTGTCAATACAGATTGATCGTTGCCTTTGGGAACCACAGGGGCTGCACGCCTTACCTGGATGATGCCTAGAATACCCAGCTAACCTGGCTCCAGTCCGGCTGCCTCTGCCTCCTCCGCTCCACCAGACCAGTCCAAACCCATGCAAATCGGGCTTTTCCACCCGCCATTAACCTCAGGAGAACGTCAAGAGACGTATGGCACTCAGCCTCTGCCTATACTGTGGGCCTGGGCATCTGGTAAGGAACTGCCCTGCTAAGGTTGGTAAGTGTACCACTCCTACCTCTGTAAACCTGATGTACATGCCAAGCAACAAAGCTCACCTTGTTCTCTCTCTATCTTTATAGCTTCCCAGCGGAGATACCCTGGTGCAGGCAATTGTTGATTCAGGAGCCTGCAGCTGCTTTGTTGACGTTACCTTCACAGCCAACCACCAGATTCCACTTTGACCTAAAAATCATCCCATGGTCGTCCAGCTGGCCGATGGAACCACCATTAAGTCCGGCACCGTCACCCAGGAAACCATTCCTGTACCTGTCAAGACAGTGGGGGGACACTTGGAATTCTTGCTGCTGGCGCCATTGCATCCCCTCTATTCCCAGTCATTTTGGGCCTCCCCTGGCTCCGGATGCATAACACCCACATTGACTGGGCCACAGGGGAAGTGCAGCCAGCATCTCCTTCCTTGGCTTTGACATTTCGGTTACAGGGATAACTATGGACCCGCAGAAGATCTCAGCCATCCTAGAATGGCCAGCGCCAGCTGACAAAAAGGGTGTCCAATGGTTCGTAGGATTCGCAAACTTCTACAGAAAGTTCATTAAGGGGTTCTCGGCGGTCATTCCGCCTCTCACCCAGCTCACGAAGCAGGACTCTCGCTTCCACTGGACTCCTGAAGCCCAAGAGTCCTTCACAAGATTCAAAGAACTGTTTACCTCTGCTCCCGTCCTCAAACACCCAGACCCGGCTCTGCCCTATGTCCTTGAAGTGGGCACATCCGAGACAGCAGTGGGAGCAGTTCTCTCTCAGAGACGAGGCCCAAAGGCTCGCTCCATCCCATTGCCTTCTTCTCCCGGAAGCTCTCACCCCCCGAGAAAAACCTACGATGTCGGTGACCGGGAACTGCTGGCAATCAAATCCGCCCTGGAGAAATGGTGGTACCTTCTGGAAGGAGCTACTCACACTGTTCTGGTCTTCATAGACCACAAGAACCTAGAGTTTCTGCGGACGGCTAAGAGGCTCAAACCTCGACAGGCAAGGTGGGCACTATTCTTCTTGAGGTTCCAACTGCACATAACATACAGGCCTGGGTCTAAAAATCTGAAGCCGGACGCCCTGTTCAGAATGTTCCATGACCCGGAGGACTCCTCTCCTCCAGACACCATTCTACCTGGCAATAGCTTCCTGCTGACCCAAGAGGACTTTCTCACCCGGATCCTTAGTCGGTCGCCCCATGCCACCGGATTCTGAGTTCACCATAAAAGACGGGCTGTGGTGGTCAGGTAACCGACTTTTCATCCCACAGGAGCTGCGCCTAGCAGCGCTTGAACTCTGCCACAACCTCAAACTAGCCAGGCACTTCAGGGGTCGCAAGACGGCAGAGCTGCTTTCCCGCTCATTTTGGTGGCCTCGTCTGAATGAGGACTGCAAGGGCTATGTAATGCTTGCCCCGTCTGTGCCAAGAGCAAGACTGAGAGGTCCAAAGCCTGGGGTCTGCTAAATCCATTACCAATTCCGGAACGACCTTGGTCCCAGATCTCGATGGACTATATAGTTGAGTTGCCTCCATCTGCAGGCTTCAGTACCATTCTTGTGGTGGTAGATCACCTCCCAAAATGGCCCACTTCATACCCATGAAAGGCACCCCACAGCAGCTGAAACGTTCATCAAAGAGGTGGTCCGCCTTCACGGCATCCCCAGCAACATAGTCTCAGACCAAGGGGTGCAGTTCACGTCCCACTTCTGGAGATCTCTGCGCTCTTCCTTAGGAATTGATCTAGCCTCCTCCTCTGCATATCATCTGCAGTCAAACGGCCAAACGGAGAGAACTAATCAAACCCTCGAGCAGTACCTCCACTGCTACTCTTCCTACTCTCAGGACGATTGGGTTTCCTGTTGCCGGTAGCCGAGTTCACATATAGTAACTCAATTCATTCTGCCACTAAGCAAACTCCATTCTGGGCGAACCTCGGCTACCATCCTACCTTCCTACCTGGCCTGTCAAGGAGAGCACTGTACCTGCTGTACTGGAAGTCACCCAATTCTTAGAGGAAAACAGTAAACTGTTACAGGAAACTCTTTCTGAGACACAGGCACTCAGTAAGAAAAGTTTTGAGAAGGGAAGACAAGGAGAATTGGAACTGCAACCGGGCCAACGGGTCTGGTTATCAACAAAAAACCTAACGCTGTCCTGCCCCTCCATAAAACTGGGGCCAAAATACATTGGACCTTTCCCAGTAAAGAGACAAATCAACAAAGTAGCATTCCAACTGGATCTACCCTCTTCACTCCACATTCACCCCGTCTTTCACGTGAACCTACTTAAGCCAGTGGTCAAGGACCTCTTCCCTGGGAGTAACACAGCCCCACCAGAACAGGTCTTGGTGGACGGAGAGGAGGAATTCGAGGTGGAGACCATCCTCGACTGCAGGTAGAGAGGGGGCATCATCCAGTGGAAGGGCTATGGGCCTGAAGAAAGCTCCTGGGAGCCAGAGAACCACCTGCATGACAGAGAGCTAATCAGGGCGTTTTGCAGAAGACATCAGACCAAGAGGGCCCAGTTGGGCATTCGGAGGCTGCCCCTTGGGGGGCAATGTAAGGAATCTGTTAGGAGAAAATCGTCATCTTTATTGGACTTTAGCACCTAAGCGCGCCTGGGCACCGCCGCGCACGCCTATGCGTGTTCGCGCGCTTGTGCATGCGCACGCTGTAAACTGCACCAAACACTGCTATTTGAACCCTCTGCACCTGTCAGCAAGTGCTGTCCGCTCTACAGCGTCTGAGTACCTGTGAGCTCCAGCTCTGTTCCTGTGTTGCTACCTGTTTCTCTGATCCGATTTCTCTTCTGCTGCCAGTCTGTTAACAAACTTTGCTTGGACTTGACCACTCTCTTGCCTGACCCCTTGTACTGCACAGCCCGCCAGTTGCCGACCCAGCCTGCACGACCACCCTTCTGATCTGCATGACCACCTGGGGCTTCGCATCACCACCAGTGACCATTCAGCCCTCGTGCCATCCCGCACTCCGGGACTTCCTGTTTATTCTACCGGGGTCCCTGAATCGGGTGCACAAGAGCAATTGTTCCCTGCATCAGCCAGACTCCACCACCAGGATCGTGACAGTAACGGATAGCCATGTCCGAGTCTGCACAGGGAACACCCTCTGCTATGGACGAGCTGTGCGTCCACTTGGCCGGGCTCACGCAAGCGGTGAAGAACCTGCAAGATGGCTACACTCACCTGGAGGAGCAAGTGCGTGTGCTCTCCGCCACCTCTGCATCTGGAGGTGGAGCTGCAGCGGCCCGCACCATTGTGGCGCTGCCATCTGAGCCTAAGGTCCCCGTGCCCGACAAGTTTGCGGGGGATCAAAGACAGTTCAGGGCTTTTCGCAGCTCTTGCGAGCTATACTTCGGTCTTCAGCCTCGCACCTTCTCATTGGAAGCCACTAAAGTGGGCCTGGTGATTACCCTGCTACAAGGCGAACCCTAGACCTGGGTCCATTGGCTCTGGGAACAAAGAGCGCTTGAAATCGCAGCCCTGAATACCTTCTTTGACGCCATGGCCAGGCTATACCAGGATCCCCACCTTGCAGCCACAGCTGAGACCACCCTGCATGCCCTGCAGCAGGGCCGACGCACCGCTGAAGACTATGTGGTGGAGTTCAGGAGCTGGAGTGCTGACACAGCATGGAATGATGCAGCACTCTGCTACCAATTTCGTCTGGGACTGTCAGAGCCGTTGAAGGATGAACTCGCCCGCGTCGGGGTGCCCGCGACCCTGGACGCTCTGATAAACCTGGCCATTCAAATAGACCAGAGGCTCCGGGAATGCTGGGTCGAACGAGCTGCTGGAACACCCGCTGTCCAACGCCTGACTTGGATGATGCCCTGGGTCCCAAGTCATACTGCTCCTGCACCTGTCACCTCCGCACCAGCAGACTCGCCCGAGCCGATGCAGATTGGTCTACTACGCCCGTCTCTCACCCCAGAAGAGAGACACAGAGGAACTATGCTCTGACTCTGTGCCTCTACTGTGGGGAACCCGGACACATGGTGAGGACCTGTCCCACCAAAGCCGGTAAGTGGCACCACTGGGATAACCAGGATGCAACCCCTGTCAGTAGTAATTTATCTCACCTGACTCTCCTTGTCTCTTTGCAGTTGCCCGGAGGGAGCATCCAAGTACCAGCAATTATTGATTGAGGGGAGTGTAGCTGTTTCGTGGACCAGACCTTTGCCACGCTACGCCAGATGCCCCTGCGCCCCAAGGTGCATAAAATGACTGTTCGCCTGGCCGACGGGACGGCCATCAAATCTGGCCAGGTAACCATGGAAACCCAGCCTATACCTGTATCTACAGCTGAGGGGCACCAAGAACTGCTCATCCTTGATGTTATTGCCTCACCACTGTTCCCCATCATCTTAGGGCTTCCTTGGCTCCGGGCCCACAGCCTCAACATAAACTGGTCCTCTGGGCACATACAGTTTCCGTCCCCATACTGTGGCCAACACTGTCTGCTTCTGTCCCGGGATGTTGGCCCCTCACTCCTGAGCTTCAGCTTAAGAACAAACCTACAGACTCTATCTTGTTTGCAACCTGGGGACCGCCTGTAGATACCCCCTCAGTGCAAACCCCTGCCTCAATCAATATAGACACACCCCCAATGTGTAGACCCCCCTCTCCCCTCCCATAGCTCCCCTCCTACACATGTTCATCTAAATTAATATAATGTGTACAGACCTCAGACTCCCTCCTCCTCCTGTGTAGATGTAAACAGAGGACGGGGAGGTGGCTTCGCTCCGCGCCACTGAAGAACACTGCCAGTGTTCTGTCAAAGTAGCTAACTCGTCAAAATCTCCATCCGAAAATGACTTTAGAGTTTTTGACAGGTTGGCTAATTTGACAGATCACCGGTGCCGCGAGACGCATATCAGTGTAGGGGGTGCGCAGGTGCCCATGGGTGTCACCCCTCTGGCGGGTGTCACCCGGTTGCAGCCCGCACCAGCCTAGTGATGCCACTGGATGGAAAGAGAAAAAGAGGTAAGGAGAAATAAAGAAAAAGAGAGGGAGAGAGAGAAAAAGAGAGAAAGAGGAGAGCATGGTGTACAGAGTGCAGGATTTATGAGTAGGCGGTGTACGGAGTCCAGGATTTAGGAATGTGCTGTGTACAGATAAGCAGAAAATGTGTGACCTGGCGACCCACAGTAGCAGGCCTCCACCCCTAACTGAATACAAAAAAACGAACAAGCAAAACATGGGGCTTTAAGTGAGGCATGTCACTATGAATGATACTACAAAACCTGTGTGCATGAAATCCATAAATTATGTTTATTGATATCATAATGATATAATACTGATATAAACCCAATCATGGTCCATGTCAAATATAGCAAAGTCATCATCAGATACAAGTAATCAAATCATGAAATGCATATGTGTATCATAAATAACAATTCATAATGCAAAGGTACATAATAGTAACATATAGGATATCTAAACATAGGAACATGATTGGCAAGATAAAAATTGTCGCGTATAATTAACATTTGATAGGCTATAGTTAATATCATATGCACACAGGAAAAAATGATATGGTAGAGTAAAATCTTCATAAAAATCCATCTTGTCTAAAAGTCTTCTAAAATGAACCCTACGCGTTTCGTGGCATAACAGCCACTCATCAGGGGTATAGCAAGATGGTACTTAAAAATATATTAAATGTTAAAGGATGATTAGATATGTAGTCCCCTATCAGGGGGGCTAAAAATATCAAACATAAACATATCCCCTTTGTACATACCGACTTCCAGACAGTGCTCAGCCGAAAAATGGGGGAGACAGAGGCCGCAGATGGATGCCCGCCACGGGGTTGAGGCGGAAAAAATGCCCCCAAAAGGCCCGAGAGAAGCGGCCACGGAACAGGACACACCTCCACGACACTGTTGTGGCATATTGTGAGTATGTATTTGTAGCTGCCTGAGCTGTGAAAAAGGAAAGAAAATGTGATGTCATGAATGATAATTGTATGTGGGCGCAACTGGCGTGGGAGATGCCGAGCGTGTAAGTAAACACGGATCTCCGTCCTCATAGAGGGGGAAGGGCGGTGATCACAGGCTTCCTCTATATGGAAGCCGTGATCATCCCCTTTCCCCAGCCAGGGCAGCCCACACACAGTTAGAACACGCCCAGGGAACACACTTAACCCTTAGAGCGCCCCCTGCAGGTTAACTCCTTCACTGCCAATGGCATTTAAACAGTAATCAGGGCATTTTTATAGCACTGATCACTGTATCAATGCCAATGGTCCCAAAAGTGTGTCAAAATGGTCCGACAGGTCCGCTGCGATATTGCAGTACTGCTAAAAATCGCAGATCGCTGCCATTACTAGTAAAGAATAAAAAAAAATAACAACCCCAGAAATTAATTCTCATCGTCCGTAAACACGGAAACATTTGCGCAAACCAATCAATAAACGCAGATTGCGATTTTTTTTTTTTTTACCAAAAATATGAGGAAGAATATAAATCGACCAAAAACGATGGAAATAAAAGTTTTTTATATATTTTGTTTTTTTTGGATTTTTATTTTAGCAAAAAGTAAGAAATTTGAGATATGGGTTTTTTTGCAAAATTGTCGCTCTTCTTTAGTTTATAGCGGCGATCAGAAATGATGCTGAGGTGATCAAATACCCCCAAAAGGAAGCTCTATTTATGGGGAAAAAAGGACGCAACTTTCGTTTGGGTACAACATCGCATGACCGCGCAATTGTCAGTTAAAGTGACGCAGTGCCGAATCGCAAAAAGTGCTCTGGTCCTAAAGTGGGAAATCCTTCCAGGGCTGAAGTGGATATAGAAGTGACATCAATGACCAGAAAGCATAGGGCAGCGTCAGAGGTGGCGGAACGCCATCCTTGTGATTGATCACAGGCAAATTAGGCGACCGCGAGGCCCCTGTGAGTGCAAGGCCTTAGGCAACCGCCTAATTTGCCTAATTAAAGAGCCGCCTCTAAAAATACGTAATAAAGAGTGTTAAAAAAAAAAGTGGTGATCACATACCACTAAAAGAAAGCTCTATTTTAGTGAGAAAATTATACTGTAAAAAAAAGTGTTTAAAAATATCTCTGGCATGACAAGTGTGTAGCACCAGCAAGGGAGGGCTGTGTGTGACTGAGGTGAGGCTGTGTGTGACTGAGGTGAGGGATGTGTGTGACTGAGGTGAGGGCTGTGTGTGACTGAGGAGAGGGCTCTGTGTGACTGAGGCGAGGGCTGTGTGTGACTGAGGCAAGGGCTGTGTGTGAATGAGGCGAGGGCTGTGTGTGACTGAGGAGAAGGTTGTTTGTGACTGAGGTGAGGCTGTGTGTGACTGAGGTGAGGCTGTGTGTGACTGAGGAGAGGGCCGTGTGTGACTGAGGTGAGGCTGTGTGTGACTGAGGTGAGGCTGTGTGTGACTGAGGCGATGGCTGTGTGTGACTGAGGCGAGGGCTGTGTGTGATTGAGGCGAGGGCTTTGTGTGACTGAGGTGAGGCTGTGTGTGAATGAGGTGAGGCTGTGTGTGACTGAGGTGAGGGCTGTGTGTGACTGAAGACAGGGCTGTGTGTGACTGAGGTGAGGCTGTGTGTGACTGAGGTGATGGCTGTGTGTGACTGAGGCGAGGGCTCTGTGTGACTGAGGTGAGGACTGTGTGTGAAGAGAGGGCTGTGTGTGACTGAGGCGAGGGCTGTGTGTGACTGAGGAGAGGGCCGTGTGTGACTGAGGTGAGGCTGTGTGTGACTGAGGTGAGGCTGTGTGTGACTGAGATGAGGGCTGTGTGTGACTGAAGACAGGGCTGTGTGTGACTGAGGTGAGGACTGTGTGTGAAGAGAGGGCTGTGTGTGACTGAGGAGAGGGCCGTGTGTGACTGAGGTGAGGCTGTGTGTGACTGAGGTGAGGCTGTGTGTGACTGAGGCGATGGCTGTGTGTGACTGAGGCGAGGGCTGTGTGTGATTGAGGCGAGGGCTTTGTGTGACTGAGGTGAGGCTGTGTGTGACTGAGGCGAGGACTGTGTGTGATTGAGGTGAGGGCTGTGTGTGACTGAGGTGAGGCTGTGTGTGACTGAGAGGGCTGTGTGTGACGAGGAAAGGGCTGTGTGTGACCGAGGTGAGGGCTGTGTGTGACTGAGGTGAGGCGCTGTGTGACTGAGGTGAGTCTGTGTGTGACTGAGGTGAGGCTGTGTGTGACCGAGGAGAGGGCTGTGTGTGATCGAGGTGAGGCTGTGGGAGTGGAAACAGTGTGTGACGGAGTGGAGTCAGTGTGTGTCGGGAGAGGAGCCAGTGTGTGTCGGAGTGGAGCCAGTGTGTGTCGGGAGAGGA
>BLSH010015503.1:692238-731074 GCA_018402905.1 Glandirana rugosa
CGATACAGGGGGAGAGTGTCTTGTCTCTTGGTGGCACAAATGTAACCGCCAAGGGGCAAGACGTCGAGGCGTCCGCTAGCACCCAGTCCTCGCCTGTAGCTCAGGCGGGCTGGGCGCGCGTGCGCGGCGGCGGACACTCACGCGTGGCCCTCGCACGTTTCCCCGCCTGCAGTTATCTGCAGGTGGGCCTCTAACTCTAGGCGCGACATCGGCAGAAAGCAGATATCGTGCCTAGAGTTCTCCAATTCGACCGGTATGTACCGAGTCAAGTTCCACCTACCTCCTTATGAGGGGTGCTTCATATTTTCTTGCATCAGGGGCCCTGAAGGTTCTAGTTACACCTCTGCACAGTGGGGAGTATTCCTCCATCCACCTTGAACTGAGCCATGTATGGCCAGCTTAACCTCTTGAGATCCGTGCTATAGACGAAAGACGGCTACAGCGCGGATCTCAATCTCCGGGTGGACGTCTATTGACGTCCGCCCCTTTGCACGCTCCCGGTGCGCACTCACAGGCGGCGGCGCGTGCGCGCGGGTCGGGCGGACTCGATGTCCGCTCCTGACCCACGATCGCCTGCGGAGCTGCAGAACGGGGAACCGCCAATGTAAACACGGTGGTTCTCTGTTCTGTGAGAGGGGGACATAGCAGATTTACTGATCCCTGTCACTGGGATTAGTTAGATCTGTTATGTCCCTGCCAACCCATCCCCCCCACAGTTAGAACACACCCAGGGAACACTGTTAACCCCTTCACTGCCCCCTGCAGGTTAACCCCTTCACTGCCAACGACATTTACTCAGTAATCAGTGGACATTTCAATTTCTGATCGCTGTATAAATGTCATTGGTCCCAAAAATGTGTAAAAAATGTCCGACATGTCCGCCCCAGTATCAGAGTCCCGATAAAAATCGCAGATCGCCACCATTACTAGTAAAAAAAATAAATAATAATAAAAACGGCATAAATCAATTCCCATAGTTTGTAGACGCGATAACTTTTGTGCAAACCAATCAATATACGCTGATTGCGATTTTTTTTACCAAAAATATGTAGAAGAATATAAATCGGCCAAAACCAACGAATAATTTTTTTTTTATATATATTTTATTTTTGGATAATTATTAGAGCAAAAAGTAAAAAATATTGTTCTTTTTTCAAAATCGTCGCTCTTTGTTTGTTTATAGCGCAAAAAATAAAAACTGCAGAGGGGATCAAATACCACCAAAAGAAAGCTCTATTTGTGGGGAAAAAAAGACATCAATTTTGTTTGGGTACAACGTAGCACGACCGCGCAATTGTCATTCAAAATGCGACAGCGCTGAAACCTGAAAATTGGTCTGGGCAGGAGGGGGGTTTAAGTACCCAGTAAGGAAGTGGTTAAAGGGTGCCTTGACTGAAAAAAGGTTGAGACACAACTGTTTAAAACTGTTCTATTGCACATAGAGTATACTGTATTTCAGTGTGAGTTTCTCCTTATTAATCCCCAGCCCAGTCAAATAGGTTAAGGGCCCAAGGAAGCAGAATAATAGCAATGAAGAATAGCTGTCGGTGTTCAACCTACTCCAGTCCTGTGGGTGGTGTTCTTGAGGCAACGTTGTGATCCTAATGAACTAATTGTTTCCTGATAGTATTTTCTGTAGTTATGGGATTGTTCAGCATCAAAGTGTATTTATTTGGTTCATTGATATGTACATCAAGGGACATTTTGATATAGTGAAGGTTTTAATTAAATTCTGGACCAAACTTGCTTTGTCTGAAGATTTAATTTCACTTCCTTTAGGTACTGCCCAAGTTGAATCTCGGATCTTTATGCTAGAATATGTAAATCCTATTTCCATAAGCATTATTATAATCTCTCCAGAGAGCCCTAAGATGTTGTAATACACTATCTAGTAAAGCAAGGTATTTGGAATATATAGTCAAATTTAGCCATTAGTATAACGCTAATCAGATTTTGCAGATATTCATCCTCGGCCACAATATTTCAGCATTCTGTTTCCCACTTTCAAGCTTCAATACCTCCAATAAATATCTGTTTTTTTCTATTACAAATAGCAACCGCACCTGCAATCCATGCTTCCAAACATTTAGATGTGGGGGCGTGGCTGCGCTGCATATGTAGTCGGATGTGTGTCAGGAGCTCTCCGCTGACTATCCTGATCTTTAATCCTGCGGGTGACACAGAACAGTGGCAAAAAACTCACAAAGCTACCCATAGGGTCCCCCACTCCCTGTACCTCTGAATCGGCACCTTGCGGACCACACATGTCCAAGCCGACGAAGGAAACCCATGCACCGGCCGTGGCGGTAGGCCAAGGTGGTGCATTGGACTAGCACACACCCCGAGACCGTTACAAAGCAGCAGCAGAGAAACTGTTTGCCAGGTCTCTATCCAAAGAATGCATGCTCACAGACCCGCACCCGGATGAACCGGCAGGAGAGCTGTCAGATGCAGATGATACTGTCCCCCTGGAAGACTGTCCCGGACCCTTCCTCCACTGGAGCACAGTGAGTACCCCGGTGGACTCCCTGGCTAGGCCTCATACTGCAGCCATAGGCACAGGTCAGTCTGAGCCCACACTAAGAGACATCCTCCTAGCAGTGACCTCCTGCTCCACATCAATTGTGGCTCTCACAGATGAGCTTAAGGGGGTAAAAGCTGAAATTTCATATATCCGTCACGATATGCAAAAATTAAGGGAGCGCACCTCGGCACTGGAGGAACGGGTGAGCTCTATAGAAGATGACATGGAGCCATTGCAGAGGGATGTAATGCATCATGGCCAGCTCTCCACACAACATGCCGCCCGTTTAGACGATCTTGAAAACAGGATGCGACGTAATAATATATGGGCGATTGGCATACCTGAACAGGCTGAAGGAAAAAATCAGGTTAAATTTATAGAAAACTGGCTGACATTTGTTTTCGAGAAAGAATCATTCTCCCCTATGTTCACAGTGGAAAGGGCACATAGGGTCCCATCGTGCCTGCTACCACCTGTCAATCCGCCTTGTCCATTTCTGTTCAAACTGCTCAATTATAAAGACAGAGACGCTATCCTTTCCAAAGCAAGAACACGGGGCAGTGCACTAACCATGGATAATTCCAAAATATCCTTGTTCCCGGATTTCTCCACTGACCTGCAGAAACACTGTGCTCAATTCACAGTTGTGAAAAAGAGGCTCAGGGATCTGAACCTACAGTATGCCATGCTGTACCCGGCAAGTCTGAGAGTGGTGGCGAGGGGAGAAGTTCATTTTTTTGATTGCTCTTCGTTGGAAACCTAGTGGCTTGATAGGGAGGAAAGGTCCCTCAGGGCAGAAGCCGTCCGTCACCAGCAAGCCATCTGAATGAGGATAAACGTAGTTACCATGCTGCTCTGCACATATTCTTATGACCCCAGTTTATATGATGACTAGGCGGAAAAGATTTGCTTACTACAGCAAGTTACACATACACAGAACTACAAAACTGCTGAGGTGAAAGCATTTAACGTCCCTTTAGGTTTCCACTGTCCCCCCCACCCATTGTACTGATGCAAGCTATACTACCAGAGTTTTGGAAACCCGTTGGTTCATGGTTCTCATTTTGCTACTATCTACTACTATCTCTACCATCGCTTTGGTACTGTGACTCATGGCACTCATTGTTTCATGGAGCGATTCTTCAAGACTTCCCTCTCACACTCACTTACACTCATGCTGATAGTTTTTCTCTAACCTGGAAAGCTGACCCATTGGACGCAAAACATACAACGTCTTCTGCTAACAAAAGCTTTGCTATAACCCAAGGAGACTTGGACATATATAAGACACATCACCTACAATGGCTGCCACCGTAAGAATCTTGTTGTAGAATGTGAGAGGACTAAATGATAAAGTGAAATGCCTGGCAGCTTTAAGGGTAATTAAGAGACTGAATCCTAGTATTGTATGTCTCCAGGAGACACATCTGTCCCCCAATCAAGCATTTACATTTCCTGCCAGACTATTTAGCAATCAATACCATTCCACGTACTCCTCCTATTCCAGAGGGGTGAGCATATTAGTGCATCAAGGGGTTAAATTCTCATGCTCTGTCTCTGTTCTAGACCCAACAGACAGATATGTCCTCTTGCTGTGCAATATTTGTGGTATGTCATGCATTGTAGCGGGTATTTATGTACCTCCTCCATTTTCATCCGAGGTTCTCGGGGATCTAGCGAACTTTATAGTCCGATTCCCATCCTTGCCTTTATTGGCAGTCGGGGACTTCAATAATATACTGGACCCAGATTGGGATAAATTTACAACAGTCCCACTTGCCCGCCCAATGCTGAGTGGGCGTACCTCATTTGACCTCTTAACTGAGGAGCTCGGATTGACAGATGTCTGGAGGATACGGAATCCAGGGGTTAAACAATTTTCATGCTATTCCACCACATATGGCAGATTGTCCAGAATTGATTTGGGATTGGACAATAACACTCTGCTGACTTTATTGTCCTCTTCGGGTTATGAGAGCAGGGATATCTCTGATCACTCAGCCTTCTGGGTAGAGATGTCACTGCCCTCTACACCTAAACAAACTCAATGGAAGTTGAATCCTTTCTGGCTCTCATTAATTCCAGAGCCTGATCCTATCTTGGGTTTGCTGGAGGCTTTCATACAACAAAACCTTGGGTTTGCATCTCTGGATGTGGTCTGGGATGTGGCCAAGGCATTTCTGCGAGGCCAATTCATCAAATTTATCTCATCCATAAAAACTAATGCCAAAGCTTGGGAAACCACTGTATGTGCTGCAGTTAGAGCAATGGAAGAGGTGTTTATTACTAATCCTAATGATGATACTAAACGCGCCTGTTTGGAGGCCCAGTCCATGTCTAAACGGGTTGTATTGCAATTGGCTAAGAATAAGCGCTTCTTCCTCCAGCAGAAACACTTTGAGGAAGGATAATCCACAGGTCACATGCTCGCGATGTTGGCAAAGTCACACCAGTCTTCCTCCTTTATCACAGAGATTAGAGACTCTGAAGGCTCCTTACATACACATTCACCTACAATACTTAAAGTGTTCCGGGCATACTACGAGGACTTGTATTCCTCTAGTTAATCCATCAGATACTGCAAATGAGGAATTTTTAGAGGGCTGTGAGATGACATGCTTGTCGGCCTCGGATGCAGAAATGTTAGATGCCCCATTAACGGAGGAGGAATTGTCTTTAGCACTCAAATTCTCTCCTAATGGTAAATCTACGGGGGCGGATGGCCTTCCATCCGAGGTATACAAGAAATATGCAGGCAAGATGCTCCCATTACTACTCAAAGTGTACAACGATGCCTTTCAATCAGGGAGACTCCCAGCTTCTATGAATGAAGCTGTTATCGTTGTACTACTGAAACCGGGAAAGGATGCAATGTCTCCCGACTCCTACAGGCCCATATCCCTGCTGATGGCAGATATTGACTTGTTGGCAAAGGTATTGGCCTCCAGGCTGACTAAGGTAGTGCATAAACGGATCCATAGAGACCAATTAGGATTTATCCCGAATAGATCTACAGCCCAAAACCTTTAGAAGGCTTTATCTTAACTTGCAGATTCCAGTTGATAATCCAGGTAACAGAGCAATCTTCTCACTTGATGCAGCTAAGGCCTTCGATAGCATGGAGTGGCCTTACCTGTGGGCAGTCCTGAGACGATTGGGGTTGGGAGCCAACTTCATTAAATGGATCCAAATACTATATGCTAACCCAACAGTCAGAATCAGATTGAATGGAGAATTATTGGAGACCTTCAGGCTACATAGGGGAACCAGGCAGGGGTGCCCTCTGTCGCCCCTCCTGTTTGCCCTCGCCCTAGAGCCATTAGCGGAGAGGATCCGGAGGAATGCCAACATTGTTGGCTTCCAGCGTGACACAGGGACAGATGTAGTGTCTCTATATGCAGACAACACTCTGCTATACCTGGGGGACACTCAGGGTTCGTTACAAACAGTAATGACTCTTATCAATACCTTTGGCACTTTGTCCAGGTTTTCAATTAACTGGTACAAATCCGTCCTGATGCCCCTAGATGAGCTCACGGCCCCGCTCCCTGACTGCGTCCACTTAGTGAAGATAGTCTCACAGTTCAGGTACCTAGGAATACAGGTCTCTCGTGAACCTTCCCAATACATAAATCTAAATTTAATACCGTTATTACGGAAACTCAAAGAAAAGTGTACTGCTTGGTGCAAACTACCGCTGTCAGTGGTGGGTAGAAACAATCTTATTAAAATGGTGTGGGCCCCCCCAGCTTCTTTTTATATATTTCACAACTCTCCAATCTGGATACCATGGAAGTGGTTCCTCCGTATAGATACTCAATTTAGAGAACTGATTTGGAGGAAAAAAAACAGCATGTATCCGCTTAGATACCCTCCAAATGGGAAAAGGACCAAAGTGGCTTGGCTGTCCCTCACGCCAGAGTATACTACTTTGCTGCACAGTTACAACAAATAGGTGGCTGGGGTAACTTGGATCCGGGCGACTCAGTCCGAAGGATCCTTATTCCATGCGGAGCTAGCGCACCCACTCTGACCTTTCTGGAGGCAGGATTTACTCATTTAGATAGAACATTGCCAACCATAACCATAACCCTTCTGTGCACCCTCTGGTCAAAAATGTAAAAGATAGTGAGATTGGAGGGATTTTTACCCCAAACTCCGCTATGGCGTAATGCTCAGTACCCAGAATTGCTCAGACTGCGGACATCTATTATATCTCCCAGGTGTATCATCTTAAATCCTTTTTAGAACTTCAAAGGGAATTCACACTTACCAAAACCCAATTTTTTAGCTACTTACAATTCCGTCATTCTCTGCACTCACAGTCCAGATTCACCTGCCTTTGCCCGGTAGAACATCCGATGCTCCAAGAGGTGCTTTTAGCTGAGAATAAAAAGGGCATGATGTCTGATGGATATTCTGCCGTTTTGCATACTTTGTGGGATCCAGCCACACTACTCTGTAGAAAGAGGTGGGAGAAGGATCTGGGTACCATTGATGGGGATACCGGGGAACTATGCTTATCATCAGCCCCAATGGTCTCGGTACTGGCATTGCAAAAACCTTTACATATCTTCTTATTACATAGGGTTTATAGAACACCTGTCCAGCTACACAGATAGGGGAAAAAGAACTCACCGCTTTGTCCTAAATGTGAAAGGGACCATGGCAATCTTATCCACATGCTTTGGAGATGCCCAAAATTGACACGCTATTGGACCAAAGTATTAGACACAATTGCATAGGTCTATATGTTCAGAATACCAAGAAATCCTGTAATATGTCTGCTGGGAGCACTGGAGGAAGAATCCCTTAACCACAAGCACACGTGGCAATAATTTGACTGCTTTATATAGCATGAAAATTAATTGCACAATATTGGATCACCTCCAGGGTGCCTACCAGACGATAGATAGATAGTAGATAGGGTAAATTACATGCTCATACATGAAAAAATCACATATCAACATAGAAATGTTCCCTGTAAATTCTGCTCCATGTGGCAGCCATGGTTGGACATCCCAGGTCTGGCTCCAGCACAATTGGTAAGAGACAGACTGCTCCAGGGATAATCTTATTAATATTATATGCTACCTGCATATGGAATAGTGGGTCACAGACAAGGCGATATATATCATAATGTTTTCTCTTCTTTCTAATTCTTTCTTTCATCTACAATTTATTTTCTTTTCTTTTCCTAATTTCTTCCTGCTATCATATTTCTCCAAGCACAGATTGATCTGGTGCATGTATATGTACACATATTAGAGAGTTGGGATGTTTAATAATATTATAGTATTTCCAGCATTTACTGTTTCTTTGATTTGCCGGCATTTTGGTATGGGTAATGCTATATGCTACTCAGAAAAGTGTAATAAACATCTGCTTTGTTTGCTATATTAAGTATACCCCATGCTACACTGATTATATGTGAAAACGGATATACTCTCTGTTTGTACAATCTTGGAAAAGCAAATAAAATTTCTTTTTCTGATTAAAAAAAAAAGAAAAACATTTAGCTGTTACTGTAGCCCAATACTCATTACATTACTCAATTATGTTGCTGTCACCTGCTTTAACCTACTAGCCCTGTGAATCTAACGTTACTATAGGTATATTGTCAAAAGTATTGGGACACCTGCCTTTACATGCACATGAACTTTAATGTGGCATTCCCATCATAGTCCTTAGGGTTCAATATTGAGTTGGCCCACCCTTTGCAGCTATAACAGCTTCAACTCTCCTGGGAAGGCTGTCCACAAGGTTTAGGAGTGTGTCTATGGGAATGTTTGACCATTCTTCCAGAAGTGCATTTGTGAGGTCAGTCACTGATGTGGATGAGAAGGCCTGGCTCACAGGCTCTAATTCATTCCAAAGGTGTTCTATCGGGTTGAGGTCAGGGCTCTCTGCCGGCCAGTCAAGTTCCTCCACCCAAACTCGCTCACACATGTCTTTATGGACCTTGCTTTGTGCACTGGTCCAAATAATTTGATGGACGGGGGATTATGGTGTGGGGTTGTTTTTCGGGGGTTGGGCTTGGCCTTTTTGCACTGGTGCACAGTCGTGTTGGAACAGGAAAGGGCCATCCCCAAACTGCTCCCACAAAGTAGGGAGCATGAAATTGTCCAAAATGTCTTGGTATGCTGACGCCTTAAGTCTTCCCTTCACTGGAGCTAAGGGGCTAAGCCCAACCCCTGAAAAACAACCCCACACCATAATCCCCCCTCTACCAAATGATTTGAACCAGTGCACAAAGTAAGGTCCATAAAGACATGGAAGAGTGAGTTTGAGGAGGAACTTGACTGGACTGCACCTCCTGACCTCTCGGATGAATTAGAGTGGAGACTGAGAGCCAGGTCTTCTTGTCCAACATCAGTGCCTGATCTGACAAGTGCGCTCCTGTAAGGATGGTCAAATATTCCCATAGACACACTCCTAAACCTTGTGGAAAACCTCCCCATGAATTGAAGCTTTTATAGCTGCAAAGGGTGGGCCAACTCAATATTCAACCCTACGGACTAAGACTGGGATGCCATTAAAGTTCATGTCCAAGTAAAGGCAGGTGTCCCAATACTTTTGTCAATATAGTGTATATCAAGTCTCCAAGCACTAATTTCTACCACAGAAAGTAGTCTTCTTCACTCTCTTCTCCACTACCAATCACAACAATTTATATGGTCTATGTTACCATCTTGCACTTTAGTGTTCCAACTACAGTTCAGTTGCCCATGGTAAGCTGTTGCTTATCTAGTCTTAGTCTGCCTTCTCCAGGCAAGTGGTTTTGTCCATCCTCTGGACAAACCCAAAGCATTCTACCAAGTAAGTTATTGACCATTTTTCCTGCCTTTTTTGAACTAGGCTTCAGAACTTCTGCTTTAAGAGTTTGTTCCATAAAATGTTTTGGTATTGCCTACCTCCTAAGATGACTCTGAACCACATATTTCTTCCAAGATACTGTGTCTGATTCTCCCTTCTTCCCTGAGATTAATGCTTATGACCATATTGCATTTTCTGAGACCAATATGTCTAAGCTGCCAGTGCTATTTTGTTTCTCCAGAGACCTCAATGGTGTCATTACCTTCAAATCAGTGTCTGTGCAGAAGCAAGTGTTAGATGTAGTGGCATCCGTGGTCTCAGTCTTGTAAAGAAAGTAATTCGGTTAACATTCCTCTATCCTTGGGATGATGGTGGGTGCTCCTAAAGCTGGCCATTAACTAGAATAATTTTGTTCTAAAACGTCCATTTCAGGAACGTTCATTTGAGGGTTAAATTGTTAATTTTCAACTGCAATGATGAAAAAAAAATTCTCGAATGAACAAATTTCTAACTGTGAATGTGGTTTCCGTTCAGATGCTGGGAGACGGGGTAGAGTTTATGATCATGTGACTGCCATGATTGGCTGTCACGGCAGTCACATCAAAAAGCTCCCAGTTGCAAGCAGATTTCCGTTAGATGGCTGTAACTGTTCTGGGAGCGCGCAGGGTGCGCCCTCTCTGCACAGCTTGTTTTGCAATATTGCACTCAAATATGTGGTCGCTTGGTGCCAAGGCACACCTGCCGAGAGGCCTCATATTTGCATGTTGTCTGCTCCAAGAGGTTAAAAGCAAACAAAATTTTGAAATATTTTTGAACAATATTCATCAAGACATCTGATGTATGTTCTGGTGAGTTGACCAATCAAAATTTGTGATTTTCTTTTCTTTTTAGTGATGACGGTTACGAAGACAAATAGGCTGAGTCTCCCTAACAGGGACATAGACAACAATCAATACCTGACAGGTGTTCTAATCCAAGTTAAACCACGTAAGGTTGCCCATGATGTGCAATTTGCACCACTTCCCTTATTAATACCACATTAGAACACACTAAACACTTTAAGGATACATAAGTCATGAACTGTAAGTAGCATTTACTTAAAATTATTACATTTAATATTCAACAAAAATGAAAAATTATCACAAAAACATAGTCACCCGAATATATAATATTTTAACTGCCTCTCAGCCTAAAACCCATTCTCACAGTTCATCAATTGTATTAAAGTGAACAAAAAAACATTGCTCCTATCATGTGGGGTTCACATAGATCCAATGACAATGGTGGGGGAAATAGGAGACCTGGGATGCTCCAATGGCGTATGCATTTGTGCTTATTTTTTTACTTACAATGTTAACTCTAAGGGCTGCTGAACTGAGAGATGTGTATCTATTATCATGTGAGAATGCCCCTTAATAGAATCGGTAACGGAGAACTTCTTCACGAGTTAACATGAAAAGTAAAAAAAAGAAAAAAAAAAAGAAATACAAATGTTTACTCCATTGGGGAGTCCTTTATCCCTGTGCATTGCCTTCAGTCATACTTTAAGAATCCTGAAGGGAGAGCTGGAATCTCTAGCAAAGCAAAGGGAAATCTGGACTAACCTGCTGAGCCTGCTTTTCCCTGACGCCTGCAGGATTAGGCAGCCTGAAACGGATGATAATAAATATCATTTGGGTAATATTATCCCTAGACAGCACCAGTTTTAGTTTATGTTCCTAACGCTTCTTACATTTCCTCTGAATAGGAAGGATATGTTTCATGTTCAAAGATGGCACCAAAAAAGTTATTCATTGATTTTTGGTCAAAGGTACTCTGGTAATAACATGCTTACAAATAACATTTGCCTCATATACAGTCTGGCAAATTAGAATACAAATGTTTAAATTCATATTTAGCTTATGGTACATTTGTGCATTAACAGGATTGCAACAGTAAGCAAAGATTCCCATGCATAGACAAAGTGTAGTAGTTAATAATCACATCTAGGATTTGCATTCACAGACAACAGGATTGCGTTTCTCCTCATTAAGTGGATGGAAATGTAAAAGCATCTGAAAGAAGCTTGGTGCATGTTAGGAGGAGTTCGGAAACAGGTAAAGAGCACCTTCATAAGGAACTTAGAAGGATCTCAAACTGATCTCCAAAGTACTTGAAAGTAACACTGCATTTCCCCATTTACACAAACCCTTAGGCCAATATCACATGGGTACTTATTTGTTGCAGCTTTTTGATTATGTGCTTAAAAAAAAGCTGCATACAGAGTCTTTAGGTCACCTATAGACTTTAAGTGGTCAACCATCTAGGCATTAACTTACCACGGTAAACTGCAGAGTGGTCCATAAATTAGGCTGTGAGAAAGCTATGCTACATATGATATCCTTTATGGTGATGTTATTCTACTCAAAAATTCAGAGCAAAAAGAGCAATCACTAAGATGTAAAGGATTTTGGTGGAGTTTCTAATCTTGATTCAAGTGACTTTTCAGTCAACATTTTTATGTTTTCTGCAATTCAAAAAGATGAGCTTGATCAAGTTTTCACAAAAATTGTAGTGGGGAAAAATCCAAAGGAAATCAAGCATCCCTGCAATGTGCACCTAGGAGGGACACAGCCAGCCACTGTCAACATCTACCCATCCAGTGCCCTCCACCATCACTCGCCAGCAGTGGAGCGGACCCCACTGCGCACTCTGCGCAGGCCCCACACCCGCACCAAACTCAAATCCTGAACCTCCGCACCCCTGCACAGGACTGGAACCTCTACAGTGCAAATTTGCCCCTGCCACTCTGGAAGACAGACCAAAAGTGGAAGGAGCGTTGTCAACATCTCCCCCGCCGTCAGAGGCCGCTCCAACTACAACAAGCACATGCTATCAACAGGCTGCCTGTTAAACTTCACTCCAGGTAACCACCGGTGTCTTCACACCACTCTACTCCACACTGATGTCACCACACCCCAATGTGCCAAGACCCACCAGGTGGACCACGTGTACCGGTCACCTGCAATACAACCCCCCAGCAACCCCAGAGCAGGTAAGGACAATGTCTCAACACTCCTCTCAAGAAAGCTGCAAAATTAACATTTCTAAGTCCAATATACAAGAACAGGGTTTCTCCTGCATTCCCACTCTTAACTACAAACTTGAGGGCTGCCCCAGCATCCCTGTAAAGATGTAGCACCAGCTGCAGTAGCTCTGTGTAGTGGCTGGAGACTACATGCTGCATCTTGTCTGTGTCTTCTCCCATGCAGATGGTGTGTGTGTGCAGATCCCGCCCCAGGGCTGAATCTAGCCAGTCTGATGTGGGGGTGCTGTAAAAAATGTTAGAGGGGCAGTGGATGGGAGGTCAGCATGGCTTGAGGCAACAGGGCAGAGTATGGAAGGTCAGCAGGTGAGTGTACAGGAGTCAGTAGGGCAGAAGATAGGGGTCAGCAGAGGGATAGCAGAGGTCAGTAGGGCGGTGTACAGGGGGTCAGCATGGCAGAGGACTTATAATATGTTCCTAAAGGCAAACTTGGCCTTTAAACAGTATAAACAATATGTAAATATTAGCAAAATGTTTAACCGCGCTAACACACAGTATTGGTGAATAGAAGCCTATTCCCCCTGGTCAGTTTAGGAGACTAAATAGCTTCTCGCCTACTACCTATAAGGGTATGTGGTAAACTGTTATTCAACAAATCACAATGTACTTATAAGAATAAATAGTGCACCATACCCTATGTGTAAATACCTATTATCATAGACCATGCATACATTCAGGAATTGAATATAAACATTAACGCTGGTTACATACAAGGTGCGATAATAAAGTGCAATAATTAGGTGCAAATAGAATGACAAGAAAAAATAAAAAGATATAGAGAAAATAAAAAAATATATATATAAGAGTATAGGAGCAGTGTGCAGAAAAGTGCTAAAAAAGTCCTCCAAAATCCTGCCACTTTAAACTGAAGTAGATAACCAGTTCTAAAGGCTCATACTGTCCCAGTCATGGTCTTCTCAATCCAGATAGTGGTAAATAGAAAAGCCTTCACCAACACACCCAGTGGCAAGTCTACTCACCGGATAGAGTGGATTCCCATCACAGGAATCAAACAGGCTCTGTGTGGATGTACTCAAATGGCAACCTCCTTTGGATGTCCCAGAAATCTCAGCAATAGCCTCAGGTAGGTATGGGCAACATATAGGCACTCACCCACCCGGTATGCGGTTTATGAAAAGAGAGGATGGAACATAGTGACGTACGTCCGAAAAAAGTTTTATTTCAAACATCAAAAATTAAACTTGCCATATAAAACCATAAGGAAGAATGCTTATGAACAAACGGATGGCGTCCCCTCATAACAGGTAATCTGCCTGGCTTTACAATTAAAAAGTCCAGACAGCATGACAAAATAGGAGCAAGACTAGGATTATAAAAGAAGTGGAGCACCCTGGGACAGAACAGAAAAGTTTTGGGGTTGGCCAATGGGGGGGTCTTAAAGAGGAATTGAACAGGATCTGATCCTGCTGTATACAATGCACGCATACAGTCAGGTCCATAAATATTGGGACATCGGCACAATTCTAATCTTTTTGGCTCTATATACCACCACAATGGATTTGAAATGAAACGGACAAGATGTGCTTTAACTGCAGATGGTCAGCTTTAATTTGAGGGTATTTACATCCAAATCAGGTGAACGGTGTAGGAAATACAACAGTTTGTATATGTGCCTCCCACTTTTTAAGGGACCAAAAGTAATGGGACAGATTAACAATCATAAATCAAACTTTCACTTTTTAATACTTGGTTGCAAATCCTTTGCAGTGAATTACAGCCTGAAGTCTGGAACGCATAGACTCACCAGACGCTGGGTTTCATCCCTGGTGATGCTCTGCCAGGCCTCTACTGCAACTGTCTTCAGTTCCTGCTTGTTCTTGGGGCATTTTCCCATCAGTTTTGTCTTCAGCAAGTGAAATGGATGCTTAATCGGATTCAGGGCAGGTGATTGACTTGGCCATTGCATATCATTCCACTTCTTTCCCTTAAAAAACTCTTTGGTTGCTTTCACAGTATGCTTCGAGTCATTGTCCATCTGCACTGTGAAGCGCCGTCCAATGAGTTCTGAAGCATTTGGCTGAATTTAGCAGATAATATTGCCCGAAACACTTCAGAATTCATCCTGCTGCTTTTGTCAGCAGTCACATCATCAATAAATACAAGAGAACCAATTCCATTGGCAGCCATACATGCCCACCCCATGACACTACCACCACCATGCTTCACTGATGAGGTGGTATGCTTTGGATCATGAGCATTTCCTTTCCTTCTCCATACTCTTCTCTTCCCATCACTCTGGTACAAGTTGATCTTGGTCTCATCTGTCCATAGGATGTTGTTCCAGAACTGTGAAGACTTTTTTAGATGTTGTTTGGCAAACTCTAATCTGGCCTTCCTGTTTTTGAGGCTCACCAAAGGTTTACATCTTGTGGTGAACCCTCTGTATTCACTCTGGTGAAGTCTTCTCTTGACTGTTGACTTTGACACACATACACCTACCTCCTGGAGAGTGTTCTTGATCTGGTCAACTGTTGTGAAGAGTGTTTTCTTCACCAGGGAAGGAATTCTTCGATCATCCACCACAGTTGTTTTCCATGGTCTTCTGGGTCTTTTGGTGTTGCTGAGCTCACCAGTGCGTTCTTTCTTTTTAAGGATGTTCCAAACAGTTGATTTGGCCACACCTAATGTTTTTGCTATCTCTCTGATGGGTTTGTTTTTTTTTTTTTCAGCCTAATGATGGCTTGCTTCACTGATAGTGACAGCTCTTTGGATCTCATATTGAGAGTTGACAGCAACAGATTCCAAATGCAAATAGCACACTTGAAATGAACTGTGGACCTTTTATCTGTCCTTGTAAATGGGATAATGAGGGAATAACACACACCTGGCCATGGAACAGCTGAGCAGCCAATTGTCCCATTACTTTTGGTCCCTTAAAAAGTGGGAGGCACATATACAAACCGTTGTAATTCCTACACCGTTCACCTGATTTGGATGTAAATACCCTCAAATTAAAGCTGAAAGTCTGCAGTTAAAGCACATCTTGTTCGTTTTATTTCAAATCCATTGTGGTGATGTATAGAGCCAAAAAGATTAGAATTGTGTCAATGTCCCAATATTTATGGACCTGACTGTATACAACAGTCCTTGTACCCACAAAATACTAATTACTGTGCCACAACTTTAATTTAAATAAATGTGCTGTGTCTTTAAGTATCACATATTACAGCCAGTAAGTGATTAACATTCAAATGATACACAATATCCAAAAATTTCTCAGATCATGTGCAAAATAACAATATACAGTGATGAAGTGCTGATCAATTAACAATTCATATACACTAGAACTTAAATATCAAATGTCCCAAATCAAAGTAAAAGTGCAAAAAACATAAATAAGTGAATAAAAATAACTGTATATGAATTCATATTTTCAAAAAATTAATCAAGTCCATCCAGATGCTTGAAAAATTATAACAATGTGCTTCATTGTCACTGAACTGTGCTCCTTAGGGCAAAAAGGCTGCTTACCAGACCAATATGATTTCACGCAAGGAGATCATCAGCAATTTAGTGTATTCCACTTTATAAGATGGACACTCTCACTGTCTTGACGCAGCAGCCACATAAGTCACAACTTGCCACGGTATGCTTGTCGTGAAATGGTGATAAACAGTTTGGACTCCACCAACCGACACCGGTATACACCAGTATATGTCAAAAGCAAGAAAGATAACTCATAACACTACACTGTAGCTTAAAAATGTATTAAGTAAAAAGGTATTGCACTTACAAGATATAAAAAAAGTTTGACTCCGAACTCCGATAAGCACAGCCATAATGGCTCTCAAGCTGTCCATGTGCGCTGACGTCACATCGCCAGCTCCCTCTGACGCGTTTCCCCATATAAGGCCTTATCAATATTCCTATTGCACACCTTCCTGGAAACAAGGCTCATCAATACCGGATGCTGCAGCGATTACCAGCTGGATACCGGAAACACAAAGTCAATGTACATATTCGCCAGCACACCAGGAATCTTTAGTTATTGTCCAAAGGTTTTTATTCCAGGCATGCCTGACAAAGGGGTCCTGCATGGCTCTAAAACGCTGCACTTGTCTTTGTGATGTGATCTATCTGCAATAAAATCCTTTGGACAGAATATTTCTGGTGTGCTGGCGAATATGTACATTGTCCCATATAAGGCGCCTTGTATGGGGAAACGTGTCGGGTGGAGCCAGCGGTGTCATCACCTTACTTCAGGGTCCAGCAGAGTGCCCCCTTACATCAGAGTCCCACCTTACAGCAGAGTGCCCCCTTACATCAGAGTCTGGCAGAGTGTCCCCTAAATCAGAACCTGGCGGAGAGCCCCCTTATATCAGAGCCTGGCAGAGTGCCCACTTACATCAGAATCCAGCAGAGTTTCCCTTACATCAGGGCCTAGCAGAGTGTTCCTTACACCAATATCCAGCAGAGTCTTCCCTTGCATTAGAGCCTATTATTATTATTATACAGGAGTTATATAGCGCCAGCAGTTTGCGCAGCGCTTTACAACATGGGGGTAGACAATACAATTACAATACAAATCAATACAGGAGGGATCAGAGGTCCCTGCTCTTTAGAGCTTACAATCTAGAAGGGAGGGTCAAGAGGAAAAAAAGGTAATAATTGTGGGGGATGATCAGATGGAGAAAATGAAAATACAGTTGTTAGGTTTGGGTAGGATTGGCTTCTCTGAAGAGAAGGGTTTTCGGGGATTGTCTAAAAGCTAATAGAGAAGGAGATAATCGGACAGATTGGGGTAAGGAGTTCCATAGGATTGGAGAGGCTCTGGAAAAGTCCTGGAGGTGAGCATGGGAGGAGGTGATGAGGGAGCTAGAGAGCAGGAGGCCTTGAGAAGAATGAAGAGAAGGATTAGGTTGGTATTTTGAAACTAGGTTAGTGATGTAGCTGGGGGCAGAGTTGTGGATGGCTTTGTAAGTAGTTGTTAGTATTTTGAATTTAATTCATTGAGTGAGTGGAAGCCTAGAAGAATGTCTTTTGCATTTTGTGTGGGCATGGCTGCCCATTCATTTGAATGAGCTGCTGTGCCTCCTGAAAACTCAGGGAAAAAGTCCCTGCACCTTTTCTGAAAACAAAGCCCACACAGGAACCGCAAATGCAAGGCAGTTCCCAGTGCAGGAGGCCGCACTGTAATCTCTAGTGCGTGGGGGTACCATTAGGATTAATGGCAGACCCACACATTAATTGAGTGCTTTTCTGTGCGGGTGATTGCTGCTACAGGAACAGGTCCTGCAGCAGCAATTACCTGAACAGGTGTGAACCTAGCCTAAATGTCTTTATAGATCTTGCTTTGTGCATGGGTGCACAGTCATGCTGGAACAGGAAGCGGCCATCCCAACTGTTCCCACAAAGTTGGGAGCATGAAATTGTCCAAAATGTCTTGGCATGCTGATACCTTAAGAGTCCCCTTCACTGGAACTAAGGGGCCAAGCCCAACCCCTGAAAAACAACCCCACACCATAATCCCCCCTCCACCAAATGATTTGGACCAGTGCACAAAGCAATCCAGGGTGAGTGAGTTTGGGTGGAGGAACTTGACTGGCCTACAGAGAGCCCTGACCTCAACCAGATAGAACACCTTTGGAATGAATTAGAGCGGAGACTGTGAGCCAGGCCTTCTAATCCACATCAGTGCTTGACCTCACAAATGCGCTTATGAAAGAATGGTCAAACATTCCCATAGACACACTCCTAAACCTTGTGAACAGCCTTTCCAGAAGAGTTGAAGCTGTTATAGCTGCAAAGGGTGGGCCAATTCCATAGTGAACCCTATGGACTAAGACTGGGATGTGTGTGTAAAGGCAAGTGTCCCAATACTTTTGGTAACATAGTGTAAATCTCCCTATGAGGTGAGGGCACATCTGGTGATTGAAAGTGAGAGCAGGCAAGAGTGAATCATTTATGGGATGGGAGAATCGGAACAGGTTGATTTCGTTAAAGACACCAAGAGATTGTTTTGGCACATGGAACTTTTTATTTATGTATGCATGTAGGAGATAGGGGAGATATATATTTAGTGCTGCATCGTTTTTTTAAGATAATGCTCCAGCTTCTTCTTTAAATAGGTGTTACATACAATAACTTAGCAATATGCTTTGGATGGTTCTCCTGCTGCATAATAAAAGTTGCTTTGGATTGTTCTCCAGCTGCATTATAAAAGTTTTGCCAAATAAGTCCTGAACACAGAACGTAGCATGATGTAGTAAAGCAGTAGTAGGTTCCTGGGTCATTATTTCTTGCACTCCATGTAAATCCTACCTTACTTGCACCAAAGCATTCCCATATCATTACATTTCCTCAATGCTTAGACTCATCCATCCCCAATAATCTTTTCCAGTCATCCACTGTCCAACGTCTATTTTTTAATAGACTCCCTGTTTGTCATCTTGGAGGGTTATATGCAAGAGGTCTGCAGCATTTCATGTCACTCTTGCATTCTGGATTCACTGGACTCTAAATCAGGCATATTGTCCAAATGGATGGTGGCCCCGGTTTCCTTTCACTGCTCATTCTACCAGAGTGCTAGGTACTTCTTGGGCCTTTTTGCACAAGGCATCTTTTTTCCTAGGTAATGCAAGAAGCACCAGGCCATAGCTCTCCCACACATATAAGAGATCTGGCTAAATGGGAAGACGTGAGGGAGCACCTATGACTAGAATGGAAGGAATCATTACGAAACTTGATGCCACGTAAAAGGTGTGGTAATAGCTTCAGCAGAGGAAAAACATAAATCAGAGAGTAGAGCATCCACAGAGCGCCCAGAGCATTAGCTGTATCTGCCAGAAAAAACATTGCTTTGCCTATGATCCTGAGAACACTGATTATCAAGGGACACCATAAAATCCACATCTGGGGTAACCCATCATTGACCGATATGATGAGACAGATCCTGGTTTGGAAACCATTCTCCTGGCATAATTGTTTTTTAACCTGGATATGTATACTTCAGAGATTGCTGGTACCAACTGTTCCACTCAGCAATGTGTTTACATTTTACCCTGCAGCTTTACTCCTTGTGTCTCAATGAAATATGTATACCACCGTGCTGGCATTTTCAGATTGTATCCTCAACAGGTATCTCCTGAGCTATGAAAATGTTGATGGACAGCTTGGACTTCTCCATTGATCTTTGCTGACAGAGAACTGAGGGATCCTTCACATCTGGGAAGCCACACGTCCCTGATGAGTATCCTCCAAGAACCGGGAAGGAACTGGCAATTTTGTAAAACTATTGGGGACCAAGTTAAATAGAAATCTGGATGAAAAAAGGAGACTGAATCAGGCACCACATCCAAATAGTTCAACAGAAAAATTGGTTTGGAAGACATAGGACTTTTAAGGTGCCAAATGAAAAGAATACAGTTTTTTGGAATAAAACCCAACAATTTTATTTATATACATTAAAGGTTTGAAAAAAATATGGAGAAATTTGTATAAAATTATTACATATCACATTACAGCTGTACAGTCACACTTGCTCAACATATTTCGCCTTATTAGTCTTCCTCAGGAGACTGACAGGCGCTGTATTGAAGTAAGTACTATAAATAAAGAAAATATATAGTGAGGTAAAGACATAATAATATCCATACATACTGAATAGGCACAATAATTTGTGAAAAAAATAATACTAAATAAACAGCAATTTAAAACATACAGGTATTCAATCAAAATGAACCCACCAGAAATCTCAAATTGTTCAACATTTCAATAATGCATGTGATGCACAGATATAGTATGTAGCAGCAGAAGTTCAAGCCTCCAAATCTACCGGACCAAAATGTGACCATAGAGGGGCCATTATGTAGAAAATCAATGAACAGGACTGAAATCCTATACTTGTATTAAAGCTGGTAAACCAGCTGGCAATATCATGAGAATATATAAAAATACATATATATATATATATATATATATATACAGTGGGGCAAAAAAGTATTTAGTCCACCAATTGTGCAAGTTCTCCCTCTTAAAAAGATGAGAGAGGCCTGTAATTTTCATCATAGGTACACTTCAACTATGAGAGACAGAATGAGAAAAAAAATCCAGAAAATCACATTGTCTGATTTTTAAAGAATTTATTTGCAAATAGCGTAATTAAGGCGAAACATGTTGAGCAAGTGTGACTGTACAGCTGTAATATGATATGTAATGATTTTATGCAAATTTCTACATATATTTATTCAAACTTCTAATGTATATAAATAAAATTGTTGTGTTTTATTCCAAAAAAACTGTATTCTTTTCATTTGGCACCTTAAAAGTCCTATGTCTTCCAAACCAATTTTTATATTGGGGACCAAGGCCACCATATCAACAAAAACATGATTTGTGACAGCAGGTATGCCTATATGCTCATGGAAAAGGGACATATGCCCCATCTAAACAGAATGGCTCTCTTGAATGCTGTGTAGCACCCCCTAGCATTGTTAGAGTAGGATGTTTTTGTGTTAGTGTAGGTACATTTTCAGGCTTGGCTGGCATCTGGGTCAGGATTTGAGTGACTCAGGTAGGCTGGGTGACTCAGCAGCAGCTTCTCTGGTAACTCCTCCCTGCTTGCTGGAAACTTGGAGAATGTTCCAGAAGCAGTTAGGAGTCTAGGAGGAGCTAGTTGGAGTATTCTGAGGGCCCTGACCAATCCCCAACAGAAGGGTTGGCAGGGGGAAGGCCCCCTCAAATACTCAGGATCAGCCCAGCTGTGGAGCGTGGACTTCGGGTGGAATATGGACATGGAGTATTAGGCTGTCGGAGGCCTTTGAGAGAGAGTAGCTCCCCAGTCTTGTGGGTGAGCTCAGGCCTGGGCTCGGGTGCAAAAGGGACCCTTCTAATGACACATGGAGGGATCCTGACCATGAGGCATGGGAGCAAGGAGAGGACAGCGGGAGAACACTGCCGGGCAAATATCCTGGGAGAAAGACAGCCAAGAGGGCTGGTGAGTGTTGCAGTCAGAAGACTGAGAGGCATGCTTGAAGGGACTGGGTGCAAGCAGACTGGGATTGATGCAGAGTCAGTCTGGGAGGACTGTGGAGAAGTATCCAGGAAGGCTAGTGAAAGGGGCAGCTGCAGCCAGGTGGGCTGGTAGTGCCTGAAGAGGTGGTACTGGGATCAGTAGCCACAGGAGAGGAAAGCTAGCACCTAAGACCTCTATTTTTGCTAAACCAAAAGGGGCCCGAGGTCCCTGCCTGCAAAGGGCTTTTGCTTTGGATCTGACTGAGTCAGTGTCAGACCATCCCATCAGTGCTAGCTGGTCCTAGGAGTCCTAGTTCTACAAGCAAGTCTGTGCTGGAGGTAGAAGAAAAGGAGTGAGTATATACCGGATGCATATAGTTGTGTCCCTGAAGAGTTTCTACTGATCAAGTGGGTATCCCATAATAACCCTTCCCCATCCAAGTTCAAATCCCCTAAATAAAAAAACAAACAAAGCTGCAAGGACTGCTTCTTGTTTCAGGAGTGATTGAGAAATTCATGTGCCTGGCTGTGCAGGGTGGGAGATAGCCAACATTCACCAGTGGCTCCTGCAGGAGTAGCACTACAGCTGTGAAAGTAAGGAAATGGAATCATCACTAAAGACAAAATCATAAGCGCCAGGAGTTGCATGGCCTGATGAAGAGACAAATGCTGTCTTAACAAATTGCAGTCTCTGGGGGCAAAAAAAGACCCTCTCTACTATGTTATAAAGAATCAGGCCCAGGTCAGTCTTTATTGGGTATAAAGATGATTTAGTAGTTTGCAAACCATTTTAATTTCTATATGGATTATAGTATAGTCTGCAAGCTGATTTACAAATCCTGGAGCTTCCGTAATAAGATCATCAATATAAGCGACAGGGCTGGGACTAGAATCTTTGTAAATACCTTGGGAGCTGTGATCAGATAGGTAGAGCCATGAACTGTAAGTGTTGATTTTTTTATTGCAAAGTGCAGGAAATGCTGAATCACATAGGAAATGGGGACTTTGAGATAGGCATCTGGGATGCTTGCAGATGCCAGGAATTCCCTCTGTTTTAAGGAGGCCACGACTGATTGGATGGATTCCTTCCAAAACTTTTGAAGACTGACAAAGGCGGTGACCACCTTGGGATCCACAATGAAACAGACAGACCTGTCTTGTATGGATATCATGAACAGGTATGAATAGTAAAGTAAGCTAAAGGAAGAAAGAGAACCACAGCTCCCTGAAAATCAAGTTCCCATAATTCCTCAAGAAGCGCTAAAGTCCTATAAGGGGAAATAGTGAGGTGGAAAGTAAAAAACCTCTTTGAATGGAAAGACAGAAACTCTGTAACAAGGAGTTGTGAGTGTGCAGAGCCAAAAATCGGTAAACATCCATTTTCTCCCACCCTGTTGTCCACAGGGAAAGATGAAACTTCATGCTGTGGTATGCTTGTCAGTGACCATACAAGTCTTAGCAGCCCAAGAAAAATGGATTGGAGGCAGAAATATCATTGCATACGTTTATGTGCATTTAGATATATCCTCTAAACCAGTGCTCTCTGAACTGTGGCCCTTTGCTTGCTTTTATCCGGCACTTGGGGCACTTTTTTCATCTACTGATACCATTGTACCAACCATGGGACATAATTCCCCTCACTAACACCAATGAAGAGGCAGAATTCTTGCTAATGTCACCAACAATAGAGCATAATTCTTCCCACTGGCACTAACAATGGGGCGCTATTCCTCCCAGTGACACCAGTAATGGGGCTCTATTCTGTCCACTGACACCAGAGATAGGGCATTGTTTATTCCCACTGTCAGGACCTACCTTTTCTACTCACAATGGCCACAGTCCGGCCCCCCTTAAGTTTGAAGGACAGTAAACTGGCCCTTTCTTTAGAAAGTTTGGAGACCCCTGATCTAAACGGATATAAACGCAAGTGTCAGATAGATACAGCAGTTCCAGTGGTTTCCGCGGTGGTGCGCGCGCCTGTGCTTCCAGGACGGAAGACGTCCCCACCTGAACCAGTCATGATAGACGGAGAGGAGGAGTATGAGGTGGAATCCATCCTTGACTGCAGGAGAAGAGCAGGGGGCATACAGTTTCTCGTGAAGTGGAAGGGGTATGGTCCTGAGGAGAATTCGTGGGAGCCGGAAAACAACTTACATGCCCAGGAGCTGGTCAAGTCCTTTTGGAGAAGCAATCCGACCAAGAGAGCCCAGTTGGGCATCCGGAGGCTGCCCCTTGGGGGGGGCAATGTCAGGAAGATACAGCAGTTCCAGTGGTTTCCACGGTGGTGCGCGCGCCTGTGCGCGTGCGCCGGAAACAGGCGCCAATCGGCCCTATTTAAACCTGCAGGACTTAGAGCACGGTGCTGTCCGTTCTACAGCGTTTCCTGCACCTGTGCCCCCAGCAAGCTATTTCTGAGTGACTAACCGTTCCTGTGACCCCGGCTATCCCTTTGGACTTGTTGCTATCTGCCTGCATCTGACCCCGGCTTTCCTACGACCATCCGCTTGTCTAATCCCTTTGTACCTTTTCAGCCAGCACGTTGCCGACCCTGCCTGTACCCGACCATCCGTTTGCCTGATCCCGCTGTACCGCACCGCCCGCTAGTCGCCGACCCGGATTGAATCACTACTCTCCTGTTTGCACGAGCTCCAGTGGACTTCCGTCTACCAGCTAAGGACTGTCCAGCCCTCGTGCCCCCCTGTGCTCCTGAGCTCCCTGTTCCCACTATCAGGGGTTCTCGAACCAGGGCCGCAAGAGAGGTTGCCCCCGCATAAGCCAGACTCTACCACCAGGTACGTGACAGAAATGGACAGCCACGTCAGAGTCTGCGCCGGGGCCCTCTCCCATGGAGGAAGTGTGTGTACACCTTGCTGGACTATCCCAAGCAGTAAAGACCCTTCAGGAAGGATATGTTCGCTTGGAAAACCAAGTAAAGGACCTGGCCACTCCTACCTTTCCAAGCGGAGGTCATATGCCTACCCACACAACAGGAACTCAGCCCATGGATCCAAGGGTGCCCATGCCGGAGCGGTTTGCAGGGGACCGCAGGAAGTTCAGGGCTTTCTGCAGTTCCTGCAAGTTATACTTTGCTCTCCAGCCCCGCACGTTTTCTTTGGAAACCACCAAGGTGGGTCTGGTGATCTCACTTCTTCAGGATGACCCCCAGTCCTGGGCTCACCGCTTATTGGAGCAAAACGCCCCTGAAACCACCACCCTGGATAGGTTCTTCCTTGCTATGGGTCAACTATACGAGGACCCACACCTGGCGGCCACAGCGGAAGCCGCGCTCTACGCCCTCCGGCAGGACGGCCGCCCGGTTGAGGACTACGTTTCTGAATTCCGGCGCTGGAGCGCAGAAACCGACTGGAACGACGCCGCCCTCCGCCACCGGTTCCGGCTGGACTTTCCGATTCCCTTAAGGATGAGTTGGCGCGTGTGGGGGTCCCTCCTACCCTCGAAGCTTTGATCAGCCAGGCCATCCGGATAGACCGCCGCCTGCGGGAGCGCAGAGCAGAGAAGGCCGCAGTATCTCTCCGTCCTGCCTGGATGTCATATCGGGGGTCTGTTCCCCCTAGTCCCAAGCCGATGCCGGCTGAGTCTGTCCATCTACCCCTGTCCTCTGAGGAACGCCAGTGGCGGGTGGACCATAACCTATGCCTCTACTGTGGCGGTTCTGGGCACAGGGTGAGGGGTTGTCCGGTCAAGATCAGCAAGACCCCCAGGCCAGTCCCAGGAGAGGTGTTATCGCTGCCAAGTTCGCAGCCCCATCTAACTCTCATCCTCTGCCTGCAGCTCCCGGGAAAGAGCATCCAAGTCTCGGCCATTCTGGATTCTGGAGCATGCAGCTGCTTCATTGACTTATCCTTCGCTGCTCAACATCAGGTTCCTCACAGACCCAAGGAGCGGCCAATGTCGATTCGCTTAGCCGACGGGTCAGACATCAAGTCTGGTACAGTTACCCAGGAGACTTTTCCTCTGCCAGCCCGAACGGCTGAAGGCCACTCAGAGTTTTTAGTCTTGGATGCCATCTCCTCCCCACTTTTCCCTGTGATTCTTGGTCTTCCATGGCTCCGAGCACACAGCCCACACATTGAGTGGGATGAGGGAAAGGTCCAGTTCCGGTCTCCATACTGCCTGAACAACTGTTTTCAGCCTTCCCAGAGAGCATTCCCAGTGGTGATGTCCATTAACCCTGACCCGGACTCGGAGTGCCGCCTTGTTGTTCCAGGGGCGTATCAAGACTTCCTAGATGTCTTTAGTAAGAAAGGAGCAGATACCCTACCGCCGCATCGGTCGTATGATTGCCCGATAGACTTGCTACCGGGGGCCGAGGTCCCGTTTGGAAGGATCTTTCCTCTTTCTGAAATAGAGCTCGGGGCTCTCAAAGCCTATCTGGAGGAAAACTTACAGAAGGGTTTCATCTGGCCTTCTACTTCCCCGGCAGGGGCTGGGATCTTCTTTGTGGAGAAACGGGATCATACCCTCCGGCCGTGTATTGATTATCGGGACCTTAACAAAATTACAATCAAGAACAGGTACCCCTTGCCACTAGTCCCGGAATTGTTTCAACGCCTCGGCTCTGCAACCATCTTCACCAAATTGGACCTCCGGGGAGCTTACAATTTGATTCGTATACGGGAGGGGCATGAGTGGAAGACGGCATTCCGGACCCGATTCGGGCATTTTGAATACCTAGTCATGCCCTTCGGACTGTGCAACGCCCCGGCCACGTTCCAGCACTTGGTCAATGACATTTTCAGGGATTTTCTTGATCAATTCGTGGTAGTCTATCTGGACGATATTCTCATTTTCTCTCCCTCCCTAGAAGATCATTGGAAGCATGTCAGGAGCGTACTCAGCCGTTTACGGTTGCACGGCTTGTACACCAAAGCCGAGAAGTGCGATTTTGAGCGCACAGAGATCGCCTTCCTGGGGTTCCACATCTCCACTACAGGCATGACTATGGACCCTCAGAAGGTCTCTGCGATTGTGGACTGGCCCCCACCAGTGGACAAGAAGGCGGTATATCGCTTCGTTGGTTTCGCCAACTTCTATAGAAAATTCATCCGGGGTTTCTCTGCTGTCATTGCACCAATTACGCAACTAACTAAACAGAACACCCGGTTCACCTGGACTCCGGAAGCACAGAATGCTTTTGAAACCCTGAAAAGACTGTTTACCTCAGCACCTGTGCTCAAGCACCCCGACTCAACACGGCCCTATGTTTTGGAGGTGGATGCATCAGAGACCGCAGTCGGGGCGGTTTTGTCCCAAAGGCAGGGACCTAAAGCTTCTCTGCATCCGATTGCATTTTTCTCACGGAAGCTCTCTCCCCCCGAAAGAAACTACGATGTAGGGGACAGAGAGCTTCTGGCCATCAAATCTGCTTTAGAAGAGTGGCGATATCTCCTGGAAGGAGCGGCTCATCCAGTCTTGGTTTTCACGGACCACAAGAACTTGGAATATTTAAGAACAGCTAAGAGACTTAGGCCTCGCCAAGCGCGCTGGGCTCTGTTCTTTGCAAGATTCCAGTTACACATCACCTACCGGCCCGGTTCCAAGAATGTTAAACCAGATGCGCTTTCGCGTATGTTCCCTATAACCGGAGAAGCGCCTCGTCCTGACACCATATTACCTGCTCATCATTTCCTTCTGCTTCAGGAGGATTTTCTATCCCAGATCAGGCAAAAGTTAGCCGGCACCACCATGCCCACAGATACGGGACTCTCCCTCAAGGATGGTCTATGGTGGTCGGGTACACAAGTTTTTGTGCCAGAGAAGCTCCGTCTGTCCGCCCTGGAACTTTGTCATGACCTTCATCTAGCCGGACACTTCGGCCACCGGAAGACAGCTGACCTGCTTGCCCGTACCTTTTGGTGGCCCCAACTCAGGGGGGACTGCAGAAACTATGTCAATGCCTGCCCTGTCTGTGCCCGGAACAAAACGGAGAGAACCAGAGCTTGGGGTCTTGTAAACTCGCTACGTATTCCCGAGCGCCCATGGGAGCAAATTTCTATGGATTTCATTGTGGAATTGCCACCGTCTGCTGGCTTCACGACTATCTTCGTGGTGGTCGACCGCCTCACGAAGATGGCACATTTTATCCCGATGAAAGGTACCCCCTCAGCCTCTGAGACGGCCAAGGTATTTATACGGGAAGTTGTCCGCCTACACGGAATTCCAAAGAGTGTGGTATCAGATAGAGGGGTGCAATTCACCTCCCGGGTCTGGAGGTCTTTGTGTTCTATTCTGGGGATCAAGTTGGCCTTTTCTTCAGCGTACCACCTGCAGTCCAACGGTCAGACGGAGAGGACCAACCAGACCCTGGAACAGTATCTCCGCTGCTATTCGTCCTACTCCCAAGATGATTGGGTCTCTTTGTTACCTCTAGCCGAGTTCGCCTATAACAACTCTGTGCATTCCGCTTCCAAGCAGTCTCCGTTTTGGGCGAATCTCGGCTACCATCCTACATTCCTGCCTGACTTCATTCCAGAAAGTACAATCCCAGCCACCTTGGAGATCACAAAATTTCTGGAAGTCAACAATAAAATGTTGCAGGAGACCCTCACCCAAACCCAGGAACGAAACAAAGAAATCTTTGATAGGAAGAGACGTGGAGAACTTGATCTCCAACCTGGCAATCGGGTTTGGTTGGCAACCACCCATTTAAGATTGTCCTGCCCCTCGAAGAAACTGGGACCGAAGTTCTTAGGGCCTTTTCCGGTGAAGAAGAAAATTAATAAAGTGGCCTACGAACTTGATCTGCCTCCCACGCTCAAAATTCACCCGGTATTCCATGTACACCTCCTCAAGCCAGTAGCCAGAGACCTGTTTCCAGGACGGAAGACGTCCCCACCTGAACCAGTCATGATAGACGGAGAGGAGGAGTATGAGGTGGAATCCATCCTTGACTGCAGGAGAAGAGCAGGGGGCATACAGTTTCTCGTGAAGTGGAAGGGGTATGGTCCTGAGGAGAATTCGTGGGAGCCGGAAAACAACTTACATGCCCAGGAGCTGGTCAAGTCCTTTTGGAGAAGCAATCCGACCATGAGAGCCCAGTTGGGCATCCGGAGGCTGCCCCTTGGGGGGGGCAATGTCAGGAAGATACAGCAGTTCCAGTGGTTTCCGCGGTGGTGCGCGTGCCTGTGCGCGTTCGTGCGCGTTCGCGCGCGCCCGTGCGCGCACCCGCGCGTCCGTGCGCGCGCACGCGCCGGAAACAGGCGCCAATCGGCCCTATTTAAACCTGCAGGACTTAGTGCACGGTGCTGTCCGTTCTACAGCGTTTCCTGCACCTGTGCCCCCAGCAAGCTATTTCTGAGTGACTAACCGTTCCTGTGACCCCGGCTATCCCTTTGGACTTGTTGCTATCTGCCTGCATCTGACCCCGGCTTTCCTACGACCATCCGCTTGTCTAATCCCTTTGTACCTTTTCAGCCAGCACGTTGCCGACCCTGCCTGTACCCGACCATCCGTTTGCCTGATCCCGCTGTACCGCACCGCCCGCTAGTTGCCGACCCGGATTGAATCACTACTCTCCTGTTTGCACGAGCTCCAGTGGAATTCCGTCTACCAGCTAAGGACTGTCCAGCCCTCGTGCCCCCCTGTGCTCCTGAGCTCCCTGTTCCCACTATCAGGGGTTCTCGAACCAGGGCCACAAGAGAGGTTGCCCCTGCATAAGCCAGACTCTACCACCAGGTACGTGACAGAAAGACAGCGTGTCAGTGCGAATGCGGTCTAGAGCTAGCCATAGAATTTACTTTGAAATGTATTGCTTTAAGAACATTTGTTTGATTTTCTAATGGCTAGTGGAGTCAAATTGATGTTCATTTTTGACCAGAATGACAAAATTTTTTGAAGGAGCAGGATCAATTTTTTATTTTAAATGAACAAATTTCTAACAGTGTATGTGGTTTTTATTCGGTAAGTCCATCAACTCCACAATGAATACTTTCAAACGACATTTATCTAGTCATTAACCTTACTGATATATTTGTACAAATGTTTAAAAATCTACTAGTGTATGGCCAGCTTAAGTCTTGAGCAAGAGTGGATGGATTTTCAATTCTTCTGAAAACCATACAAATAGCTGTTGGGAGGGAATCCCTTTGGGAGAGCCCCTCGCCTAGTACTCATTGGTCAGCTTCAGCTGACCATGAGGAACAGGGTGCGCTGGGCCTTATGGCTAGGTGGACCTGAGTGTGTTTTGCCCCCATCAGGAGTCTTGCACACAGGGGTTCAGGGACCTTCCTCTTCTGGAGGGTACGAATAGACACACCCTTAAGCCTAGTACTTTTTTAGTTCAACCCATCGGGCTGAACGAAAAAAAACTGAAGAGCTCGGAAGGATATCCTGTACTAACCATCAGCACAGCGATCTCCCCGCTGAGCTATTGTGTTTGGACAGGGGGACAGGCCCCCTGCCAGAACACACCAATCAGCGCTCCTCAGCAGATGCTGATCTGCAGACATTTTTGGTCATGCCCCATTTGACAGAAGCCAGACCGGCTGCTGTACACACAGGCATCTTATAAACCTTGCTTTGTGCACTCCAAATCATTTGGTGAAGGGGGGATTATAGTGTGGGGTTGTTTTTCAGGGGTTGGGCTTGGCCCTTTAGTTCCAGTGAAGGGAACTCTAAAGGTGTCAACATACCAAGACATTTTGGACAATTTCATGCTCCCAACTTTGTGGGAACAGTTTGGGGATGGCTCCTTCCTGTTCCAACGTGACCGCGCATCATAGCACAAAGCAAGGCCCATAAAGACATGGATGAGCGAGTTTGGGGTGGAGGAACTTGACTGGCCTGCAACCCAATAGCACACCTTTGGGTTGAATTAGAGCAGAGAACTGTGAGCCAGGCCTTCTCATCCAACATCAGTGCTTGACCTCAGAAATGTGCTTCTGGAAGAATGGTCAACCATTCCTATAAACACACTTCTAAACCTTGTGGACAGCCTTCCCAGTAAAGTTGAAGCTGTTATAGCTGCAAAGGGTGGGCCAACTCAATATTGAACCCTACGGACTAAGACTGGGATGGCATTAAAGTTTATGTGCGTGTAAAGGCAGGTGTCACAATACTTTTGACAATATAGTGTACTGTGTGCATGAAACAGCAAAGGGAAAGTGCTAAATTGTTTATATTTCAATGGCATGAAATATAAAATGATATATATTTATACCATTTTACCTTCAATTCAAAGAGACTGATTATGAGAGGATATACCCTTCAATAATACTAACCCACTTGTGCAGACATCCAAATGTGAATTTCCAGAACATAGTCTCATTGCATAGCCATAACAAGCTAATTTGGAACAAGATAACCCAGAGCCTCCCATAGTCTCTCCTGCTTGTTGCCACATAAACTGTACCTTTCACACATCCATGCTGTTTATCAGTTCTCTACAAGGTTGTAGGAGCTGAGCAAAACAAAACCATAACCAGCAGGCCTGTAGCCTGACTGGGACCATATTCAAAATTCCCCAACACTTATTTCTATTTCCATGTTTTTTTTTTCTCCACAGAGGCAATTGGCTGTTCCTTTAGGCTTGGATCACACAGTCAATTACTTCCCATTTATGGAAAGACATATCATCTGACAATTTTCTTTCACTGGGCAGAAATAATGAGGTTTATTTACTAAAGCCAATTCCACTTTGCTCCACAAGTGCACTGCTAGTGCTCCACAAGTGCACGTGGAAGTGAAATCGCTGTAGATCTAAGGAGGACACGCAAGGAAAATAAAAACAGCATTTTTGCTTGTACATGATTGGATGATAAAATCAGCAGAGCTTCCCCTCATTTCTGATCTTCCCCTCAGATCTACAGCGACTGCACTTCCAAGTGCACTTGTGGAGCACTAGCGGTGCACTTGTAGAGCAAAGTGGATTTGCCTTAAGTAAATCAACCCCAATTTGTCTACATGTGGACTATGCATATGAGCTGACATTCCTATGGTCACAGATGAGGCCACGTGGTACAAACCTGAGTTAGTGTATGATTCAGGGAAGAAGTCTCTTTTGGAAGGTTTTGTTATGGCAAGAACAGATGTCTGAGGACACAGCTAAAAGATCCAGTGAAGGACCTGAATAGATAAGGCATTAATAGAAGTAGGTAGCTAGGGGAAGACTTAAGCCTAATACACATGGGCCGAATGTCCGGCGGCATTAGCCAATTAGAAATTGGCTGACATTTGAGCCGTGTGTACAGCAGCCGGTCTGACAGAAGCTGGCCAATCGGCTGGCTTATGTTGAAGGGGCCTGACCGAAAAAGGTCTGCTGATTGGCTCCCGATCAGCACTAACCTGAGTGTCCTGGGGGGTTGTGGGGCCACCTCCCCTGTCAGAACACAATAGCATAGCAGGGGGAGATTGCTGTACTAACATTGCATAGTTAGTACACTGGCTACTCGGGTCAGTTTTTTCTGTTCAGCAAAAGATAACATTGCACGGAAGTGACGAAACGCGTCGATTGGTCTTCCTGACGTCACTAATGGCCCGGGAAGTGGTACGCACACTAGGGACTACAATAGCGTCCACTATCCCTGACATTGTGTGGCCGTTTTTTAGCAATATATGCCTTATAAAGGATTTTAAACAAATGTTTTATTTATTAGTATAAGAAGGAATAAAAAGCCAAAATATGTTATGCTATGAGGAGTTCTTTTTTCTTAATAAGCGGAACACCTGGCAATCAAACCATTTAAAAGGTCATCTCTACAAGGAGTATGGAAACATAAGGAGCACATGGAGGACACTGGAGAGGGACAGGTCCCCTGAAAAGAGACCTGCAGGTGAGCAAGCACTGTATTCTTTCATTTGTAATAAAATAGAATGTCACAGGGAAAAAGTATTGAACATATGAAGAAAGGGAGGTGCAAAAAGCATGGAAAGCTAAGACACCACGTGAAATCTATCAGTAATTAGAAAGCAACCCTTCCCCTTGTCAGTGCAAATTAATATCAGCTGGTTCAGTCTCAACTGATGGCCTATAAAAAGGGGTCTTATTACCAATGTGTCACACAAGAAACATCTCATGATGGGTAAAAGCAAAGAGCTTTCTCAAGACCTTGTAACCTTATTGTTGCAAAACATACTGATGGCATTGGTTACAGAATGATTTCTAAACTTCTGAATGTTTCAGTGAGCACTGTTGGGGCCATAATCCGGAAGTGAAAAGACCATAATTTCACAATAAACCGGCCACGGCCAGATGCTCCTCGCAAGATTTCTGACAGAGGTCAGGGCAGGTACAATTGTTTCAAAGAAAACAATAAGTAACACTCAACTGACATGGCCTATATGCACGCTCATGTTAGGAAAAGATTGCCTTGTGCACTTTTTGGTGTTTGCGCGCGCACGCGCCGGAAACGGCACCAAACGGGACTATTTGAGCTTCCTGAGCCTGTCAGCAAGTGCTGTCCGTTCTACAGCGTCTGAGTACCTGTGAGCCTCAGCTCTGTTCCCCGAGACCTGTTCCTGCTTCCGTGACCCGACCCGGCTTGATCTGACCTGCTGCCTATCTGCCTGCACCGACCCCGGCTATCCACAACCATCCGTTTGCCTGACCCCTCTGTACCTTGCCGCCTGTCTGTTAACGAACCCTACTTGGACTTTGACCACTCTTTGCCTGACCCTTTTGTGCCTCATCTGCCCGCCAGTTGCCGACCCAGCCTGCACGACCATCCATCTGCCTGCACGATCTTCTGGAGCTTCACATCACCACCAGTGACCATCCAGCCCTCATGCCATCCCGCACTCCGGGACTTCCTGTATATACTACCAGGGGTCCCCGAATTGGGTGTGTAAGAGTGGTTGTTCCCTGCATAAGACAGACTCCACCACCAGGACTGCGACAGCTCACCACTGAAGAAAAAGCATGTTGAAGCTTGTTTAAAATTTGGTGCACATTTAGACAAGCCTGTGAAATACTGGGACAATATAGTCTGGTCAGATGAGACCAAAATTGAACTCTTTAGATGCCATAATACACACCATGTTTGGAGGTCAAATGGCACTGCACATCACCCCCAAAACACCCCCATACCAACAGTGAAGTTTGGAGGTGGGAACATCATGGTGTGGGGCTGTTTTTCAGCATACCATACTGGCAAACTTAATTTGATTTATGGAAGGATGAATGGAAAAATGTGCCAAGATATTCTTGATAAAAATCTGCTGTCATCTACCAGGATGATGAAGATGAAACGAGGGTGGACATTTCATGACAATGATCCCAAACACAAAGCCAAGGAGACTCTCAATTGGTTTCAAGAAAGAAAATAAAGCTGCTACAGTGGCTAAGCCAAACACCTGACTTGAATCCAATAGAAAGTCTATGGAAAGGACTAAAGATCAGAGTTCAAAGTATAGGCCCACAGAACCTTCAAGATTTAAAGATTGTTTGTGTGGAAAAATTGGCCAAAGTCACACCTGAGCAATGCATGCGACTAATTTCTCCATATAGGAGGCATCTTGAAGCTGCCATTACCAACAAAGGATTTTGTAACAAGTATTAAAATACATTTCATTTAGCGTGTTCAATACTTTTTCCTTGTGTCATTCCATTTTACTACACATAACTTAATTTCTGAACTTATTTGTTTTGGTTTCTTTGTATGTATTGATTACATTTTATTAATTTTACAATTATTACCGACATGTGGTGAAAATTCCATGTTCATAGCACATTTAAAAATATATTTGCATAAAAAAAAATGGTGATGTGTTCAATACTTATTTTGCCCGCTGTATACAATGGGGAAAATTATTTGATCCCCTGCAGATTTTTTAAGTTTGCCTACTTACAAAGAAATAACGGGTCTATAATTTTTTATCATAGGTGTATTTTAAATGATAGAGATGAAAAATCAACCAAAAATCAAGAAAAAAAACCACAATACAAATGTTATAAATTGAGTTGCAGTTCAGTGAGTAAAATAAGTATTTGATCCCGAAGCAAAACATGACTTAGTACTTGGTGGAGAAACCCTTGTTGACGAGCACAGAGGTAAGGCATATCTTATAATTGGTTACCAGGTTTACACACATCTCAGGAGGGATTTTGATCCACTCTTCTTTACAGATCTTTTCTCTAAGTGGATGTAAACCCTCACATATACCCAGTGAAGTGAACAGCCTCAGATGATACATAGAGATGAAACAAATCTCCCTATATAAGTTTTACATGCATGTATGCTGTTCTTCAGCTTTATATACTGTTCAGAAAGTGCATGTCCTGTTAGAATTTTCTCTTCTCGATTCATCTGTGGGTGTGGATTCTTACTATACACTATGAGACAGCTGATTGGAGGAAAGGCACTCACCCCCTCTCCACACATGCAGAGCTTGCCTGTGAATTGTGCAGCACTCTGCTAATCTAGTTATAGCTCCCTCCCTGACATAAACTTTAGGCTCCCGTCTTGGAGAGCTTGTCAGAAATGATCATGCTGATAACAGAAGAATGGAGCAGGACAAAGCTACGGGACTTAGTGCTTTGAAGAAAAATAAAAAAAAAAAACACTGCAGAGATATGTGCCCAGCTCAAATTTCATTAATTGGTTTACATCCACTGAGGTTTCTTGGCTGTTGCTTAGCAACTCAAAGTTTCAGCTCCCTCCATAAATTTTCTATAGGATTAAGGTCTGGAGACTGGCTAGGCCACTCCATGACCCTAATGTGCTTCTTCTTGAGCCATTCCTTTGTTGCCTTGGCAGTATGTTTTGGGTCATTGTCATGCTAGAAGACTCCATCTTCAGTGTTCTGGCTGAGGGAAGAAGGCTCTCATCCAAGATTTTACAATACATGGCCCTGTCTATTGGCCTCTCAATGCGGCAAAGTCGGTCTGTTCCTTTAGCAGAGAAACAGCCCCAAAATCATAATGTTTCCACATCCATGCTTGACTGTAGGGATGGTGTTCTTAGGGTATAGTCAGCATTTTTCTTCCTCCAAACATAGTGAGTCGAGTTAATACCAAAGAACTAAATGTTGGTCTCATCTGACCACAGCCCTTTCTCCCAATCCTTCTTTGAATCATTCAGATGTTAATTGGAAAACTTCAGATGGGTCTGTAAATGTGCCTTCTTGTGGAGGGGGACCTTGCGGATGCTGCAGGATTTCAATCCATGGTGGTGTATTGTGTTACCATTGGTTTGTTTGGTGACTGTGATCCCAACTGCCTTGAGATCATTCACAAGCTCATCCTGTGTAGTTCTGGGCTGATCCCTCACTTTTCTCATGATCATCCTTACTAAGGATGGGCTCGGGCTTGTTCGGAACCAAACGTGCTCGTCAGGAAGTGAACCCTGAACTCCGCTAATCACAGGCAGTGAGACATTTCCCCAATGCGCGGCTGCAGCGAATGTCTCACTGCTTGATTAGCACAGCGCAGGGTTCACTTCCTGGCAGGCTCAGGCACATTCGGTTCCGAACACACCCGAACCCATCCTTATCCCATGAGACGAAATCTTGCATTGAGCGCCAGACCCAGGGGCTATTGATGGTTTTTTTGTATTTCTTCCAATAATAGTTGTCTCCTTCTCACCAAGCTACTTGCTGATGGTCTTGTAGCCCATTCCAGCCTTGAGCAGGTCTACAATCTTTTCCCTGACATCCTTTGACAGCTCTTTGATCTTGCCCATGATCTTAAGGTTGTAAGGTAGTGGTTCTCAACTCCGGTCCTCAGGACCCACCACCAAACCAGATTTTAAGTATTACCTTGGGGAGATGCAGACTAAAATACTGCAATCACTGAGCAGCAAATGATATCACCTGTGATGTATTTCAGTTATCCTGGCCTGTTAGTGGGTCTTGAGGACCGGAGTTGAGAACCACTGTTGTAAGGTTTGAATGGACTTAAGAGATTCTGTGGACAGTTGTCTTTTATACACATAGCGAGTTGTGGTTTGGAGCACCTTCTTAAACTGACAAATCTGCGTACCACATGAGCACATACTGTAGCCAGAATTATTGTTGGTTAGTAGGGGATCAGATACAGGCAGTCCCCTAGTTACAAACATCCGACTTACAAACGACTCCTACTTACAAACGGAGGGAGACAACAGGAAGTGAGAGGAAATCTCCCCCTAGGAAGGGAAATTCACTCCTGTAAGAGTTATTATGGGAAAAAGGTGTCTCCACTGATGCTTTATCACCAATCCTTGTTTCCACAACAACCTAAAATTTTCAAAATCCAATTATCATTGGGACAGAAAGTGAGGCGAAATCTTCTCAACAGAACCATAGACAGCAAAACAAACATTACAGGGGTGTTAACCCTTCCCTATGCTATCCAAAAAGCTGAAAAATAGTTTTTTTTTAAATAAAGCTACACGTTAAAAAATGTTCCTGTTCCAACTTACATACAAATTCAACTTAAGAACAAACCTACAGACCCTATCTTTTTTTGTAACCCGGGGACCACCTGTATTTATTTTACTCACCGAAATGCAACTCAATTTATAAGATTGGTATTGTGTGTTTTTTTCTGGATGATTTTTGATTGATATTCTGTCTCTAGCATTTAAAATACACCTATGATAAAAAATATAGACTCTTCATTTCTTAGTAAGTGGGCAAACTTACAAAATCTGCAGGGGATCACGTAATTATTTCCCCCGCTGTATATAGTGCTGTGGAAATTGTATACAAGTACGTGTAATAAATACATTTGGGAGATATGGGTGTCAAGCGATGATTTGCATCTATTGAGAAATGGACTAGTCCCCATTTTTGGGACAGGTGATGAGACATGGGGATGTGTTGTGTTCCTGAAGGCTGATTGGGATGAGGACATGTGTTTCTGTAGTCTCTTCTCCCCATGACTTGTATGGTTATAGGATCTATATAAAACTTGTGTAATAAAGCCCATGTTCCTCGCAGCTAGTATGAAGAAGAAAGTTTCTAATAATAGGCGATGACATCATGGATGTGACAGCACTATCATGCAGGAGTCATGGCAGACTGGGCTGGCTGTGTATAATAGAGGTGATGATAGAAATGTAGGGCACATCCATTAGTCACACACACAGCAGGGTGACAGCACACAGCGCTCCTGGCTCTCCTCTCTGCTGATCGGTGCTCCTCTCCCTCCCATGCATTGTTGAACTCCCATCCAGCACTGATCGCTCACATAGCTCTACACAATGATCTCTAATGATACAAAGAGCCGATCGGGGAGCATTCAGGCGCACAGCACGCTACGATCGAGCGTAGCAGCCATCAGCTCCATAGCACGGCTCACGCTGTCCGCCGAATTTTAATGAAACAATTAATAACGTGAACGATTCCACAACAATAGCCGCGCCGTGTATAGCGGAGGATGGTATAGCAGTGTATAGGATTCCCATGCACACATCGCCCCCTGCCGGCGCCGCAAGGGACACGCAGGCGAGAGGGCTGCGCGAGACAGAGCGGCGCGAGCTCGCCTTTCTGTCCCCCCCTCCTCCTCCGGCGCTTCGCCGCCCCGTCACGTGCAGCGCGCCGGCCAATCGCGCTCCGTGTTGTCGCGGCCGGACGCCATTGCTGCTGTCAGAGAGGCGAAGCTCCGGTCAGTGTGTGAGAGAGATACGAGCGGCGGGAGAGGCCAGGGACCCGAGCTATACACCGACTCCCCCTATTTTACTGTGGACACAGGCCGAGCACAGTTTCCGGGGAGAGGCCGACACGCCGGGAGGGTCCTGGGGAGGGTGGGGGGATTCGAGCCCCGTGAAGCCCCCGAGGCCTCCTCCTGTGACACGGGGCGGTCTGTGCTGAGCGGCCAGTGTGTGTGAGGGAGGCCGTCTCCCGCCTGGCCCCTGTGTGTGTGAAGGCGACCAGTCCCTGTGTAGCCTGGGCTCCTCCTGGCATTACATTCCCTGACAAGCAGGGGGAGGCCGCGGCGCTTCCTTCCCTCCCCACCTCTTCCTCCCTCTCTCTCTCTTATCCCACTGCCCCTCCCCCACACGGGTGACTCATTTCTCCGCGCCCGATCATACACACATCGTCTGCCCGATGACAATTGTCCGCCGATCGCTACAGGACATTGCGACATCCATGTGATTTCCTCAAGACTGCTCCTGTCCCTTCCCCTCCCCCCCTCCCAGAGAGGCTTTTGTCGGTCTCCCTAAGACTCGGAGGATCAGGCCTAGGCCTGCTCGGCAACACTGCACCCCCCCACACCCCAATTTCGGATCGGATCCAGAGTTTTAGGTCTCAGACATGCCCAGCTCTGCTAGCCAGGCTCCCGGAGGATCATGACTGCAGCGGCGAACTGGGCAGCCAACGGGGCGAGCCTGGAGGACTGCCACTCCAACCTCTTCTCGCTGGTAAGGAGGCCACCATGGCTGTGTGTGGCTGATCAGTCCTTGTTTGTGATCTGTCACTATGTGTGTCTTGTCTGATCGGTCCCTGTGTGTGATCTGTCACTGTGTGTGAGATCGGCCCCTGTGTGTGTGATCTGTCAC
>BLSH010015503.1:734535-745392 GCA_018402905.1 Glandirana rugosa
AGGTGTAAGTGGAAGATTAATTGTCGTTCGTCACCTAACTAATAAATCGGTTATCCTCCGACAGATAACCGTGCCAATAGACAGCCTCCTATTGGCTAAATAATCAATCCACTGCTTGCTGTTAATTAGAAGGTGAATGTGGACCTGATGGGGAAATATTGTTTTAGCTTCCCCATCAGACTTCACCCTCTGCAGCATCATTGCTTGTTAGGAGGCTGTGAAGGAGTAGCAGCTTTGACTATGCCACTCTGCTACACTGGAGACGGGCCAGGCACTCTGACTTTCTCTGTATGCCAATTAAGAGTAGGTCTAAGCCCTGGTTCCCACTGCCCCAACTTTGCATCCAACATCCCTGTGCAACTTCATTGTGTCTTGCATACGACTTCTTTACAAAAGTCAATGTAAGTCGTGTTGAAGTCACACCAAAAGTAGTGCAGGAACCTTTTCCTAAGTTGGAGCGACTTGAATTGCAGCGATTTAGAACGGTTCCATTGCCGTTAATGGGGCGTGACTTGTCATGCGACTTTGAAATCAAGTCGCAGCAGTATGAACCAGGGCTTAATTACTTCCAGTTTCGTTGTCTACATACTAGAGGTAATTATATCATTTTTAGGGCCATAGCGCCAACAAACAATATTTGAATTCCCCCCCCCCCACTGTGCTATATTGTATAGTCTGTTCAGTCTGAGGCAAGATGCAAGGGGTGTGTTTTTGGCTAGGGGGTGCAGAGTGGCTGTACAAACTACCTAATACATGCATGCTGTGTGTCTGCACAGTGCCCTGTACCTCTGAATGTCCAGCTATAATGAATGTAAACTGACCACACTAACACAGATCATCAGCTACTGTGCTGTTTGTGGTCAGTTTAGAACAAGGAAGAAAGGGTGACTGGCAGGATCAACCAGGTACATCAGATGGAAGAAGTACATGAAAATGATAGAGACTATTATTTTAAAGATATGTTTACACACACATGGAAAAAATAAATATTAAGGGTAACATACACACTTTAACCACTTCAGCTCCAGAAGGATTTCACACTTTAGGACCAGAGCACTTTTTGCGATTTGGCACTGCGTTACTTTAACTGACAATTGCGCAGTCATGCGACGTTGTACCCAAACGAAATTTGCGTCCTTTTTCCCCACAAATAGAGCTTTATTTTGGTGGTATTTGATCACCTCTGCATCATTTCTAATCACCGCTATAAACAAAAAAAAGCGACAATTTTGCAAAAAAAAAAAAAATTTATATTCTTCCTCGTATTTTTGGTAAAAAAAAATCGCAATCGGCGTTTATTGATTGGTTCGCGCAAAAGTTGCCGCGTTTACGAATGATGAGAATTAATTTCTGTTTTTTAATTTTTTTTTATTTTTTACTAGTAATGGCGGCGATCTGCGATTTTTAGCGGTACTGCGGACATGTCGGACCATTTGACACTTTTTTGGGACCATTGGCATTTATACAGCGATCAGTGCTATAAAATTGCACTGATTACTGTGTAAATGCCATTGGCAGGGAAGGGGTTAACATGGAGCAGGCGCTCTAAGGGTTAACTGTGTTCCCTGGGCGTGTTCTAATTGTATGTGGGCTGGCTGGGGGGAGGGAGTGATCACGGCTCCCATATAGAGGAAGCCTGTGATTTCAGCCCTTCCCCCTCTAACAGAACGGAGATCCATGTTTACTTACAATCTTCACTGCGGGAGGGCCATCGCGGGTAGACGGCGGCGATCAGTCTGCGCTACCCGCTCCCTGCCCCCCCCCCCCGAACACAGTGAGCGCGCCTCCGGCGGTGCGCTCTCACAATACTAGCTATCGCGGCCACCGTCGTGTGACGGCGTTTCGCGATAATGAGCCATCTTGCCGCTGTCACGCTGCGGCGGGCGGTCAGTAAGTGGTTAAAGCTCCATACACACTGAAGCTGATATACGACCGTTTATGGTCGTTTAGGTATTTTTTTTTAATAGCCCATAAATGCCCCTTTATGTTATCCTATGTGTCCATGCACACATGGACGTTTATTAGCAGTGGCTTTTTTGGGCTGTTATCTGAACGCCCTGAATTGGCGTTCAAGAGTCCTTCTGACCACAACAAAATGCTGGACGTCGATAAATGCTCATAAACGCCGCTAAACGGCCGTTTATCGCGCCCGGCGTTTTTTTATAGTCAATAGAAGCTAATGAAGTTAAAAGGAAAATGCTCAAAACGCTAACCCCGATAAACACCCATAAACGCTATTACAAAACGCTGATAAGAGCTAGTTTTAAAAGCAGCGTTTTTCTGCCACAAATCCGACGTCCAAAACTACTATATAGAGCGTCCAGTGTGCATGGAGCCTAACTGAACAAGCTGAAGATAGAAGCTGATTGGTTACTATGCAAAGTTACTCCAGTTTTACCTTTCACACAGAACTGCAGCACATAAGTTTGAACCAGCCATATAGGAAACAATAGGATTTCTGCTTGTAATACTTTTTTCTGCACAATAACAGACGAGTGTAAATAGAGGCCCTTTTTAAAATTCCCCCCACTGATTGCTTTCACTTCTCTGGTTTCACTTCTTTGTCACCTGCAATCTACAGGAAAGGGTTTTGCTTCCAGTAAGATCTTTGACAATTGCCTCTGTAAGCTTGTTACTACTGTCTGCCATCATACCGGAAAAACTCTCAGCCTGAAGAGAAAATCTAATCTAAACAGACTTTTTTTTTGTCCAGTTTATTGTGGGTTGCCACAGAGTAGGTAAAATCAGAGTTCTATCACTGTGCAGAAAGGTAATGCACAAGGCAGCATGCAAACAGATGTAACAGAGGATGCAGATTCAAATAATTGAATGACAGAGCTTATAGAAAAAACAGCCTCTGATAGTTTATCAGATATTATGGATTGACAGCGTACTATTCTCTAGCAGAGCCTTTTATGTGAGCCTTATTTTAACTTCCTTTCCTAGTTCTGATTTGTATGAAATTGGTTTTTGCTAACTTGTTACCGTTGGAAATATGCTTCTAACTTGTAGTCAGTCTGTTCTTTTGGTGTTTACTTGGCTTTATCTACCACCTGAATGATTTTTGGGGGACTCCTATCTTTTCAGATCTTTATCAACAAAGATCCCTTTTGATGTATATATACAATGACACTGATGCTGCATTCCACAGCACACATGGTCGAGCAAGTGTTTTATTGTGACTGTCCCAGTTACTGTCACTCAGATTTTTCATTCTTAATGGTATCAATCTTTAGAGTTTTCCCAGAGGATTGTCACTCTTGCTTCACTTCGTTATTCTGCCTACAGAGAAATTGCCTTTTGTGAAACAATGTACTCCTCCAGTAAACTTAATTTCTAGCTGGTAAAACCTACATTTATGTATATCTAAATTAATTGAGCTAAGTTTGTCAAATTGTCACATAAATAAAATCAATGTCTTGTTTAAAAAGGCAGTACAATAGTACAGGTTTTGGTTAGGTGGGACTCTTAAATTGCAAGCTCTAACGAGCAGGACCCTCTGATTCCTCTTGTACCAAATTGTGATGTAACTGTACTGTCTGCCTTCATTTTGTAAAGCGCTGCGCAAACTGTTGGCGCTATATAAATCCTGTATTATAATAATAAAGGAATCAAAAAGCCCTGCAACTGAATTGGTGCATAGCATGGTAATGTCGCCTTAGAACAGAAGGTATTCACATCTTATTTCATTACATACCCCACCCCAAAAACATGAGAGGATTATAAGAGTAAATCATTGATTTATTTAAAGAAGAACCTTGGGGAAAAAAGCAAGATGCTGGGTTAAACCTAGGGAGGTGTATGCTGCCTCCTGGGTTGCTTGCTTGTTTTTTTCAGTTTGCACTTTCCTTGAGCTATCACTATACTTTGGGTCCACTGTTAGGAGACTTTTGCTGCTCTCCTGCGCACAAGTCAATTTGTCTGCCCCTCCTCTCCCCTGTTCATTCACAGAACACATTGGGGTTGATTTACTAAAAGTGGAGAGTGCAAAATCTGGTGTAGCTCTGCATTGAATAAAGTGAAGTTAGAAGCTGATTGGCTACCATGCACAGCTGCACCAGATTTTGCACTCTCCGGTTTTAGTAAATCAACCCCTTTGTGTTTTGTGAACGGGTTCACAGAATACAAAGCATTCTGTGATTGGGCAAGACATGAGGGGCCAGCTGCTGTGAAGGAGAGCTGTAAGGTTCTTTTTTGAGCATTGAAAGCATAGCAAAAACGATACTGTTGGTGCTCAATGAAAGAGAGTAAATTGTAAATAACAGGCAGCGACCCAGGAGGCAGCATACACCTCCTTAGATTTAACTATTGTAACCCAGCAGATTATTTATAAGTTTGTACCTGGAGTTTTTTTTTTTTTTTTTTAATCACAATGTGCTTTGAAAATAAGAAATATTGGTAAAGGATTACAAAAAGGAGTAAACATTCTATTTTTTTTTCATTTTAAGTATTTATGCAATATTCATTTGCCCCGCAACTTCTGCATTATCTGTAGGGCAGATGTTTGTAGGATTAGCGAGCTTGTACATATGTCATTGTTGTCATATTCACTGATCTTATTCTTTTACTTCAAAATTCATCCTTTTATATTTTAAAGGGATACACACCTTTTACAGAAAAAAAATGTATGTGTATATATATATATATATATATATATATATATATATATGCTACACAAGTCATTTTGTAATTCAATATTATTTAAGTTGCCTTTTATTTTCAATCTGCAGCAGCTCCTAATTTTCAAAAACCGTCAAATTCCAGTGTCGCTTTGTTGCAGATTAACACATTGAGGTATACCTTACACTGTAGGGAAACAAAATGCCCCTGCAATCTCAGTTCCTGCCTGAAGTCTGCACTGAGATACAGTAAAGGCATTCCCTGTAAAAGTGTCATTTTTTGTGAGGTAGGATTATTTATTCAAGTAGTTGAGATTGTTCACATAAGAATATTCACTTGAAATATCCAATCATGTGAAAAGCAAACTCCCTGCTTATGTATTCCTTCTGTGAATGATTGGATATCTGAAGTGAATATTCACATAATTTATTGTGTGAACCTTCTCGACTTCATTAATACACCAGGCTTACCTTCTAAGGACCATTTTTCTCTATAGAGATTTAGATGCTGATCCTCATTCTGAGAAAGCACATAAAATAATAAGCAATTTCTTCAGAAAACAGCGTGAATCTGAAACTGCCAAAACGTTTGTTATGGCCTCATACACACGAGCGTTAATAACGCCGTGTTTTTGAGTTGTTTTTACAGCTTAAGAATGCCACACACCATGTTGTTATTCAATGGCCTCATACACACGTTGACGTTTTTGAGCTGTAAGTGGAGTTGGCGTTCTTAAGCTGTAAATCTAACGCAGGACCGAAAACTGCAGCATTAGAGCATTTTTGACGCTGAGCCGGCAAAACGATCAATAACTATCAATAACGATCAATAACGCTCAGTAACGCACATTAGCGCCATAGCAACATTAACCAGCATTTTTAGCTTTAAAGAGGAAGTAAACCCAGATTGGGTTTACTTCCTCTGTATTCCCCTGCAAAGTAGATGCATAATGGGCTACTATGCATCACATAGTAGCCTATTATGTGTCACTTACCTGCAAACAAAGCCTGCGACGTCCAAGATGTCCCCTGTACTGGCCGCATCCATCTTCTGCCCCTCTTCCTTCCGGGGCCACGATCTCCGGCTCTGTGACTGGCCAGAGTCGCGTGACGTCACTCCCGCGCATTCGTGCGGGAGCCACCAGTCACGGCATGATTACAGTGAAGAAACGGCATGGAGGCTGTTTCTTCACTGCGCATGTGTCGAAATGACGTCAACACAGCTATTACACTGCATATCTCCTGAACTGTGCAGGTTTGGGAGATATGCAGAGCACCTACAGGTAAGCCTTATTATAGGCTTACCTGTAGGTTAAAGTGGTTGTCACGAGTTGAGAACCACTTTAAAATGTTGAAAAATAGCAGAGTGATGTCTTTTTAAACAAAACGCGACTTAACGCTGATGCTTAATAACGCGCATTAATGCCAATGCAAAACGCTGATGAAATCCCGTTTTTAACGCCGATTTATTTATTTATTTTCCCTGGCATGGGTACCGACGTTACAGCTCGTTTTTTTATAACGCCCGTGTATATGAGGCCTAAATCCTTGCAATCTATACTGTCCGCCTAAATAAATTTCTTATTTGTGTGCACCTTAATAAATGCCTTTGCATTTTTGTATAGGTAGCTGTGATTTTTATAATTTGGAATGCTATAAGTTTGCTCATCTTTGCTGTCAAGCAGCGTTCTATACCTTTATCTCAGGGCCTTCAGCTTTTATAAGAGCACTGGGGTAGATTTAGGCTGGGTTCACCGTATCCAACAAAAAAAGGTCCGACTTTGATCCTACTTTGCTGTGCGATTTACGGTCCTACATAGGGTGAAAGTCGGACCGATTTTCTGTGAACAGGGATCCGACTTTGATCCCCACAATACCAGGCACCTAGTGCTCTGGGGATCTTGAAGGGGAACTCCACGCCAAATTTAAAAACAAAATGGCATGGGGTCCCACTCCAGGAGTATACCAGGCCCTTTGGTCTGGTACGGATTTTAAGGGGAACCCCCACGCCCAAAAAAGGCATGGGTTCCCCCCAAAATCTATACCAGACTCTTATCTGAGCAGGCAGCCCGGCAGGCCAGGAAAGGGGGTGGGGACGAGCGAGCGCCCCCCCCCTCCTGGACCATACGAGGCCGCGTGCCCTCAGCATGGAGAGTATGGGTGCTTTGGGCGGGGGGGCTCTGCGCCCTCCACCCCAAAGCACCTTGTCCCCATGTTGATGAGGACAAGGGCCTCTTCCCAACAACCCTTGCCGGTGGTTGTCTGGGTCTGCGGGCATTGACTTTTAACAAGGGGGGGCCCCCCAGATCCCGGCCCCCCACCCTATGTGAATGAGTATGGGGTACATTGTACCCCTACCCATTCACCTGAAAAAAAAAGTGTAAAGTAAAAAACACACTACACAGGTTTTTTAAATCTTTTATTAAATCAGCTCCGGCTTCTTCTCCCCTCTTCTGCTCTTTTGTGGGGTCTTCTGTCTTCTCCGTGGCGTCTTTTGCTCTTTTGCCGGTCTTTTGCCAGTCTTCTCCGCTGTCCTCTTCCCCCTGTTCTTCCTCTTCTTTTTCCCATGTTGACACGACGCAATCTCCTTCACGAATGCCCTCTCCGCTGTGTGCTGTACTTTATATTGGCATGGGGTGGGGCCACCCGCTGACATCACCTGGAGGCCCCGCCCCATGATATCACATACTGGGGCGGAGCTGACATAATGGGGGGCAGGGCCTCTCAGTAATGTCAGCGAGTGGCCCCACCATTCCAATATAAGGCACAGCACACAGTGGAGAGGGCATTCGTGAAGGAGATTGCGTCGTGTCAACATGGGAAGAAGAAGAGAGGAAGAACAGGGGGAAGAGGACAGCGGAGAAGACCAGCAAAAGGGCAGAAGATGCCGCAGAGAAGGAGAAGAAAGAAGACCCCTCAGAAGATAGAAGACCCCGCAAAAGAGCAGAAGAAAGAAGCCGGAGCTGATTTAATAAAAGGTTTTAAAAACCGGTGTAGTGTGTTTTTTTCAGGTGAATGGGTAGGAGTACCCCAAAGCACCCATACTCTCCATGTTGAGGGCACGTGGCCTGGTATGGTCCAGGAGGAGGGGGGCGCTCGCTCGTTCCCCACCCCCTTTCCTGGCCTGCCGGCTGCGTGCTCGCATAAGGGTCTGGTATGGTTTTGGGGGGGGACCCCACACCGTTTTTTCGGCGTGGGGGTTCCCCTTAAAGTCCGTACCAGACCAAAGGGCCTGGTATGCTCCTGGAGAGGGACCCCATGCCATTTTTTTTTAATTTGGCTTGGAGTTCCCCTTCAAAATCCCCAGAGCATAAGTCGCATCATTGTTTTTGTGATGTAATGCGACTTGTGCTCCTAATAGTGGTCCGAGAATTGGACTAGGGTGGAACCCAGCCTAAGTAAGACTGGAGAGAGCAAAATATGGTACAGCTGTGCATAGAAAGCAATTGACTTCCAGGTTTTTTTTTTTTTTAATCAAAGCTTAAAGAGTATGTAAACTCTCCATATACCCAGTGAAGCCTCCACTAATACACAGGGATGAAACAAATCTCCCTATATAAGTATTACATGTACAGTTGTACTCATAAGTTTGCATATCTCCCAAACCTGCACTGACAGAATTTATGATTTCTTGGCCATTTTTCAGAGAATATGAATGATAACACAAAACATTTCTTTCACTCATGGTTAGTTTGGCTGAAGCCATTTATTATCAATCAACTGTGTTTACTCTTTTTAAATCATAATGACAACAGAAACTACCCAAATGAGCCTGATCAAAAGTTTACATACCCCATTTCTTAATTCCGTGTGTATTGCCCCCTTTAACATCAATGACAGCTACAAGTCTTTTGTGGTATCCGTGGATGAGGCTCTTTATCTTCTCAGATGGTAAAGCTGCCCTTTCCTCTTGGCAAAAAGTCTCCAGTTCCTGTAAATTCTTGGGCTGTCTTGCACGAACTGCACGTTTGAGATCTCCCTAGAGTGGCTAAATGATATTGAGGTCAGGAGACTGGGGTGGCCACTCCAGAACCTTCACTTTATTCTGCTATAGCCAATGACAGGTCGACTTGGCCTTGAATTTTGGATCTTTGTCATGTTGGAATGTCAAGTACGTCCCATGCGCAACTTCCTGGCTGATGAATGGAAATGTTCCTCCAGTAATTTTTGATAACATACTGCTTTCATCTTGCCATCAATTTTGACCAAATTTCCTGTGCCTTTGTAGCTCACACATACCCAAAACATCAGGGATCCACCTCCGCGTTTCACAGGCCTTGTTGACTCCTCTCCAAATGTAGAGTTTATGGTTGTGGCCAAAAAGCTCAATTTTGGTCTCATCACTCCAAATGACTTTGTGCCAAAAGGTTTGAGGCTTGCCTCTGTGCTGTTTGGCGTATTGTAAGCCGGATACTTTGTGGCGGGCAGTGGGAAAAGCAAATAGAATTCTGGGATGTATCAGTAGAGTGATCACCAGCAGGAGGAAAGAGGTTCTGATTCCTCTATATAGATCTTTAGTGAGACCTCACTTAGAATACTGTCCAGTTCTGGAGACCACACTTACAAAAAGATATTGATAAGATAGAACGAGTTCAGAGACGGGTAACAAAAATGGTGAAAGGTCTGGGGGATAAAACATATCAAGAGCGACTTCAGGAACTTAATATGTACAGTCTGGAGGAAAGAAGGGAGAGGGGAGACATGGTTGATACCTTTAAATACATCAAGGGGGTGAATAAGGTTCAGGAGGGCAGTCTTTTCAATATGAAACCAAAATCAAGAACACGGGGACATGACCTCAAACTAACTGGAGGCAAGTTCAAAACTAATCTTAGAAAGTATTATTTTACTGAAAGGATGGTTGATGATTGGAATAAACTACCAACAGAGGTTGTGAGACAGTCAACAGTAAATGGCTTCAAACATGCTTGGGATAAACCTAAATCTATAGTCAGACAACAAGGTTAATGTAAAAAAATAAATAAATAAACAAATAAATAAATGAAAAGGGGCAGACTCGATGGACTACTCAGTCTTTTTCTGCCGTCACTTTTCTATGTTTCTATGATCAAATACCACCAAAAGAAAGCTTTATTTGTGGGGAAAAAAGACGCAAATTTAGTTTGGGTACACCGTCACACGACCGCAAAATTATCAGTTAAAGCGACGCAGTGCCAAATCGCAAAAAGTGCTCTGGTCCTACAGTGGAAAATCCTTCCGGGGGTGAAGTGGTTAATTGGACAAGCTAAAGTTAGAAGCTGATTGGCTACCATGCACAGCTGCACCAGATATTGCTCTCTCCAGTTTTAGTAAATCAATCCAAGTGTATAAATTTTTTTTCCAAAGCAGATGGCAAGCTTTAAGCTTGCCTTGTGGTAACGAAGTTGCATGCATTGCTGCTGTGCCATACCTTTTTAGATGGAACCATAATGCACTAAGGCAATAGTTTCTTACAAATAAGGGGTCACAACCAATTATTGGCAGGTTATTATGTTTGCAGCCACCCACTTCATTGCAATGGGCTACCTTAACTTTTAACGTGTTAATGTACTGCAGGGGTGTAACTAGGCCCTCGTAGGCTTATTGGAGTACAAACTGTCACTTTAAACAATCCAGTAGGCTTCAGCAGGCTCTCAACCAGCTTTTGTACTGAGTCCTGCCAGCTGCACAATTTAACTGTTTTGTAATACTTATGTCTGCAGCAGCATAGGGTTTTACACACACACACACACACACACACTAGCAGCCAGAGATGTGTAAGTTTCACAAGTCTACTGTTCGCTTCCATGGACACCCTAAATGGCACTGCTTTTGGGCCCCCTATGATGGCAATAAAATTAAATGTAAAAAAAATGAGTTGCTGAGTTCTACCCACAATTGTATCTTCGTGCATGCGCAGTAGGGGCCCGGTGTGAAGCCGTAATGTGTCTCTGCCCGCTTCCCTTACCCGTAATGGTGGCGGCAGCACTCGACAGCTGATGGAAACATCAGCTGCGGTGCCGACATCGCTGGACTCTAGGACAGGCAAGTATCCTTTTATTAAAAGTCATCAGCTACAGTATGTGTAGCTGCTATCTTTTAGTTTTTCCAGGGGTGAGTGGAACACCGATTTAACTACTTCAGCCCCGGAAGGATTTCACACTTTAGGACCAGAGCACTGTTTGGGATTCGGCGCTGCGTCGCTTTAGCTGGCAATTGTTCGGTCGTGCGACGTTGTACCCAAACAATATTTGCGTCC
>BLSH010015503.1:775287-785387 GCA_018402905.1 Glandirana rugosa
TTGTTTTGATGTGGGTTGGCTTGGGAGTCACTCCTTGGTGTGCACAGAGTGTGCCGGCAAGCGTTTTGAAACGCCGGTTTGCGTCGTAGGCTCCTACGATTTTGTATTTGAAACATTTTGAAACTCTTCCACACGTGTCTCCAGGTTCATCGGCGGAACGTGTGAACTCTGTGTCTGTGGACTACAACTTTTCGGGTCCTTCACGATTAGCGGGACCATCTCACTTGGCACTGGCCTTTCCCTCCGAGGTCTGGGGGCTTGTCATATCCGAGTCCAGTGGCAGACAGATTAGGTTGCACTCTATCACCGGGCTACTCCGGCAGTTTGGATGACGGCCTCATCGGGCCACTATCTCACGTTGGATTAGACAGACGGTGACCTGAGCCTATACTGTTCGGGGGTCTGGAGCCTCCCTTTCCGGTCACGGTTCACTCTACCAGGGCGATTAGCACTTCCTGGGCTTTTCAACATCAGGTGTCTGTGTCTCAAGTGTGCAAGGCGGCTACTTGGACCTCTGTGCACACCTTCTCAAAGTTTTACAAAGTTTATGTTTTAGCATCCTCGGATGCTGCGTTTGGCCGCAAAGTTTTGCGAACGGCCGTGTGAGACACGTGTGGTTCCTCACTGAGGGTTCGGTTGGGTGTAGTTTTGTTGTTCTGTTACCCACCCCTCATTTTTGGCACTGCTTTTGGACGGCCCACTTAGTCCTAAGAGTCGCTGTATCTGTCGACGAACGAAAGAGAAAACGGGATTTTTTGACTTGCCGTAAAATCCCTTTCTCTGAGTTCATCGACAGGCACAGCACCCATCCCTCTAGATGTTGCACTGCTTGTTACGAACTGAGCTAGCAGGAGCTGGGTGTGGGGTTATCTGCCAGTGGGGTCTGCCCCCTGGGAGGGGCTGTGTCTGTTACTGTTCTTTTTGCTGTTAGAACTGCCTGTTCTGCTTAGTAAACTCCTGAAGAGGACAGTATAAATCACTTAGTCCTAAGAGTCGCTGTGCCTGTTGATGAACGAAAGAGAGAGGGATTTTACGGTAAGTCAAAAAATCCCGTTTTTGCTAGCTTTGTTAGTTGCAACTTGGCATTGCCTGCAAGTCTCTGATCTACAAGCATCCCCAGATCCTTTTCCATCACTGATTCCCCTGGGGAGTCTCTCCTTTTGTACTTTGCATGTGTATTTTTGGTACCTAAGAAGTACATAATTTTAAATTTCTCAATATTGACCCTCATTCGCCAAGTAGCTAACCAACACACACATGTACGCACGCACGCCCTTGAACAGAATTGGCCCCAAGACAGAACTTTGGGGCACACCACTCTCAACTTTACAACGTTTCATACAATTTCAACTCCAACAGACCTGATTTTATAACACTTTTTTTCTGTAAGGTTGCCACTCGGAAAAATGAGCGGGAATGTGCATTTCCGCTATGCTCAGGTGTGAATGGAATGTGCTTGGGAGGAAGGTTTTCAGGCCGCAAGGATGACCTGGGAAGGTGAAGGTTAAACGCGACTTCTATGAGTAAAGTCACATTGAAGTGGCATCAAAGTCACAAGCAAGTCTCTCTGCAAATTGCATGAAAATACCATTGCATTACTGTGAACCAAGCCATGATACTTTTTATTACCTATTTCTGTATAGAGTTCCTTACCATTCTCTCAAATAACTTACTCACTATTGATGCTAGGCTGACTGGTCTGTAGTTTCCTGGTTTACATCTTGACCTTTTTTTGTAAATTGTTACCACATTTCCTCTACACCAGTCAGTTGGTACCGTTCCAGTCAGTAAGGTGTCTTAAAATTCAGAAATAGTGGGATGGTTATAACTGCACTAAGTTCCCTAACACAAAACGCAGGGGGCAAGCGATCTGGGCCTGTTCACAGTAAGTTTCTCTGGTCTCTCTTGTACCTGGTTTTTAGTCAACCACAGAGGTACCTTTTGTGACACATCAAACATTTCTCGTATTTTATTTTAGCTGCCATGATTGCTCCCTTGCACTTCTTGGAATACAATGACTAATGCACTTGTTTATTTCCTCTTTAAAACACACCCACTTGCCTTGTGTGTTTTTTGTTGCAAATATTTGGTTCCATTTAGGCCTCATGCGTACTGGAAGTTCTAAAAACACAAATAGCGTTGGCTGTAGAAAGGTGTAGCGGTAGAGTGAGTTTTGCAATGGTTTTTGTGTGGATGCAGGGGCCTGTCTTTTTTTTTTTTTTTTTTCTTCATCCAACCCACTGGTTGAATGTAAAGAAACTGTCCATGAGTGCCTATCGCTCTGGATGGAGAAGTAGCAGACACCTTTAAACAGCAGCATTGTCCGCCTAGGGAGGAGTTTGCTAGATGCACTAGCAGATTTAGATTGACTCAACTAACAAATTGAAGTTATGCAAGCGGTTACCCCGGGGCTTGACAAATTTTGCTTGGAATCTAGGAGCCAGCTAAAAAAGTTAGGAGGCAGTTTTTTTTCCCAGCATGCCGAACGGCCGTCTTCTGTCGGACCGGCTGCCATACACATGGACCAAGTGGTGGACAGTTTTTATTGAACCAGCCTATGTTGCCCGACATTCGGCCCGTGTGTACTAGGCTTCAGGGTGTGATGGGCAGCAGTTCACTTATGAAGGACAGTGCAGCAAGGTGGGGGTGATAGGAGATCCAGTAACTCATGCCACCTTAGGTCCCTTTCACATCGGCGCCTCAGGTAAGCGGAATCCGCTTGTTCAGCGAGGATTTCTCCGCTAATCCCCACTGATCAGGTGGATAACAAGTCCTGTCTGCTTTGCTATGCAGAGCGAACACAGACAGTCCCCCTCTATGGGGCAATAGTATGGAAACTGACTGTCTGTCCGCTGAATCTGCCGCTCCATAGAGGAGACTGGAGGGTCCGATCAGGTCCGCCTGAAAAACTGACAGGCAGACCTGATCGGACAACTTGTTGGCTGTGGCATGACAGGGAAAGAATGAAAAATAATAAAAAAAATTAATTTTAAGTAATTTTTGTGGGCGTCTAAATGGAATTATTTCAACCAGTTGCCCCAAACTCCCTGTCCACTCACTGTTAAGAATAGGGCGCTAGATCAAGCCCACAACACCTTCAACCTCTTTTCCTCTTGGGAAGGAGATGGTTGGGCAGTGAGAACAGCAGGGGAAATCCTTAGTGCCATCACCACAAGAGGGCACTAGTTCCTCAATGTAGGCATCTCTCCCTCCAGAAGGCCGCAAAGCCACGGCCTCAATTACCGGCCGGTGTGGCATCTTAGTCCATGCAACTGCGGGCGGGGGCCGCATGGGAACAAGACACCTGCTGCAGTGTAGCACAGGCACCAGGCCGCTATTTCCAGTCAAACAGAAGCCTCAGCGCATGGAGGTGTCCAGTCCAAACAATGTTGTAAAAAAGGGGTTAATGACCGGCCACTGCTCCCAATCTCATGGAATCGGTCATAAGCACCAAGAAGTCAAAAGTTTGAACGTATAAACAAGCTTTAACAACTTGCCGACCATGTCATGTAGAAACACGTCCACATTATGTACTCATTATTCCGGGAGGGCGTACTATAACGTCCTCCCAGAGTCGTGCTCCCGCACGCCCCCTGGGGCGCACACCCGGGAGTATCTGTGACCGCCGGGTTCGGGAGACCCGGTGCATCAAGGTAAACGGCCGCTCGCGGCCCTTTACTACGTGATCACTCCGTCAAATGACGGAGTGATCACATGTAAACAATCTGGCGGATATCTGGCTTGTGTCTCCCCTCTCTTTACCGATTGGTACAGTGCGGGGGGAGAGGGGAGAGATCTGATGAAGCAGCACTGTGGGCAGGATCTGCAGTGCGCACAGTGCTGCTATGTGTGTCACTCACCCAGCCATCCATCCAGCCATCCTCATCCATCATCCTCATTGATCCAGGATTCCTCATCCCTCATCCAGCCATCCTCAGCCATCCTCATCCATCCAGCCATCCTCATCCCTCCAGCCATCCTCATCCCTCCAGCCATCCTCATACCTCATCCGTCCAGCCATTCTCATCCACCCAGCCATTCTCATCTCTTAGCCATCCCCGTCCGTGATACATCCATGCCACTACAGTGCCACTATGGTGCCCATCAGTGCTACTACAGTGCCTCACAATAGTGTAATAGGTGGTCAAATTAGATTTGAAATGTATGCCCCTAGAACACCTGACGGTGCTCCCTGCATGTTGGACCTCTCTATGCGGCCATGCTGTGTAAAAGTCTCACATATCGCCATACTCGGGATGAGTAGCAGAATATATTTTGGGGTGTCATTTTTGCTAGGTACATGCTACGTGTTAGAAATATTGTATACACGGCCAACTTTGTGTAAAAAAAAATGCGTTTTCATTTTCTTTTCCTATTTTCCAAAAACTAGTGGAAAAAATTACATGTTCAAAAGACTCATCATGCCTCATAGAATATACCTTGGGGTGTTTACGTTCCAAAATGGGGTCATTTTTTTGGGCGTTTCCATTGTCCCGGTGCTCCAGGACCTTCAAAAGTGCAAGAGGTAGTCAGGAAATTATATGTGTAATTTATGCCCCTAGAACACCTGACGGTGCTCCCTGCATGTTGGGCCTCTGTATGTGGCCAGGCTATGTAAAAGTCTCACACATGGGGTATCCCCATACTCAGGAGGAGTTGTAGAATGTGTTTTGGGGTGTAATTTGTGGTATGCATATTCTGTGTGAGAAATAACCTGTTAATATGACAATTTTGTGAAAGAACAATCTTCATTTTGCAAAGAATTGTGGGAAAAAATTACAACTTCAAAAAACTCACCATGCCCTTCACTAAATACTTTGGACTGTCTACTTTCCAAAAAGGGGTCATTTAGAGGGGGTATTTGTACTTTCCTGGCTTGTTAGGGTCTCAAGATATGAGATAGGCCGTCAGTACATCAAGTGTGATCAATTTTCAGTGAATGGCACCATAGATTTTAGACTCTAAAACTTTCACAATGACCAAATAATATCCACTAATTTGGGTTTTTTTTTATCAAAGATATGTAGCAGTATAAATTTTGTCCAAAATTTATGAAGAAAAATTACCAATTTGCAAAATTTTATATCGGAAACAAAGAAAAATGAGATGTGTAATTTGTGCTCGTAGAACGCCTGAAGGTGCTAGTTCAATGTTAGGCCTCTGTATGTGGCCAGACTGTGTAAAAGTCTTACACATGTGGTATCGCCATACTCGGGGGGAGTAGTAGAATCTATTTTGGGGTGTCATTTTTGCTATGTACATGCTATGTGTTGGAAATATCATATAAATAGACAACTTTGTGTAAAAAAAAAAAAAATGCGTTTTCATTTTTTCCCACATTTTCCAAAAACTACTAGAAAAAAAAATGAACCGTTCAAAAGACTCATTATGCCTCATAGATTATTCGCTGGGGTGTTTGCTTTCCAGAATGGTGTCATTTTGTGGGCAATTCCATTGTCCTGGTGCTGCAGGGCCTTTAAAATTGTGATAGGTCGTCATGACATTAGATGTGTAATTTATGTCCCTAGAATACCTGACGGCACTCCCTGCATGTTAAGCCTCTGTATGTGGCCAGGCTGTGAAAAAGTCTCAGACATGTGATATCGTCATACTCAGGAGGAGTAGCAGAATGTGTTTTGGGGTGTAATTTGTGGTATGCATATGCGGTGTGTAAGAAATAACCTGTTACAATGACAATTTTTTGAGAAAAAAAATCTTCATTTTACAAAGAATTGTGGGAAAAAATTACAGCTTCAAAAAATTCACCATGCTTCTTACTAAATACCTTGGAATGTCTACTTTCCAAAAAGGGGTCATTTGGGGGGTATTTGTACTTTCCTGGTTTGTTAGGGTCTCAAGAAATGAGATAGGCCGCCAGTATATCAGGCGTGATCAATTTTCAGTGATTGGCATCATAGCTTGTAGACTATAACTTACACAAGGACCAGATAATATACACTTATTTGGGTTATTTTTACCAAAGATAGGTAGCAGTATAAATTGTGACCAAAATTTACAAAGAAAAATTACTAATTTGCTAAATTTTATGTCAGAAACAAAGAAAAAGGCATTTTTTCACAAAACTTTCAATCTTTTTTATTTATAGCACAAAAAATAAAAAAAAACCCTAGTAATTAAATACCACCAAAAGAAAGCTCTATTTGTGTGAAAAAAAGGACGCAAATTTCATATGGGTACAGTGTTGCATGACTGAGTAATTGTCATTCAAAGTGTGATAGCGCTGAAAGCCGAAAAATGGCCTGGACAGGAAAGGGGTTTTTGTGCCCGGTACTGATGTGGATAATAAAATGCTTTTGGAGTAAACATTTAAAGATAGTTTTCTATTTCAGATACAATTTAGTTTATTCAGCATGAAATGGAGCTAAGTTATGTAGCATGAGGCTGTATATTCTGCAATATTTAGATTATTGGTAAACTCATTCAATGAATTCACAGTAAACATGAGATAAAACAAAGTTCAAGAATATTCCTTTAACCCATTGTTTTGCAAATCTATGTACACTACAAACTGTATGGTTGAATCGGTTCTGATATCGCTGGTTTACTAACCTGACAGCTTATTATTCTAAATAGTAAATCTCCATTTTGTTAGCAAATATTAAAGATTCTAACTACCAGCAAGAAGAAGTCCTTACGCTTAAAGAGCACCTGTCATTTCAGATCCATCATGGCAGCGCCTGCTAGCGGGCATCCACTCACCTTGTTGTTTCACTGCCGCATCACCAGCCATCTCATTAAAGTGAATGGGATTGTCGGTGAGTGAACAGTGGGTCAGAGGAGGAGCGGCCGAGAACAGAGATGACAGTTGCTCTTTATAAATTGTGATTTAAATAAGTTGATTTTATTAAATCAAATCCACCCTGCTTTATTATAAGAAAAAAGTTGAAGGGCAATTACCAGACTTGCAAGTAGAATCAAAGAACAATGCAACTTTATTGTGTGTTCATGCCACCTTGATGGGACTACACCCCACTGAAACATTAGACTTGATTTAGAGCTGCACAATTAATCGTAATAAAATCACAATCTCGATTCACCCGCCCCTGCGATCTCCATCAGGCAACTTGATTATAGAAGTCAATGCACTTTTCTAAGTCAGAGCGACTTGAGTCTCTCCTATCTGGGCAGAGCCAAGTCTGAGGTCACTGCTGATAAAAGAAGCTAGAAGAGATACAATGGAACTCCACAGTGTATAGAAGAGTTTAGTTTAACCACTTAGACTAAATATTTTCTGACATTTGTTGCTTACAAGTAAAAATCCAGTATTTTCTGCTAGAAAATTACTTAGAACCCCAAAACATTATATATTTTTTAGCAGAGACCCTAGAGAATAAAATGGCGGTTGTTGCAATATTTTATGTCACACAGTGTTTGCGCAGTGGTCTTTCAAATGCAATTGTTTGTGAAAAATGACACTTTAAAAAAAAAAACTAAACAGTGCTGTTAGCCCAATTGTTTTGTATATGCAAGGCGATGTTATGCCGCAAGAATCGTGATCTTTATTCTAAGCAAAAAAATTGTGATTCTCATTTTGGCCAGAATCGTGCAACTCTAACTCGATTGATAAAATTACCCTTTGACTTCATATAGTTTGTATGTATACTGTAAATAAACAAACACACCACAAATACATGCCCATGCAGTTTACAGATCCTACACATTTCTGGTGTCCATGATGCCTTAACGCTGCATACAGCCGCCTATAGACATGAATGTGGGAAGGAAGCTGTAAACAGCTATGCGCCACTATTTGCACGCACGCACCCAGGCATAATGCACCAAGCACACACTGAGTGCTTTCGGTGCATGTGCGCTACTTTACGCAAATAGCTACGTACAGCCGCCTTCATCCGTTCATGTCACCCATTGACTCCGGAAGAGTGCAGCAAATTGTAAATTACTTGTAGGAGTAGGTTATAGGCTCCCAAACAAAGTAGGGGGAAGATTGAAATGGCTGGGAAGCAGGGCAATATTATTGTGGGAGATTTTAATTATCCTGATATTTATTGGGCAAATTAAATTGACCAGTAAACAAAAGCTTGACATTTCTTAAAACGGTATATTAAACAAAATACAAATCTTAAATTGCAGCTTACCAGTTCTTACATATGTGGTGGCTGCCTTAATTGTTGTTTTTTAGGTTTTTCTCACCTAGTGATCCTGCCAGTAAGTTATTTTTCAACTCCCTTTCTACAGACCAAGCTGTACAGACAAAGTAGCAGTTAAGGGGCTAAGTCAACCCTTTTACCACTGACAAGAATGCTTAAAATGGCTTTATCACAAAAGGAAAAAACTGTTCAGTGTAACCCAGGGCTCGACAAACCCCGGGCACCAGGTCACATTGGCGACTAGAAATAGTGATTGATCAAAACAAGGAAGCGGTCATAAGCACCAAGAAGTCAAAATTTTGAATGTATAAACAAGCTTTAATTAACTGAAACCCTTCAGAACAAACACTACAGGTCTGGCAGAGGAATGATTAAATAAATGCACTGAAACTCACTGATTAAGTGAAGGCTGTGGCTGAGCCTGGAGGGATGGATGGTTGTCTCTGTTGCTGGTGTTCCCAGGAGCGGGTGGGTGGCTCAAACACAATGAGCCGTTGCCTCAATGGTGGTGATGGGGGCTCAAATGGGCTCCGAGGTGACGCAAGTATGTTTGGCCAATGTAGGGGGCACACAGAGCCCAGGAGCCATGCTCCGGTGATGGTAGGCAGAGCAGGAGCCAAGATCAGTGGCAGCAGGCTTGGATGCAATGTGGTGATGAGAGAGTATGGAATCAAATGAGGAGCTCTTAGAGGACTGACTACATGTTTCAGGGATTAACCCCTTCAGGTCATCTGATGAGAGCTGGCAAAACTATGGAAAACCAGGGGGCGGGTCAACCATCCTGGTCCTTGATTGAACACATATGATTTAAAGTGGTTGTCTACCCATTTTGTTTACCTTTACCTACAGGTAAGCCTGTAGGTAAAATGAATATCTCCTAAACCTGTACAATTTAGGAGATATTCCCTCTCTAATCCGCTGCGGCGTTACGGCGCATGTGCCGTGTATGTCCCGCGAATGCGCCGTGTATGTCCTGGCAAAGGCCCGGCAATAGTGCCGGACCTTGCAGGAAAGACGGGTCCCGCGCGACGTCTCGCAGCTCCGGCCAGTCACAGCCCGGAGCCGTGTACCCGGAAGCAAGATCCAAGGGAAGATGTTCGCTCCCTCAGAGGGGACCCGAGCAGCCCAATCGGATCTTCGTTTCAAGGCGAGTATTTCATAATGAGCTAGTATGCTACTAGCTCATTATGCTATTGTCTTGCAGGTTTTTATTTTTCCGGGTAGACAACCGCTTTAAAACAATAAAATTAAGGAAATTATTTGATTTATGCGACTGTAAACGCAAACTATGAGTGTATTAGTTAGTGTCCAGTTCTTCGTTCAACCCACGGGGGGAGAGTGAATTCAACTTCATGACAGCTGCCACCACCCAGCTTGGAAGAACAACATACCCAAGGGCTAATTTCTGAGGTTGAGGAATCAGGACTACATACTCCAAAGCCAGACCATGATGGCAAGGTTTCTGGAGAAAGGTTACCCTAGAGCAGGCATATGCATTTAGCGGACCTCCAGCTGTTGCTGAACTACAAGTCCCATGAGGCATAAAGGGGTTTTAATAAAACTTACCGTAAAATCCTTTTCTCCGAGTTCACTGACAGACGCAGCCCTTCATTGACAAGTTTGGTTATATGCACATCCTACCAGGAGTTGACTAGGCAAATAGAAAGCAAGCTGACCCCTCCCAGGGGGCCCTCCTCTCTCTCCCATATAACCCCCCTGCTCTGCATAGCATATCAGTTCGTAACAAGCAGTACAAACGCAACACAGAGGGGTGGGTGCTGCGTCTGTCAGTGAACTCAGAGAAAAGGATTTTACGCTAAGTTTTAATAAAATCCCTTTTTCTCCTACGTTCACTGACAGACGCAGCCCTTCATTGACAAGTGGGGATATCCCGAAGCTGTGTCAGTCAAGAGGGGTGGGTAAACAACAACAACTGTACCCAACAGATTCCTCTCAGGAGGCGCCAGCCGC
>BLSH010015503.1:822990-837188 GCA_018402905.1 Glandirana rugosa
CCCCCCCCCCCCCCCCCCCCCCCCATGGAGAAGGGAGAGACTGGGCTGTCATTTAGGATCTGTATACATGCCCACATGTGTCCTGTCAATACTATGCCACTTGAAAAGCTGATCTCAAACAAAGAAATGTTCTCTCTAGCAATAGAAACCAAACTGAGCATATGCAGCAGTACTACCCTCAATGTGTCTTATCTGGCCTTGTCAAGAGAGGCCCCCTGCTGGAGGGGGAGGATCTGTGCATACAGGATCAAAGAGCCTTTTTATACAATACAGAGGATTAACCCTTTAAGTTCCACAGTGAGTTTAACAAGCATGCTATTATGCATACAGACAGATTTTACTGTTGTGGGTTTAGCAAAGTTAAAGTGATACTAAAGTCTCGTGTGTTTTTTTTTTTTTTTTTACCTTTAAAAATAACAAACATGTTATACTTACCTGCTTTGTGGAGTGGTTTTGCACAGAGCAGCCCAGATCCTCCTCCTCCTTGGGTCTCTCTCTCCGGTGCTCCTGGCCCCTCCCTCCTGTTGATAGCCCCCCACAGCAAGCAGCTTATGAGGGCACCCGAGCCGAGCTGAAGCTCCCTGTGTCCATTCAGACACAGAGCCGCAGTTCGGCCTCGCCCCCTCTCTCTCTTAATTGGCTGACTGACTTTGAATGACAGCAACGGGAGCCAATAGCACCGCTGCTGTGTCTCAGCTAAGGGAGAGTCCCGGACAGCTAAAGCACTCGTGCACATCGATGGATAGAGATGGGGCACAGCTAAGTATGAGGGGGGTTGCTGCACACAGGTTTTTTATCTCGTTGCATAGACTGTGTCAAGATAAAATAACCACCTGCCTTTACAACCACTTTAAGAACAAAGCTACAGAACCTTGTTTGTAACCCGGAGACTGCCTGTACAAGGGTCTAGAAGACCTTCTTCTTTCTGGACCCTCATCCCTCAAATACTCATCCAACAATTTTCCCACAGGCTCTTCCAGGATAGGAATAAGGAAGATGTCTTTTCTCTTTCGTTCATTGACGGACGCAGCCTCTTATTCTTGACATGTGGGGTTTATGCACCTTTCACTAGGAGTGGACTAGGCAGAACGTAGTTCATCTAAAAGCAGACACAGCCCCTCCCAGGGGGCAGTCCTCACTTGGCATAACCCCTCCTGCCCTGCTAAGCAACTCCGTTTTTTCTGCCTAGTGCAAGGAGTAGGACCTAGCTCCCTGTTGGGATCTGCGGTTCCCCGTTTTTTTCTTTTTTTCTCAAGATTCTGATGAAGAAGACAATCAAGTAGCCGGCTGGGTGACAGGCTGGATATCCTAGATCCAGTTAGTCTCCCCAGTGCGGCCGATGAATGTGAGCCAACCTTTAGCTGTACGCGGGGTTGGCCGCGTCGGGCCTCGTTCCGTGCGGGGCGGCCGGCGGGTTAAACGCCTCGCCAGCACACTTAGGGCCGAGCCCCGGGGCTTGCGTCATGGGTGTTGAGTGGCCGGCAGCTCCCCCCGAACCGGTGGGGTGGCAGGTCTTCCTTGGGTGGCTACCCGCTGCGCCCGTCCAGAATGGTGGGGGCAGGCGGGTGGTGTCCCCCTCCTTAGGGCGTAGGTGGGCCTGATCTTCTCCTACCCCTTCCTGTTTTGTCTCCCAGACAACCCCCGCCCCCAAACACACACCTCCGTGGCTGTAGCTGCCCTCCCGCCTGGCTGTGCTTCCCCTGGGTGGGCTGCGGTGCGGCGGCCGGTGTGTTCTGCAATCCGCCCGCCACTTTCCCGTGGCCGCCATTTTGTGGTAGCCGGCCGCATGCTTTGGCCTCTAGTGCACACAGCGGTCATGTTAGCGTGGTCCGCCGTGTGCTGGCCTCGGATTTGCTGGGAATGGGCGGTCCTGGATGTCTTGGCGCCATGCCGGATGAGCTTCCTACACGTGGGGGACGCAGAGCAGCAGCAGGGTGACACACGGGCAGCTACAGCAGCCGCTAGCAGCAGCACCTCCCGGGGTTGGTGTGGTGAGTCCTCCTGGGTGCCTCTCGCACCCTAGTGTGGCAGCTTGAGGGGTGGTGTGGGGCGCCCGGTCCGGTCTCTGGCCTGCGGGTGTTTCCGGGGTGCCGTGCAAAGGTGGGTGAAGCAGGTGCTTGCCAGCCAGAAGTCTCCGGTGGGGATCAGGGAGCGTTGGGACCTGTGGTTCCCCTGGACAAGTTAACGGCCATCCTGGAAGAATTCTTCTCCTGGGTGGAGCCGATCCGTGACCGTGGGGTGGCGAAGAAACGGCCACCCCGTCCTCTGGTAGGGACTCGGATCCTGAGGGGGGCTCCGCTGTGTCGGGGACCCCCCTGGAGTTTTCAGAAGGTGAGCTCGGGGACCCCTCTGATGATGAGGATGAGCCCTCGGGGGCCACCGTGGCTCGTGAACGGGCTCTGGTGCACTCTTTGGTCTCAGCAGTCCGTGAGACGCTGAAACTGGGCCCGGCTGCAGCACAGGGGGCGGCGTACGCTTTTGGATCGCATAGGCCGGCCCGGGCCCCTAAGGTATTCCCTTATTTGTCGTACTTTGATCAGTTTGTTTACTAGGAATGGCAACGACCTCAGGGTTCATTCGCCATGCCTAAACGGTTTTCTGTGCCGATACCCTGTTGCAGAAGTGGGCGTCTCCTACGGTGGACCCACCGGTGGCCCTTCTGAACAAGGCGACCACTATTCCGATGGAGGACTTTCCATCCTTTAAGGACCCGGCCAATAGGAGGACTGAGGCGGTGTCCAAGGCAATGTTCCTGGTGGCAGGGTCGGCCATGCGGCCGGCGCTGGCTTCGGCACTGGTGGCACAGGCGCTTACGGAATGTGCGGCCGTTGTGCACCAGGCTTTGGTGGCTCTACAGGCCCTTCCGGAACCTTGGCAGATTGCAGACCAGCTGATTGAGGGCCTTAAGTTCCTCTGTGATGCGGCCCTCGACATGGCTCCCATGCTGTTGAAACTCTCCATGTTCGCAGTCATCGGATGTCTGCTGTGGCTTAGATGCTGGTCGGGAGACCAGGCGTCAAAGAAGGGCCTGACAGACCCGCCTTTTGAGGGTGGTCGACTTTTTGGGGCTTCCCTGGATGAGATCATCTAGGATTACACTGGGGGGAAGAGTACGTTCCTCCCGGAGCCTAGAAGGGGTAAAGAGCGTAGGGCGGGCCCTTCCTTCCGTACTCAAAGGAGGTTTTTTCGTGCGCCCCGCGCCTCGAACAAGGTCACTCAGCCAGCCAAGGCCTCCACGGGGGACCAGAAGTGTCCCTGGCAGCGTAAGGCCCAGAAGATGGAGAAGTCGTCCTCCGCATGATGGGTCACCCCCGCCCACTGTCCGGGCGGGGGAACGGCTCTTGCGGTTTGTGGACCTCTCGCATCTCAGATCTTTGGGTGCGCGAGGTGGTTTCGTCCGGGTACAAGATAGAGTTCCGTACCCAGCCCCCGGACAGGTTCTTCGCCTCCAATCTGAGGCTACCCCCGGGGCGACGGCAGGTCCTGTTTGGGGCCGTGCAAGTCCTGCTCTGCCAGAGGGTGATTGTTCAGGTCCCCTCTGAGGAACATTTCCGTGGTTTCTATTCAAATCTTTTTGTGGTTCCGAAAAAGGATGGGGTCAGGCCTGTATTGGACCTGAAGGCTCTCAACCTCTTTGTGAGGGCGCGGAAATTGAGAATGGAGTCTGTCCGCTCCGTGGTGGCGGTGCTTTGTCAGGGAGACTTCTTGGCCTCCTTGGACATCAAGGACGCATATCTGCACTTTCCCATATGTGCGTGTCACCAGCATTTTCTGCACTTTGCGGTGGGGGATCTCCACTACCAGTTTGTGGCCCTTCCGTTTGGTCTGACCTCAGCTCCGTGGGTCTTCACCAAGCTCTGAGCTCCAGTACTGGCTCTGCTGCGGCAGAGGGGCATAGCGGTGGTGGCCTTCTCTTGCAGGCGGAGTCGGCCTCAGCCTTGAGGGACAATGTAGCCATCACCCTCGGTTTCCTGTGGGACTTCGGCTGGGTGATCAATCTTCCGAAGTCGGTGATGACTCCGTCGCGCCGGTTGGAATACCTGGGCTTGATCCTGGACACGGAGAGGACGAAGGTGTTTCTTCCTGCCGCCAAGGTGTTGACGCTCCAAGTAGCGGTGCGGGCCCTGCTGTCCTAGCGGTGGTCCTCCCTAAGATTTTGCATGATGGTGTCCACCTTCGAGGCGGTACTGTATGCCCAGAGTCACACCCGGTCCCTACAGCGGGCAATTTTGCTGCGGTGGGACAAGTCTCCGTTATCCCTAAATCAGGCGATCAGGTTGAATTGCCGGACCCCATTTTTCTCTTGCCTGGTGGCTGCAGGCCCCTGCCTTGGAGCTGGGGAAGTAATATCTGCCCGTGGAATGGACGGTGGTCATGACGGATGCCAGCCTATCCGGCTGGGGGGGGGGGGTCTTGGGGCCGGAGGAGTCCCGTCTCCCGATCAGTGTGCTGGAACTCCGAGCGATCAGGCTTTGCCTCTCCCACTGGTCGGGGAGGTTGCACGGTCAGCCTGTTTGGGTCCAGTTAGACAACGCCACGGCTGTGGCTTACGTGAACCATCAGGGCGGAACGAGGCAGCGGCATCGGAAGTGGCCCACATTCTGAGGTGGGCAGAGCTTCACGTGCCGGCAATCTCCGCCGTTCACATTCCGGGCGTCGAAAATTGGCAGGCGGACTACCTCAGTCGCCAGAGGTTGGATCAGGGAGAGTGGTCCCTGCACCTGGAAGTGTTCTGCCAGATTTGTCAAAAGTGGGGCACACCAGACGTGGACCTACTGGCGTCCCGGCTCAATCGGAAGGTGCAGGCCTTCGTGAGTAGAACAAGGGATCCGTTGGCAGACGCGGTGAATGCCCTCGTGGCTCCATGGTCTCGGTATCGACTTCTCTATGCCTTCCCTCCGCTTCCGCTGCTCCAGCGCCTATTGCGCAGGATAGAGACAGAAGGGATCCCAACCATTCTGGTAGCGCCAGATTGGCCCCGGTGTCATTGGTACGCTGACGTGGTGCGGATGGTGGTCGATGTTCCCTGGCGGCTCCTGCTTTCCGAAGACCTGCTTTAACATGGACCCATCTTGCACCCTGCTTTACCCTCGCTGGCTTTAACGGCCTGGCTATTGAGTCGCAGTTGTTAAAGGATAGGGGACTCTCTGAGTCAATGATCCCCACTATGCTCAAGGCGTGTAAGGCCACTTTGCGTACGATTTATCACTGTACCTGGAAGGCTTACATTGCCTAGTGCGAGGCGGGGGGATGGAATCCCCGTTCTTTCTCAGTGGCTCGGGTGCTGGCCTTCCTTCAGCAAGGCCTAGATCACAAGTTGGCATTAAGCACGCTTAAGGGACAGATTTCTGCCCTGGCCATTCTTTTTCAGCGTTCTTTGGCGACGCACTCATTGATTTGTACCTTTGTCCAGGGGGTTCATCATTTCGCTCCCCAGGTATGGTCGCCTTTGGTGCCTTAATCTGGTCCTCTCAGTGCTTCAGAAGCCGCCTTTCGAAAATATCAGGGAAATTTCTCTGCAGCTGCTTTCGCAGAAAGTAGCTTTCCTGGTGGCTATTACATCCGCTAGGCGGGTGTCTGAGCTGGCGGCTCTGTCCTGTAGGGCTCCGTACTTGGTTGGCGGCTCTGTACTGTAGGTCTCCGTACTTGGTCCTACATAGAGACAAGGCGGTTTTGCGTCCTTCTCCTTCCTTCTTACCAAAGGCGCTCTCCTTTTCACATCAATGAGCACATTGTCCTTCCTTCGCTGTGTCCGCGCCCGTCTCATTCTAAGGAGGTTGCTTTGCACTCCCTGGATGTAGTTAGGGCTCTGTGGGTGTATCTGGCGGCCACGGCCTCTTTTCGGAGGTCGGATGCGCTTTTTGTCACGGTGGATGGTCTGCGCAAGGGGATGGCGGCCTCGTCGGCCACTATTTCCCGTTGGATACGACAGACGGTGACCCATGCGTATGCTGTTCGGGGCCAGGAGCCCCCCTTTCCGGTCACGGCTCACTCTACCAGGGTGATTAGTACTTCCTGGGCTTTCCGACATCAGGTGTCGGTTTCTCAGGTGTGCAAGGCGTCCACTTGGACCTCGGTGCACATTTTTTCAAAATTTTTTTGTTGGGTACAGTTGTTATTGCCCACCCCTCGTTGTAACACTGCTTTGGTCCATCCCCACATGTCAAGAATAAGAGACTGCGTCCCTCAATGAACTAAGGGTCCTTAAGGAACTTAGCCAAGTTATTGCTAGACCCTTGTACCTAATCTTTAAGAGCAGTTTTCTGACTGGTATGATACCAGCTGACTGGAGGAAAGCCAATGTGGTACCAATATATAAAAAAGGACCAAGATATATCCCTGGGAATTACAGACCAGTTAGCTTAACATCAATAATATGCAAGCTCTTGGAGGGAATAATAAGGGACTATATACAAGATTATTGTAATGAGAACGGTATCATTAGCGGTAATCAACATGGGTTCATTAAGAATCGTTCTTGCCAAACCAATCTGTTAACCTTCTATGAGGAGGTGAGCTGTCACCTAGATAAAGGAAGGCCTGTAGATGTGGTGTACCTGGATTTTGCGAAAGCATTTGATACAGTTCCCCATAAACGTTTACTGTACAAACTAAGGTCCCTCAACATGGATCAAAGGGTGAGTACCTGGATTGAAAACTGGCTGCAGTGGAGAGTCCAGAGGGTGGTGATAAATGGCGAGTACTCGGAATGGTCTGGTGTAGAAAGTGGGGTTCCCCAAGGATCTGTCCTGGGACAAATCCTTTTCAATTTATTCATAAATGATTTGGAGGACGGGGTGAAGAGCTCAATCTCAATATTTGCGGATGATACCAAGATAAGCAGGGCAATAAACTCTCCACAGGATGTGGAAACTTTGCAAGAAGATCTGAACAAGTTATTGGGGTGGGCAGACAAATGGCAAATGAGATTTAACGTAGAAAAATGTAAGATAATGCATTTGGGTACCAAGAACCTGAACGCAAACTTCTCACTAGGGGGGGAGCCCCTGGGGGAATCTAGGATGGAAAAAGACCTAGGGGTCCTGGTGGAGAATAGGCTCAGCAGTGGCATGCAGTGCCAAACTGCTGCAAGCAAAGCTAACAAAGTGTTGGCATGCATAAAGAAAGGGATTAACTTTAGGGATAAATCAATAATTCTCCCATTATACAAGTCTCTGGTGAGGCCGCACCTGGAGTATGCCGTCCAGTTCTGGGCACCGGTCCTCAAGAAGGATGTCCAGGTATTGGAAAGGGTTCAGAGAAGAGCCACAAAGCTAATTAAGGGATTGGAAGACCTTCGTTATGGGGAAAGATTTCAAGCATTGAACTTCTTCTCTCTGGAGAAAAGACGCTTGAGAGCGGATATGATTTTAATGTACAAATACTGTACTGGGGACCCCACTATAGGGACAAAACTATTTAGTGCAAGGGAGTTCACAAAGACACGCGGCCATTCACTAAGAATAGAGGAAAGGCGGTTTAACCTTAAAATGCGTAGAGGTTTCTTTACAGTAAGAGCAGTGAGAATGTGGAATTCTCTTCCACAAACAGTGGTCTCTGCCGGGAGTGTAGATACATTCAAAAAACTACTAGATGCACAACTAAGGGACCAAAGCATTGAGGGATATACAATGTAATACTGACATGAAAGCACACACATAGGTTGAACTTGATGGACTTGTGTCTTTTTTCAACCTCACTAACTATGAAAGAGAAAATGGGATTTTTTTGACCTACCGTAAAATCCTTTTCTCTGAGTTCATTGATGGACTCAGCACCCACCCCTCTTGGAGTTTGTACTGCTTGTTACGAACTGAGTTGCTTAGCAGTGCAGGAGGGGTTATGCCAAGTGAGGACTGCCCCCTGGGAGGGGCTGTGTCTGCCTTTAGCTGAACTACGTTCTGCCTAGTCCACTCCTAGTGAAAGGTGCATAATCCCCACATGTCAAGAATAAGAGGCTGCATCCGTCAATGAACTCCGAGAAAAGGATTTTACGGTAAGTCAAAAAATCCTATTTTTTTTTTTTTTTGTGTGTGCTTAATCACTAACCTGGAACAATGATGTCCAAACACACAGTATGCATATGATTATCGCTGCCATCGATGTAAGGCTTACATTGGCAGCAGTGACTGCATTCACACACTCCTGTCTTTTAACAGCGGGGAGTGTGTATATATATCAGCTGACAAGCATTTTGTCACTTTGCTTTCAGGCCCAGTTCACGCCATAGGAACAGTCAAGATGCATTTCTGCATGCATGTTTTTGATGAGCTTTTTATGCTTTCTAGTGCGTTTCCCCCATCTTTTTTTTTTTCTTTACCTTAAATGGGGACATGTGCGTTTTTGGTGCATTTTACTGCGTTCCAGTACAGTTCAGTGTAGAAAAAAAATGTGGCATGTTCTACTTTTTTTCTGGAACTGGAATGCACTGGAACTGACTGCACTGGTCTGAACTATGCCATTGCAAACTGTATAATGTACTATCCATGCGTTTCTGATACAGAAAAAAAACACTGGACTGCATGTGGTGTGAACCGGCCCTCAGTGCTGTGATTCTCTTGCTGCTATGGCTGGGAAAGAAGATAATTAAGCATGGCTTTTAATTGGTTTCAGTGAAGTGCTGTCACATAGGACGCTTGCCAGTTTTAAAGGAAAAAAAAAAAAAAAGGTTAAAAATTTTTTAAGTTGGGTGAATAAAATCAATTAAAAAAACCCCCAAAAATGTGGTACTGTACTTTGTCGCTGTTTCAATGGGCAGTTTTAAGGCTTGACATGTTTGGCATTGATTTAACTGACACAACCTCCTCTTTTTATATTTTGCTAAACATTGATACATTGTGTCTGTGCACTTAAATTGTATTTTATTTATTTTTTACTGAAAATATGGGATTGATAAAGAGCTGCACTAATATCGTGTTAAAAAATTTCAAGCATAGCACCGTTTTATTCTTCAGGGTCTCCGCTTCTAGAAAATATATACTATTTGGGAATGGAGCTAACTAATTTTCAGGCCTAAAATGTGCATTCTAATGTATGCAGAAAAGAGCAGAAATTTTAAATAAAAGTTGTTTGCCCTCTCCACTGCATCCTGTGCCTCAACCCTCCCTGTTGATTAGTGAGTCTTCATCACATTGACATAGTCTCAGTACCAGACTGTTTGCATTCCGAGCATTCATCCCTGGATGCATACTGCCCTAAATATAACTACCGCTAGGTGCACTAGGAGAGACTAATATGGAGACTGGCATTTGAAAAGGGGACAGGCACAGCCACGACATCAAAATGGAGAATTGCATACAAATCCAGCTCCTGTATCTCTGGATCTACTGATCATACTGATATAGGTTTTTTTTTTTTTTTACTTTAAAGTGGTTGTAAAGGCAGAAGGTTTTTCATTCTCTTGATACATTCTATGCACTTACCTGACCCCCATGTAGATCCAGCGATGTTGCAGCAGTCGGGGCCGGACTGCGGCTCCATGTCTGAATGGACACACGGAGCTGTGGCTCGGCTCGGGTGCCCCCATAGCAAGCTGCTTACTGTGGGGGCACTCGACAGGAGGGAGGGGCCAGGAGCACCAAAAAGAGGAGGATCCCAGGCTGCTCTGTGCAAAACCACTGCACAGAGCAGGTAAGTATAGCATGTTTGTTATTTTTAGCTAAACAAAAAAACAAGACTTTAGTATCACTCTAAAGTTGATACTAAGCACACACTGTTTAATTAAATTCGTCCTCCTATTTCTGTATGTGGATGATGGCATTGTAACTATTTTAATAAAAAGGAAATCTAAGTAACTTTTTCCTAATCAATATACAGCTATTGCATGACCCAGATCTTTCCCAGCCTGTCTGTAGGGAAAGATAAGCAGGAGGAGCTTCTAGTCCTCTGTTGCTGGTCACATGTTCAAAAAAAAAAAAAAACAGCCTTTAAATTGTCATACAAATATACATTTGAAATCAAATCTTTATTATTTTTGGCAATAACATGGTGTGGGCTGATTTCTGCCAGTCACAGGCTCTCCAGCTTGTGTCTTAGAATAAGAGAGAGATGACGCCTCGATCAATCTACATGTAAATCCCACCCCTATTGTGTTCAGATGGCTATAGTGAGCATGGTGAAGGAGAAGGGGTGAAGTGGGCTGTCATTTTCCACTGTGTATACGCCCTTGTGTGTTACCCTATATTCACATGGGCTGCTCAGATGTGGTAGGGAGGAAATGCTCAGCATAGAAACTCACTGAAAACTGAGCATGTGCAGAGTTGTCAGAATTGGGGGCATGAACAGAAGGTGGAGATAGAGAGCAGTAGGATCAGCCAGGTATTTTGCAGAATACAGAAAATGGATATCATAGTGATTGAGTGAGTATGAACAGCATGCAATACATCATTTATTGATGGTTTTCATGATGTGGGTTTAGTGACACTTTAAGGTTACTCTTAAATATTTTCTTTGTGTGATTAGAACTACCAAAGTGTCTAACAGATTTGCTTGAGGGTTATGTGGTCACATAGAAAGCATGCAAGCCCTTTAGGTATGTAAATAGGGACTGAATCAACAGGAAGGTAGATTGTGCTAGAAATTACCTATATTGTTTGTGGTTTCATTATTAATGAATGATGGCGGAGCTTTTGCAATCACCGTACACCAAGGGGGATATTTCCTTAAACTGGTGCACAGTAACCAGGTTCTGTGTGCAGTGCACCATTTCAAGTAAATCCCCCAAATTGTTTGATGCAGGCACAGACATGTAGCTGCAGAAGAACCTTTGAAAAGTCTACAAATTAAACAGTGTTATTGGTACAGTTATGTTTTAAATTAAACTAGCAAATGTGTACCTGTTCCTTGAAGAGGCATTTTGAGAAAAATCCTGGCAGGATGGTGAGTAGTGAAGGTAGTTTGTGTTACATAGGTTGACTTACGGCAGAATGATGATGCAAATACTAGTAGCGAGCATGTACGCACGCACGCACGCACGCACGCACGCACATGTGCCTCTGTCAGTGCTGCAGCCTATCATATATAATTGAACTGCCGGCATCAAGTCATTCCAGCCATATGCATTATTTATGAGGCACCTGTTCTTAGCGGTGGTACTCGTGACATTCCTCCTTCTCCAGTCTGCCTTTAATAATACATAGACTCCCCCTTAGCCTGATAGTATTTATAAAATATTCAGATTTGTGGTGTCTGTGTAGGAGATTTAGTTGTTGGACAGGAAGGAAGATTTTGTGTGATTTATATTCTGTGCTGATAGAAACACCTTTGTTCTTAATTCATTGTAATTTCATTGAAAGACCATGACGATTGTCCTTTCATCTCGATTGCATCTTTTCTTCAGCATTTGAATTTTCACAGCACTAGATGTCTCGTGCAAAAAAAAAAAAAAAAAATGCTGCTTTGTGGAAAAAGCAAAAACTGGATATCAACAGTGGTAGTGGTATAAAATTCCTGGAAAGTAAGATTTATCTTTAAATAACCAGTAAGAACATAATGGCATTGATTTCTGTTTCAAGTTATCTGTTTTGTTAGGAAAGATCTAGTGGAACCTGACTCTCTCAATCAACACTATTTCTAATCTATATCCTGCTAGTATTAGTAAATAGGAAAGTATATCCTATTTGTTTTAAACCTTTTTTTTTTTTTTGCATTTCTTCAGTTACTTTCTGGTTTCCATGCCTAGGCAAATAATGTGATGCATCCCAAGAGTCTTCAGGAGGGGAGGGAGGGTTCTCAGTTCAACCCATGCCTGAGCTAAGGGCAGATGGATTCCAGGAAGTAAACGTCACATGAATCATTTGCCCTTACTCAAGATGGCCACGGTCAGAAATGCCAGCAGGCGTTTTGGTTGAACATCAGTATTCCTATTTTTATTGTGGTATGTGGCCCTAGTAGGGAGAATTACCCTCTCTGTATTTCCTGTTCTGTTTATTATGTGGTTTTTGGAAGTGAAAGAAAATCCAAAATTTTGGGCTGTCACCACATCTGGAATAGAGGGCAAATCTTCTAAAGGGGACTTCCGTTCTGGGTCCTCTCACTTCCTGTTTTGGCTATCTGAAAGGAATTGAAGGGAAATCTCCCTAAAGATACCTATAAAACATTGCCAGTAGTTTTAACTGTGTTATGCTACCCAAAGAAAAAAAAAAAAGTTCTGCCTTTTAGTTGTACTTTACATTTTTACTTTTGAGTTTAGATGCACCATAAGCTTCTGCTGCTCTGCCTTCTGGGAACCTTTTCACAGGATGGTGTAACAGGAGAGGTAGACAAATGGCAAAGCGCTTGTGAGGGAGGGGAAGGAGTGCAGAAAATACAAAAAAAGGAGGGTTAGTGGAAAAGGAGGGGGAGGTGTTGGGAAGTGCAGAAGGTAGAAGCTGACTGGTTTTCTAGCAGGATCCACAGGCATTTTCTATACTTGCAGTGAGACATAACATCGGAAAATGTATCAAATGTGTTTTTTTTTTTTTTTCAAATCCAAAAATGTCTTTCTATGTAAATAACATAACAGGAAAACTGATGGCAATAAAATGCTTACCATTTCCTGCCACCAATAAAAAAAATGGATATATTTCTGTGTATGTTGCTATTGCAGAATTTCCTTCACTTCCTGTCTAGTGAACATGTTGTCACCAAGACGTAAGCAAGAGCACCAGAGTGCAACTAAACCCTGAAGAAGTTCTAATCCTTGCCCAATCTATCCAAAATTTAAAAAAAAAAAAAGTTTTGGGCTGATATTTACTCTTTGGGATTTATTTATAAATCTTTTTTCATAAGCCACATAACATTCACCCACAATATGAACATTTTTCAACTGATTCCAATCAGAAACATATGTGAATCTTTGTTGAAAGTTGTATGAATTTTGAGTTTGAACAGCTTAAGTAGACTTCTTTTGTCTCCCATGTAACGTCCTAAAATATAGTTCTCAATAGTGCTGTAATATACACAGGTAATGCCCCCCCCCTTTTTTTCCTTACCCTTTAGATTTTGTTTAAGGCTGGGGCAGCTGTGAATGTAACAAATGGAGCTTGATGATTGGAGGAAAGAGAGCAGAGATGACCTAATCAAGTGTGCTGCTGCTCCTTCACTATCCAATCTTATTTATTTTATTTATTTCAGGTACTTGTACAGAGCTGTCAATTTACGCAGCGCTTTACATATATATATATTGTATATCCCTACCCTCAAGAAGCTTACAATCTGAGGTCCCTAATTCACATTCATACATCTACTAGGTCAATTTAGACAGGATCTAATTTACCTACCAGCATCTTTGGAGTGTAGGAGGAAACCGGAGTACCCGGAGGAAAACCACGCAGACACAGAACATGCAACCTCCAGCCAGGTAGTGTCGTGGTTGGGATTCGAACCAGCGACCCTTTTGCTGCCAGTCAAAAGTGTATCCACTACACCACTGTTGCCTCGACTAATGCTGGCCATACACTATACAAAAAATCATTTGAACTCCTTTTTGAAAAACGAACACTTGGCCTTGAGAGCAAACGATAGTGCCATCATGTAATGACCGATAAATTGTTCAATGGCCATAAATGAATCAGTTTTTTGTTCACTTTTTCACATATATCTAGTGCAGTTTGCACGGGAAATGCGTTAACCTTTCAATTTTGTTCGGCAGAAAATTTCCAAACTCTTCCTTTGTTTTTTTTGGCTCAAAAACATCCCTACCGATTGGTGCCCATTAGCCGAATAACGAACAAACTGTCCAAATGACCGAATTTCGGCTGATTTTTCATATAGTGTATGACCAGCACAAGGCAGGCCATAGATTATACAATTCATGGGTTGCAGGGAAAAAAATCGATAGACTCCCCCGTCAACACAGTCAGCGTTGATGAGAGAATCCCTCCTGCAAAGCCATTGTGTTCTCCCGGTGGGGGAGGGGGGTGGTGCGGGGTGCTGTCGCCGCTGGCAAAAATGGCATGCTAGAAATGGATCGACTTTGGTACAATCAGCCTGCCCATAGATGGATTGAATCTTGGCCATTACCTGGCCAAGATTTGATCCATCTATGGCCGGCTAAGCAGCATTGCTCTGATTGCAATGGATAACAGAAAATGGCCAAATCTGGCTATGCCTGGATTAAAAAATTAGATGAATAGGTTTTTCTTCTTTAAGTGAGATGTATGTCACGGTTTGCCTACACCTGCACTTAAAAAAAAAAAAAAAAAAAAAAAAAAAAAAAA
>BLSH010015503.1:844596-856023 GCA_018402905.1 Glandirana rugosa
CCACGTATATCGTGACAATCCCTACCGTGACCGTCCGTAGTATATACCCGTGTCACGGTAGGGATAGACCACCAGGTAAGGGCAATACAGTGCACTGTAGGGATGGCACTGTGCCCATATATGATGCCTGCCAGTGCCATCCCTAACAGTGCTATATGCACCAGTGCCACCTATCAGTTCCCACCTGTGCCACCTATCAGTTTCCACCTGTGCCCTGCCACCTATCAGTGCCGCTTATGAGTGCCAATCGGTGCCCATTAGTGTTGCATATATGTGCCCCATCATCAGTGCTACCTCATCAGTGCCAATCTGTACTGCCTCATCAGTGCCCGTCAGTCTAGCCTCATCAGCGCCCATCAGTGTAGCCACATCAGTGCCTGTCAGTGAAGGAGAAAATGTACAAAGTTTTGTGACAGAAACCAAGAACAACTTTTTTTTTTTTCTCAAAATTTTTCGGCCTTTTTTTATTTGTAGCGGATAAAATAAAAACCACAGGGGTGATCAAATACCACCAAAGGAAAGCTCTATTTGTGGGAACAAAATGATAAAAAAATTTGTTTGGGTACAGCGTTGCACGACCGTGCAATTCTCATTCAAAGCGCAGCAGCACTGAAAGCTGAAAATTGGTCTGGGTGGGAAGTGTTCTAAGTGCCTGGTATTGAAGTGGTTAAAAGAAAGAAATGATATTCAAGTATGCATTGTCAACTCAATAAAGTACATTCTATTTTTCTCAGCCTCCTCCAAATCCTTTTGTCTAATTTAGTGTCACTTTAAATTTTTATAGTTCTCTGTATTTATTGTAGTTATTTGGCTTTGCCTGCAAATGACTTGAGGAAATAAATGTATGAAAAACTATTAATAAATGCACGTTGCTGTCGGTTAAGTCTTATAAATCAACAGTGGGTTTTTTTTTTCCCCCTTCTTTTCTTTTCTGACATATTTTATATTCAGATGGAATAATAAAGCATTCCATTATGAATCACACCAACATGCAGTGTAGTTGAGAGCCCTTTATCAGATCTCTGGAGGATATTAATGTGTGTTTCTCTGAGTTGGAAGCTTGGGAATCAGCAGCGTCTGTCTCCTTGTGGGTTTGAACATGCTAAAGTGAATGGCCAAGTGGACAGTTGAAGCAGCAGCTGTGACACATTTGAGGCTGCAGGAGGAAAACCTATTCCCACAAGGGTGTAATCCTATAGTTGTCATTTAGAGAAGTGCTATAGCTAAGTAGAGATGGCACAAATAACATTTTTGTGTTCCTTTAGCATACCCTAGACATGTTACTTCAAACTCCAGGACCAAGGGAAACACTTTGCATGTACATTTTTTCTAACCACAGGAAAACCTGAGATTTAGAAAATTAAAGGCTCATTCCTTTGAGATTACTTTAGTGACCCCTTCAAATGTAGTTTGCAGAACACCAGATTTATTTATTTTTTACACAATTTGCTTGCGCTTTAGGACACCTCTGTTCCAGTACAATGCACACCCTGCTTTTACCCTTTGGAATAATTCATGTGTTTTGTTTTCTTAAATGTATCCCTTATTGATGCAATATAACATTAGAAAACCTAGCTTCTGGTTTGAATGATGGGTCCTTGTACCATAATACTGCAATTACAATTGATTTTTTTTTCCTGTGACACAAGCCTCCATAAACAAGCTAGAGATGTTTTATAAATGTGTAGGATGGTATAAAGTAGGTTTTTAGGCTTGCTGCATTTTAGGGTGGAAATATCTGTAAATGCATACAGAGAACATCAAAAAACATTTTTTAGTATGTAATAAAAGAAGCAGCTTACACAAAGGAAGAACACAGTTAGACACTGCAAACCTTTGACTGTAACGTGTAATGTATAACTGATATGCTTTCATTTCTGGAGACTGGCTACTTGCATGCTTGTTAAGAAAAAGAAAAAGCCATAAAACAAAAATTAATTGTTGAGATGTTTTAATTTGACATCATAGCAGCAGTTTAACATGGATTTTTTGGAATGAGTATTACACCCAAATTATATAAACATGTAAATGCGAATTGTTTATCACTTTTGTAATGAATAAGTATATATTTGAAAAAGACAATGAGTGAGGATACACCTGACTTAATTCTCCTTTAGAAATCAGTCCCCAAGTTATGTAATGTCTCTGTTTTAAGGCATAGCCTTAAAAATAAAGAATACTGCACCGTATAAACACATTTAGAAGCACTTGCGGTGGACAATAGAGGGTCCAGCCTCATCATACTCTTGCTTGCTGATCCACATCTGCTGGAAAGTGGACAGGGAAGCCAGGATGGAGCCTCCAATCCAGACAGAGTATTTGCGCTCAGGTGGGGCAATAATTTTGATCTTCATTGTGCTTGGAGCAAGGGCAGTGATTTCTTTCTGCATGCGATCAGCGATACCTGGGTACATGGTGGTTCCACCTGAGAGGACATTGTTGGCATAGAGATCTTTGCGAATGTCAATGTCACACTTCATGATGCTGTTGTAGGTTGTCTCATGAATACCTGCAGATTCCATACCAATGAAGGATGGCTGGAACAGGGTCTCGGGGCATCGGAAACGTTCGTTACCAATGGTAATTACTTGACCGTCAGGCAGCTCGTAACTCTTTTCTAGTGAAGAGGATGAGGCAGCTGTGGCCATTTCATTTTCAAAGTCCAGAGCTACATAGCACAGCTTCTCTTTGATGTCCCGAACAATTTCTCTTTCGGCTGTTGTGACAAAGGAATACCCACGCTCTGTGAGGATCTTCATAAGATAGTCTGTGAGATCGCGACCAGCCAGATCTAGACGCATAATGGCATGGGGCAGGGCATAGCCTTCATAGATGGGGACGTTGTGTGTGACACCATCTCCAGAGTCCAGCACAATACCAGTTGTACGACCAGAGGCATACAGAGACAGTACAGCCTGGATAGCAACATACATGGCGGGAACGTTGAAGGTCTCAAACATAATTTGTGTCATCTTTTCTCTGTTGGCTTTTGGGTTTAATGGTGCTTCAGTAAGCAAAGTGGGATGCTCTTCTGGAGCCACACGAAGCTCATTGTAAAATGTGTGATGCCAGATTTTCTCCATGTCATCCCAGTTAGTGATGATGCCGTGCTCGATTGGATACTTCAGGGTGAGAATGCCTCTCTTGCTCTGGGCCTCATCACCAACATAGGAGTCTTTCTGTCCCATGCCCACCATGACACCTTGGTGGCGAGGGCGACCCACAATGGATGGGAATACAGCTCTTGGTGCATCATCTCCTGCAAATCCAGCCTTTACCAAGCCTGAGCCGTTGTCACAGACCAAAGCAGTGGTCTCTTCGTCGTCACACATGGTTGAATGTAGCAGGGATCTTGCGTGTTAACTGGAAAGACAGGTGGTATAAGCTGCAAATGCAACTCTTCACAGACTGAGCTAGCCCTTTTTATATTCCTTCGTAGCCCCTCTCCCTTTTTTTTTCTCTTGTAGTTCCCTTCCCTAGTTTAGGAATACATTGGGAGTCCCCCATCTGCCTTCCCAAATTTGGCACTGTCAGGGACAGCCCATGCTACCCTCCCTGAATTACTGTACATGTAGAGGAGTGTCTTGTCGTGGTGCCCTGTCTAACCATAAATGGATAGTTGTCAGTTGGTGTCTCTGGAATCACACAGCCGTCAGAACCTAGAAGGCTGTGAGTGACAGTGACATATTCCTGGAGGACAGCTGAAGAGGGATAATCTCTGTGTGCTATTTGAATCAAGTGAATAGGCTCAGTTATGAAAGTTTGTTTGAGTCGTCTTGTCCATTAATGGACATGGTTTAAGCCTTTTTCAGATAAGGAGTAAGCAATGAAATGGTTTCAATATGTTGACTGTGAAATCTACAGAACAATTTCATGTGTTTTTAGGCAAGTAACAAATTCCAATCTGATAATGTATCATTACACCAAATCCTTTAATGTGATAATTCATTCCGAATAATATGATTAGTTTAATATCTTGTAATATAGACTTAGTTTTTGGGTGCAGAAGTGGAGGAATTTTTTGTAGATGTTAGTCAGTTCACCAGGGATTTTAGTGGATAGTTGAACAAATGCATCCATTAACAGCAAATTAACTCCGGGAATTTGTTCAGCTCTGATATTGGCACAGGTTGTAGCCCTTGGCTACTTGGTATTTGCTTTTGTTACAGGTTTTATGAAACTGCCATTAAAGCAGAACTCCAGGATTTTCAAAAAATTCCCCATTAGTACACCTCCCTAAACAGCTATTACTCCATTTAACAATTACATGCAAAGATCAGGAGATACAGTGTGTGTGTGTGTAATGGATATATTTCTCCTATTTAAAGGATAAGTTCACCTTTTAAAAAACCTACTAAATGCACATTTTCTCTTTCGTTCATTGACGGACGCAGCCTTTCTGCATGACGCATGGGGTTATGTACCTTTCACTAGGAGTGGACTAGACAGATCAGCGTTTAGCTTTAAGAGCATACACAGCCCCTCCCAGGGGGCAATCCTCACTCGGCATAACCCCTCACCCTGCTACTAGCAAGCCATTTTTTCCTGCCTAGTGCAAGGAGTAGGACCTGGCTCCCTGCTGGGATCTGCGGTTCCCTAGTTTTTTTTTTTTTGTGCTCAAGCCTTCTGATGAAGACTGCAATCAAGCAGCCGGCTGGGTGACACGCTGGATATCCTAGATCCAGGAAGTCTCCCCAGCGCAGCCGACGGATGCGAGCCGTCCCTTAGCTGCGTGCGGGGTTGGCCACGTCGGGCCCCGTTCCGTGCGTGGCGACCGGCGGGATAAACATCCCGCCTGCACACCTAGGACCGGGTCCGTGGGCTCACGTCACGGTGTCACATGGCCGACAGCTCCCACCCAGCCTCACAGGGCGGCAGGTCTGTCTCGGGTGGCTACCCGCTGTGCCCGTCGGGAATAGTGAGTACGCTCCCCCCCCAGGGGTGCGAGGGGGGGCAGGCGGGTGGTGCACCCCCCTCCTGGGGTGTAGGTAGGTGACCTTCTCCTTCCCCATCTTCTTCCGCTCCCCCTCCAGGTCCGGGGTCTGCGCTGTGTCCTTCTGCTGCTCCAGGCGGCCGGCGCCATGTGCTGGTCCGGCCGCCATTTTGGTGTGGTCGGCCGCCATTTTCTTGTGGCCGGCTGCATGTTTGGCCTCTAGTGCACACGGCGGCCATGTTTGTGTGGTCCGCCGTGTGCAGTGCAGTGGAGGATGGGCGGTCCTGGGCCTTCTGGCACCGTTTTCTTGTCACACGTGGCGGAGCAACAGTGAACGGGGGGACACAGGCAGCAGTGGCAGCGGCAGCACCTCCCGGTGGTTCTGGTAGGGCCCGGTGGGGAGTCTTCCTGGGGGCCTCTGGGTCCCAGTGACGCTAGCTGGGGTGGTGTTGGGCGCTTGGTTTTCCCAAGGGGGCCTGGCAGGTGTGTGGGGGTGCGGCGCAGTGGTGGCGGAAGCGGGTGCTTCCACTTCAGAGGTCTCCGGTGGGGCTCCGGGCGCGCTGGGACCTGTAGTGCCACTGGACAAACTCACAGCTATCCTGGAGGACTTTATCCTGGGGAAGACTCTGAACCGGAGGGGGCTCCTTGGGGGCTTCTCTGATAGAGTAGTCCTCCGGGGGCGCTGTGGCGCGTGAAAGGGCCCTGGTGGGCTCTTTGGTTTCAGCCGTCCGGGAGACGCTGAGGCTGGGGCTGTGCGGGAGGTGGTGTGTACGCCTTTGGGTCACACAAGCCAGCCCGAGCTCCTAAGGTGCTCCCTTATTTGCCTTATTTTGATCAGTTTGTCTATAAGGAATGGTGACGCCCTCAGAATTCTTTCGCCATGCCAAAACGTTTTTCTGTCCGTTATCCTATTGAGGATGCGCGGTTGCAGAAATGGATGTCCCCTGCGGTGGACCCGCCAGTGGCCCGCCTTAACAAGGCGACCACGATTCCGATGGAGGGCTCTCCTTCTTTTAAGGACCCGGCCGATAGGCGGACCGAGGCGGTGTCCAAGGCAATGTTCCTGGTGGCGGGGCCCCTCAAGGTTCCCCCTGCATCTGTGCAGCTGGCGGACCAGCTGGTGCAGGGCATTAGGTATCCTTGTGATGCGGCCCTGGACATGGCCCCCATGCTTTAAAAGCTATCTATTTTTTGCTGTCATTATCAGACGGCTGGTTTGGCTCTGAGGCTGGTCCGGTGACCAAGCGTCAAAGAAGGGGCTTGCAGACCTGCCTTTTGAGGGCGGTCGGCTGTTCGGGCCTTCCTTGGATGAGGTGATTAAGGATTTCACAGGGGGAAAGAGTGCTTTCCTCCCGGAGCCCAGGCGGGGTAAGGAGCCCTGGCGTTAGCAGGGCCCCTCCTTTTCTACTCGGAAGCGGTTTTTTCGTACGCCCCGTGCGACGAACAAGGGCTCTCAGCCCGGCAAGGCTGCTGCAGGGGGTCAAAAGTGTCCCTGGCAGCGAAAGCCCGAGAAGTCGGAGGAGAGGTCTTCCTCCGCATGATGGGGTGCCCCCGCCCGTTGTTCGGGTGGGGGACGGCTCCTGGTGTTCACGGACCAGTGGACCTTGCGCAACTCGGACTTCTGGGTGGGAGAGGTGGTCTCGTCCGGGTACAAGATAGAGTTCCATACCCAGCCCCTGGACAGGTTCTGCGCATCAAATCTGAGGCTTCCCCCGGGGCGGCGCCAGGCCCTGGTGGGGGCGGTGCAATCACTGCCCGATCAGGGGGTGATTGCACCTGTTCCTCCTGCAAAACGGTTCTGAAGTTTTTATTCCAACCTCTTTGTGGTGCCAAAGAAAGACTGGGTCAGGCCTGTCCTGGATCTGAAGGCGCTCAACCTTTTTGTCGGGGCGGAAGTTCTGAATGGAGTCGGTCCGTTCGGTGGTGGCGGCACTTCGCCAGGGGGACTTTCTGGCCTCCTTGGACATCAAGGATGCGTATTTGCACGTCCCCATTTGTGCTCATCACCAGTGTTTCCTGCGCTTTGCGGTGGGGAAGCTCCACTACCAGTTTGTGGCTCTCCCGTTCGGTTTGGCCTCTGCCCCCCAAGTGTTCACCAAGCTCTTGGCTCCCGTGCTGGCCCTGCTGAGGCAGAGAAGCATAGCGGTGGTGGCATATCTCGACAACCTGCTCTTGCGGGCGGAGTCGGAGTCAGCCCTACGGGACAACTTGGCCATCACCATGAGCTCGCTAAGGGACTTCGGCTGGGTGATCAATCTTCAGAAGTCGGCGCTGACTCCGTCGCGCCGGCTGGAATACCTGGGTCTGATTTTGGACACGGAGCAGGCGAGGGTCTTTCTCCGCCGGCCAAGTTGCTGACGCTCCAAAGAGCTGTGAGGGCCCTCCTGTCGCGTCAGTGGTCATCCTTACGATTTTGCATGCGGGTGTTGGGGCTCATGGTCTCCACCTTCGAGGCGGTTCCGTACGCCAAGAGTCACACCCGGTCCCTGCAGCGGGTGATTCTGCTGCGGTGGGGCAGGTCTCCATCGTCCTTGGATCAGGTGATCCGGTTGGATCTCCAGACCCGGCTCTCCCTCACCTGGTGGCTGCGGGCCCCGGCCTTGGGGCTGGGGAGGTCGTTCATTCCGTTGGCGTGGACGGTGGTTACGACGGACGCCAGCCTAACCGGCTGGGGAGGGGTTTTGGGGCTGTTGTCGGCCCAGGGTCGCTGGTCCCCAGAAGAGTCCCGTCTCCCGTTCAACGTGCTGGAACTTCGGGCAATCAGGCTTCGTCTCTCCCACTGGTTGGGGAGGTTGCGCGGTCGGCCTGTTCGAATTCAGTCGGACAACACCACGGCTGTGGCTTACGTGAATCATCAGGGCAGAACGAGAAGCTCGGTTGCGGCGAAGGAGGTGGCCCACATTCTGAGGTGGGCAGAGCTCCACGTGCCAGCAATGTCAGCCGTTTACATTGCGGGCGTCGAAAATTGGCAGGCGGATTACCTCAGTCGCTAACAGCTGGATCAGGGAGAGTGGTCCCTGCACCAGGAAGTGTTCCGCCAGATTTGTCAAAAGTGGGGCACGCCAGACGTGGACCTGCTGGCGTCCCGGCTCAATCGGAAGGTGCAAGCCTTCGTGAGCCGAACAAGGGATCCGTTGGACGGATGCCCTCGTGGCTCCGTGGCATCGGTACTGGCTTCTTTATGCCTTTCCCCCCTCTCAAGCTGCTTCCGCGTCTGTTACGCAGGATAGAGGCAGAGGGGATCCCAACCATTCTGTGGTTGGGAACACGGTTCCCCCGTTCTGTGAGGGGGGGCATGCCAGATCTACTGATCCCTGTCACTGTGATCAGTTTGATCTGTCATGCCCCTGCCAAGCCCCCCCCCCCCCCCAGTTAGAACACACCCAGGGAACACTTTTAACCCCTTCACTGCCCCATTAGTGTAAACCCCTTCCCTGCCAATGACATTCATACAGTAATCAGTGTCTATTTTTAGATCTGATCGTGGTATAAATGTCATTGGTCTCAAAAAATTGTCAAGAATGTCCGACATGTCCGCCGCAATAGCGCAGTCCCGATAAAAATCGCAGATCGCCGCCATTACTAGTAAAAAAAATAAAAATAAATAAAAGCCATAAACCAATGTCCATAGTTTGTAGGCGCTATAACTTTTGCGCAACCCAATCAATATACACCAATTGCGATTTTTTTATTTTATTTTTTTTCACCAAAAATATTTAGACGAATATATATCGGTCTACACTGATGAATAAATTTGTTTTTTTTTATTTTTGTATATGTATAGCAAAAGGTAAAAAAATATTATTTTTTCAAAATTGTCGCTCTTTATTTGTTTATAGCGCAAAAAATAAAAACCGCAGAAGTGATCAAATACCACCAAAAGAAAGCTCTATTTGTGGGAAAAAAAGGACGCCAATTTTGTTTGGGTACAACATTGCACGACCGCGCAATTGTCATTCAAAGAGGGACAGCACTGAAAATTGGTCCGGGCAGGAGGGGGGTTTAAGTGCCCAGTAAGGAAGTGCTTAATACAAGAGCCTTGTACATTCTTTAATTTTTGTGTGCTTTAAAACGCCTGCCAAGTGCCACTAATTCAACTGAACAAGGCTGCGCCGCAGCCGCATGCATCTCATGTGTTTGTAGTGTGGGTTTAGCTGTTAAAATAGACCTTGAGGAGGCAATATGCCTCCTCACTGCCTCTCAAACTCCCTCTGAGAATTGATCTGCAGTAGATTGCTCTTCAAATGGTGAAGCTTGTGTAAACGTGCCCTTACATGTCTGCTTGCTCCAAAACGAATAGATCAAGTAAATACCTAGTAATCCCGCATTGTACATACATATGATCCCTGCACATGTTGGTTTAGTTAGATCCTGGGGGCACACTGTAAAGCTGGCCATACACTATGATAATTTCACTACTTGTCTGCTTCCCTCCTGCCCGACATCCTTTGATTGATTAAAAAATTGAAGGAGGCGGATGACATTTTTTTTTTTGGCCAAACATCACCTGCATCCAGTAAGGAATTTTGTGGGGGGCTCATCCATCTGTATTGTAATGCGTAGAGGGGGGTATCAATTAGATTTTTCCCAGCTAAATGAAAAAAAAAAATCTTAGTGTTTGGCAAGTTTTAAGTAAATCCAACATGTAAACATGAAGCCCAGCTTTACTCACCAACATTTCAGTGGATAACAGGCCACCTTTATCAGGGCCTTTACCAAGGCCTTCAGTGGTTGCGACCCACTGAAACATCAGAATAAAGCCTTGGATTATTTTCGCTCTTTTAACCACTTGCTTACTGGGCACTTATACCCCCTTCCTGCCCAGGCCAATTTTCAGCTTTCAGCGCTCTCACTGTTTGAATTACAATTGCGCCTTCATGCAACACTGTACCCATATGAAATTTTTATAATTTTTTTCCCCCACACAAATAGAGCTTTCTTTTGGTGGTATTTAATCACCACTGGGGTTTTTTTTTTTTTTTTGCTAAGCAAACGAAAAAAAAAAAGTCCAAAAATTGTTAACAAAATAAAGCAGGTAATTTTTCTTCATTACTGATGTGCGCTTATGTGGCTGCACCGATGATGAGATTGGCGGCACTGGTGGGCACTGATTAGCAGCACTGGAGGGCTAAAAAAAAGCAGACCATAACTGGCTTCTGTTTACTTCTGTGATCAGCTGTCATTGGTTGACAGCTGATCACGTTGTAAAGGGCCCGCTGTGATTGGCCCTTTACCCCGATTTGTGATCAGCCGAGTCCCAAGGACTGGGCATGCGGGCAGCATGAGAACATCCATGGGCGGCATTTTCACCGTTGGCTATAGCGTGGGCTATAAGTGTTTAAATAACCTGTGAGTGCCTGAGCTTCATGTTTTACGTATGTTAGTGTTTTATTTAAAGTGATTGCAAATCTTCATTTTATTTTATTTTTATAACCAACATGTTATGTCCCCTGCTGGCGCTTCTGACTCAACCTCTTTCTGCGAGTGCCCTCATAGGAAGCCCTCATAGGACACACATGCAGGCTCGATCCCAAGCCATGCTGCCTGTGCCTATAAACACACACAGCACGGCCCAGCCCCACCACCCATTTTGTTGGCACAGGATTTGTTTGAAAGCAGCAGGAACCTATGGCTATAATTCTGCCCTCTGAGGAGGTAGGAAGTGGAGAGAGCTGCTGCTCTCAAGCACAGCGCTGGATTGACTTGAGGTAAGTATAAGGGAGGGCTGGGGGGGGAATCCTTTGCACGGAAGCTTTTTAACTACAGAAAATGCAATAATGTGTCACTAAACCCTCATCATCAAAAACGATCAATAAATGGTGTATTACGTGCTGTTGATACTATACAGTTACTATAAGATTTGTTTTTTCTATTCTGCAAAAAAACCTGGTTGACCCTGCTGCTCTCTCTCTCTCCCCCTTATGTCCATGACCCCAATGCAGCTAGGGATTTGTCAGCGGTGGTGACAACTCTGAACATGCTCAGTTTTCACTGAGTTTTCCGTTTACAATGTTTCTATGCTGAGCAGCCCATGTGACTATAGAGTCACACGTGTGTGCGTGTACACAGTGGTAAATGATAGCCCACTCCCTCCCTGCTCCTTTATGACCACTAACCAGATACACACAATCGGGGTGGGATATTTCATGTAGATTAAAAGGTTTCACTTCCCTCTTATTCTAAGACACAGGCTGGAGGGGCGTGACACAGCCTGTGACTGGCAGAAATCCGCCCACACCATGTTATTGCCAAGAAATAATAAAGATTTGATTACAAACGTATATTTGTATGACAACTTGTAACCGTTTATGATATTATTTATTTTTACTCTGTATCCCACAGGCTGTTTTTTAACATGTGACCAGCAGCAGAGGACTAGAAGCTCCTCTTGCTTATGTTTCCCTGCAGGCAGACTGGGAAAGATCTGGGTCATGTGACAGCTGTATATTGATTTGGAAAAAGGTACTTTTTTTTTTTTGTTTATTCTAATAATG
>BLSH010015503.1:862635-878918 GCA_018402905.1 Glandirana rugosa
TCTCACTCTCGCTATTGTGGTTTAAATTGTGTGGACGAGGGGTAAGTGTCGACTCTGGAACATTGTGATTGTTCAGTGTACTGTGGCCCCATTTTCCCTCCCCGGTGTCATGTGACTTGTTAGTGTTACAAGGTCTCAGCTGTGAATGGGGAGCAGGTGTGTTAAATTTGGTGTTATCGCTCTCACTCTCTCATACTGGTAACTGGAAGTTCAATATGGCACCTCATGGCAAATAACTCTGAAGATCTGACAAAAAAGAATTGTTGCTCTGCATAAAGATGGCCTAGGCTCTAAGAAGATTGCCAACACCCTAAAACTGAGCTGCAGCACGGTGGCCAAGACCATACAGTGGGTCAGGACAGGTTCCACTTAGAACAGACCTCACCATGGTCGACCTAAGAAGTTGACTGCATGTGCTCAGCTTTATATCCAGAGGTTGTCTTTGGGAAATAGACGTATGAGTGCTGCCAGCATTGCTGCAGAAGTTGAAGAGTTGGGGGGGGAGGGTCAGCCTGTCAGTGCTCAGACCATATGCCACACACTGCATCAAATTGGTCTGCATGGCTGTCGTCCCAGAAGGAAGCCTCTTCTAAAGATTATGCACAATAAAGCCTGCAAACAGTTTGCTGAAGACAAACAAGCTAAGGACATGGATTACTGGAACCATGTCCTGTGGTCTGATGAGACCAAGGTAAAATTAATTGGTTCAGATGGTGTCAAGCGTATGTGGCGGCAACAAGGTGAGGAGTACAAAGACAAGTGTGTCTTGCCTACAGTCAAGCATGGTGGTGGGAGTGTCATATTCTGGGGCTGCATGAATGCTGCCTGCACTGGGGAGCTACAAGTTCACTGAGGGAACCATGAATGCCGACATGTACTGTGACATACTGAAGCAGCGCATGATCCCCTCCCTTCGGAGACTGAACCGCAGAGCAGTATTCCAACATAACGACCCCAAACACACCTCCAAGATGACCACTGCCTTGCTAAAGAAACTGCGGGTAAAGGTGATGGACTAGCCAGGCATGTCTCCAGACCTAAACCCTATTGAGCATCTGTGGGGCATCCTCAAACGGGAGGTGGAGGAGCGCAAGGTCTCTAACATCCACCAGCTCCGTGATGTCATTATGGAGGAGTGGAAGAGGACTCCAGTGGCAACCTGTGAAGCTCTAGTGAACTCCATGCCCAAGAGGACACAAAATATTGACACTTTGGGCCCAATATGGACATTTTCACTTAGGGGTGTACTCACTTTTGTTGCAGCAATTTAGTCATTAATGTCTGTGTGTTGTTATGTTTAGGGGACAGCAAATTTACACTGTTGTACAAGCTCTATACTCTACTTTACATTGTGTCTGCTACTCCTCTCTGTCAATTCCTCCTCTGTCTTCCACTCACCCAACAAATTCAATTCAAAATACTAACAACTACTTACAAAGCCATCAACAACTCTGCCCCCAGCTACATCACTAACCTAGTCTCAAAATACCAACCTCTTCATTCTCTTCGTTCTTCTCAAGACCTCCTGCTCTCTAGCTCCCTCACCTCCTCCCATACTCACCTCCAGAACTTTTCCAGAGCCTCTCCAGTCCTATGGAACTCCTTACCTCAATCTGTCCGATTATCTCCTACTCTATTAGCTTTTAGATGATCCCTGAAAACCCTTCTCTTCAGAGAAGCCTATCCTACCCACACCTAACAACTGTATTTTCATTTTCTCCATCTGATCATTCCCTACAGTTATTACCTTTTTGTTCCACTTGACTCTCCCTTCTATGGCCTCATACACACGGATGTTATTTACCGCCGCGTTTTTTGCAGCTCTCCATGTTATTCAATGGCCCCATACAAACGTTTTTGAGCTGTAGATGGCGTTGATGTTCTTGAGCTGTAAATTGAACGCAGGACCCGTGCGTTCCAAGGCTGTAGCATTAGAGCAGTTTTGATGCTGAGCTGGCAAAACGCTCACTAACGCGCAATAGCCGTTAGCCGTAGTGACGTTGACCAGCGTTTTTAGGTTCACAATAGCAGAGTAATGTTTTTTTTTTTTAAATAACTCGATGTAGCGTTGAAACTCACTAACGCACATTAACGCCGATGCAAAACGCAGACGAAATTGCATTTTTGACGCCGATTTATTTATTTATTTTTCCTGACGTCGGTCCCGACATTTTGTTAATACGCCTGTGTGTATGAGGCATATATTGTAAGCTCTCACGAGCAGGGCCCTCTGATCCCTCCTATATTGATTTGTATTGTAACTGTAGCGTCTGCCCCATGTTGTAAAGCGCTGCGCAAACGACGCTATATAAATCCTGTATAGTAATAATAATAATTGTAGCAAAGTGTCATTTCTTCAGTGTTGTCACATTAAAAGATATAATAAAATATTTACAAAAATGTGAGCGGTGTATTCACTTTTGAGATAGTGAGATAGTGTACCTTTTGGTGCTTCCCTGCCACACTTCATGGCTCTGTCCGAGCCCTCACAACTATGGGGGAATATGTGTCCATTTCCAAGCATGCAGTGCTTGAGACGGACTGGCAAATCTGTGGGAGTGACCTTATTAACCCTGTGCCCTACACCATCCAACACTGAGCTGGCTGAGCATTTCTGGGAGCACAGGGAAGGCGTGTGTAAGTTGGGTGGGAGTGGGCAAGTGAGAAATGCTAAATGGGCAAAGTATATTTTAACAATTGACACTGTTGGACATATTTTTACTAGAATATTTCTCTTAATTATGCTGATTACATGGATTTAAAATATGTATAGATTTTTATGTAAAGTATATAATTTGGTCAAATAAACAAGTAATGTATACATTAGATTATATGGGGTTAGAGTTCTATGACTACTCATCTCGGTGAGAATTGCAAAGTCATATTAAAGTGATGATTGGGGGGTCTTTGCAGCAGAGAGAGCATTTTCAGCTCCCTACAAGAAATTAGAAATTCATTGCATTTCTGAAAGAACCAAAAAGTATTTTTTTTTACTTGCAGATTTTTTTTTTTTTTTTTTTTTTTTTAAAAGATAACATGACGAAATGGGCATGTATTGCAGAGATATACCGATCAGCCATAACATTATGACCGCTGACAGGTAAAATGAATAACATTCATTATCTTGTTACAATGGCATCTGAAATTGGGGGGATATATTGAGCAGCAAGTTAACATGTCAGCCTGACGTTGATGTGTTGAAAGCAGAAAAAATGGCCAAGCATAAGGATTTCAGTGACTTTGAGAGGGCCTAACTGTAATGCCTTGATGACTGGGTCAGAGCAACTCCAAAACTGCAGCTCTGGTGGGATGTTCCCGGTCTGTAGTGGTCAGGACCTACCAAAAGTGGTCCAAGGATGGGAAACTGGTGAACGAGCGACTGAGTCATGGGTGGCCAAGGCTCATTGATGCACGCGGGGAGTGAAGGCTGGCCCATGTGATCCAGTCCAATAGAAGAGCTACTGCAGCTCAAATTTCTGAAAAAAGTTAATGCTAGTTCCGATAGGTGTTAGAGCTGCACGATTAATCGTTAAAGAATCAAGATCGCGATTCTACCCCCTCCCGATCTTAACACAGCATTTCTCTGCTCACTGCTGACAGAAAAAAACAGACAGCCTGCCAAGTTTCTCACAACATCACTATGGCAAGATAAAGAGAAACCTTGTAACATTTCTTTCTTTTTAGATCAAAGGAATGAACTGTGGTCTGTGGATGAGGGCAGTTTAACTACTTAAAGACTAAACCTTTTTAGACACTTGTTGCTTACAAGTTAAAAATCAGTATTTTTTGCTAGAAAATTACTTAGAACCCCCAAACATTATATATATTTTTTAGCAGAGACCCTAGAGCACAAAATGGCGGTTGTTGCAATATTTTGTCGCACCTAATTTGCGCAGTGGGTCTTTAACCACTTTCCCACCGCAGCCTGACGGCGACAGAGTGGCTCGTTATCTCAAACCGCCGTCATACAACGGTGGCTGCAATATCTAGTGCTGAGAGCGTGTGCGCACGCGCTCACTGTGCGGGGGGGGGGGGTAGAAACTGTGGAGCAGCGGGTAGGGCGGACTCGATCGCCGCTGGCTAACTGCGATTTGTATTTTAGCAAAAAGTAATAAATTTCGGTTTTTTGCAAAATTGTCAATCTTTTTATAGCAGCGATCAGAAATGGTGCAGAGGTGATTAAATACCACCAAAAGAAAGCTCTATTTGTGGGGGAAAAAAGGACGCAAATTTAGTTTGGGTACAACGTTGCACGACCGCGCAATTATCAGTTAAAGAGAAGCAGTGCCGATTCGCAAAAAGTGCTCTGGTCCTAAAGTGTGAAATCCTTCCGGGGCTGAAGTGCTTAAAACGCAATATTTTTGGAAAAAATACACTTTAATGAATTTAAAAAAAACTAAACCATAAAGTTAGTCCAATTTTTTTGTTTGTGACAGATGATATGCCGTGAGAATTGAGAGAATCATGCTCTTTATTCTAAGAAAAAAAAAATGATTCTCATTTTAGCCAGAATCGTGCAGCTCTACAAGCAGTGCATCACAGTTTGTCGTGTATGGGGCCTAATAGCCGCAAACCGATCAGTGCTGACCCATGCCCATAGCCAAAAGCTCCTACAATAGGCACGTGAGTATTAGAACTGGACCATGGAGCAATGGAAGAAGGTGTCCTGCTCTGAAGAATTCACGAATGGTTTGAGTAACGCAATGAGTTCAAGATGTTGACTTGACCTCCAAATATTCCAGATCTCATTCCAATCCAGCATCTGTGGGATTTGCTGGAAAAACAGGTCCAGTCCATTGAGGCCCCATCTCGCAATTTGCAGGACTTAAAGGATCTGCTACTGACCGCTTGGTGCTAGTTACCATAGCTTACATTCAGAGGTCTATTTAAGTTCATGCCTCGACGGGTTATGGTGGGTTGTCATAATGTAAGGCTGATCCAGGTATACCATATGCACTGTCAGGTTCAGTTCACACTGATCCGATCTGAGAGATCGGATGTGATTTGCACTGCACTGCAGTGTGAGTAACATGCGATCTCTCTGCAATGCGATCTTAGCCATAGAAATAGTATGGCTGAGATTGCATCGCAATCGGATCAAACTCACACAGGACCCTTTTTGTTCTCATGGTCAGAATTGCATTGCATGGTGGTTCAGACCATGCGATCCGATTCCTGTGTGAGTTTGCAGATCGCACTGCGATATGCAAACTGAAAAGGGGGTGTCATTAACAATGCACTGACACCTCCCTTAAGTTCGCATAGGGCAGTGTGAACTGCCGCTGGGAGGCTAGCGATGCAGCAACCCGCAGTGGATTCCCAGGTTTCCCACATTGCTGCAGTGTGATTTTATTTTCTAGAAATTCTAAAATACTGTTGAAATATAACAAAAGATTTGGTTCTGAAAATGTATCACTCTGCTGCTTTAACATTCTGTTAAAAGAAAAAAAAAAAGTTTAGTATGTTAGATATTTGGGAATGCATGGTGGGTTGCCTCATTTGTAGCCTGGGACATGTGTGCAGCAGGTGTTGTGCTAATGACTTCCAGTTGGTGCACTACAAGTTTTCTTTTGTTCCTTAGGAATCTGAGTAGTTGACTATTGTGTTCAAGAGTTGTGGTTTGGTACTTGGATATGTTATGTTAGAGCGATGTGAAACTACACCTATATTTGCTATAAGGGCTAAGAGCATATCTTAGCACTAGTTCTATGCTAAAAAAAATGTTATTCTGATTTTACGGCGTATCTCTCCGATTTGAAGGTATGAAAATCAAAGGCATGAAAAAAACGTTATGCTGTGAAAACTGTTAAGGCATTCAATTTCCACTATCAACTTATTGTTGATTACTGTTGTTTGCTAAATCTAAAATGACCATGATTTGCCATCCTAACATGTTATAGCATTAGCAACAGAAAATGCAGTAGAGAGCACTACCCGGTTTGCTTAGCTAGTAGAAAATATCAGTATAACTTCTGGACAAGTAATTATGTGAGTTAATGGTATTAAAAAATCTACCAATTTATGGCCAGCTAGGATTTAGCCAAAACAGTGGTGCCTACTGCTTTCCTTTTCTTTTCAATAGTTCTGGCATTCCAAGCACCGTCTTCAGATTTACAGTCTTAACCTTTTTTTTGCCTTTTAGCCTTTCATTTGTTGATATACTTGGACATGTGTTTGCAAGAATGCTGGGGTTCGCACTGTTTCTGATAATATAGCTCTGGGACTATATACAGTATACTATACACTCACCGGCCACTTTATTAGGTACACCCTTGTTTACCGGGTTGGACCCCCATTTTGCCTTCAGAACTGCATTAATTATTCATAGCATAGATTCAACAAGGTGTTGGAAACATTCCTCAGAGATTTTGGTTCATATTGACATGATAGCATTACACAATTGCTGCAGCTTTGTCAGCTGCACATCCATGATGGGAATCTCCCATTCCACCACATCCCAAAGGTTCTCTATTGGATTGAGATCTGATGACTGTGGAGGCCATTGGAGTACAGTGACCTCATTGTCCTGTTCAAGAAACCAGTTTTAGATGATTTGAGCTTTGTGACATGGTGCATTATCCTGCTGGAAGGAGCCATCAGAAGATGGGTACACTGTAGTCATAAAGGGATGGATATGGTCAGCAACCATACTCGGGTATGTTGTGGCATTTAAACGATGCTCAATTGGTACTAAGGGGCCCAAAGTGTGCCAAGAAAATTTCCTGTTAGCTGTCAGGAGTGATACGCGGTGTGGTGGTCTGCTGCTGTAGCCCATCTGCTTAAAGGTTCGATGTGTTGTGCATTCAGAGATGGTATCCTGCATACCTTGGTTGTAACAAGTGGTTATTTGAGTTAGTTGCCTTTCTATCATTTCGAACCAGTCTGTCCATTCTCCTCTGACATCAACAAGGCTATTTCGTCCATACAACTGCCGCTCACTGGATATTTTCTCTTTTCGGACCATTCTCTGTAAACCCAAGAGCTGGTTGTGCATGAAAATCCCAGTAGATCAGCAGTTTTTGAAATACTTAGACCAGCCCGTCTGGCACCAACAACCATGCCACGTTCAAAGTCCTTTAAATCCCCTTTCTTCCCCATTCTGATGCTCTGCTTGAAATTTAGCAAGTTGTCTTCACCACATCTAGATGCCTAAATGCATTGAGTTGCTGCCATGTGGTTAGCAATTTGTGTTACCAAGCAATTGAACAGGTGTCCCTAATAAAGTTTTTGGTGAGTGTATATTATAATATAGCATTGTGATCTTCCCACTTAGCGCAAGTTAAAAATCAGTAATAATGCTTTCTAACCTCTTTACAATGTGTATAATTTGACCTAGAGGCCCCCCCGACAAAATAAACTTTCAAGTGGGTGAATAAATTAACGTAACCACCACTTATATTGATATGAAAGTGTAAGGGTACTTTCACACTGGGGGTGTTAGTGGTAAAGTGCCACCAGTTTCAGCGGCGCTTTTCTGCTGTTATTATGCAGGCGAGAGCACTGCATTTTAACCCCCAAAAGGGGTTAAAAGTGCCGGCGCGCTGCTCTGCCGAGGGGGTGTGCAGCTGCTTCAGAAGCGATTGCCATTGAAATGGCAGGGCCGGTGGAGGAGCGGTGTAAACACAGCTCACCGCAACGTCCCAAAGATGCTGCTTGCAGGACTGTTTGTAGCGTCCTGCAAGCGTACCACCCCAGTATGAAAGCACTCAGGGCAAAAGCTCCTGAAAAATGCCCCACTGTGAAAGGGGCATAAAGGACCCATTTACTTTCTAAACAGATCCTTGGAATGCTATGATACAAGTCCTGAAATGTGTTTAATGGGATTCTGTAGTATTCAGTTGGTTTTTTTCCAGGGCACAGTGGTGCAGTGTAGCACAGTTTTTGTTAAAGGGCTTATCTACTTAACGACGACCCCATGTGGTCCCAGAAAAGTGTCCGATCAGTCCGTTGCAATGTCGCAGTCCCGCTAAAAAACGGTGATCGCCGCCATTACTAGTAAAAATTTAAATAAATAAAAGGCCATAAATCTGTCCCCCTGTTTTGTAGACACTATAACTTTTGCGCAAACCAGTCAATATACACCTATTGGGATTTTTTTTACCAAAAATATGTAGAAGAATATATATCGGCCTAAACTGATGAAGAAATTTTTTTTTTTTTTTTTACTTTTTTTTTTATTTTATATTTATTACAGCAAAAAGTATTGAATTTATTGATTTTTTTTTTCTTTTTCTTCAAAATTGTCGCTCTTTTTTAGTTTATAGCGCAAAAAATATAAACCGCAGAGATGATCAAATACCATCAAAAGAAAGTTCTATTTGTGTGAAAAAAAAGGATGTAAATTTTGGTTGAAGGAAAGAAAATAGCCTGATTTCCAATCACTCCCGCTGCTCTATTATATTCTGACAGTGGAAAGTTTTTACGTCATTAGAATACAATAAACATGAGAAGAACTCGCCAGGCTGGTTGTACTGAAATCCATTGGTAGACTTAAGTGCAACCAGTCTGCTCATAGATCGATCGAAATTCAGCTGGCTCCTGCTGAACCCCCCAAATTTGAATTTGTCTATGGGCGGGCCTAGTCTCTATTTTGGCCATGCATGTAAGTGTTGTGGGAGTGTGCAGGAGAGGCAGCCGACAATGGAAGCTTCATAGTGACTCTGTGTATACCTTTATGGATGGTTTCCCAGCCGTTGTCAGTTCTCTCCTACTCATAGCAGCCGCTGGAGACTGGACCTGATTTGTTTAAGAAAAGGTGTGTATAGCATTATTTTTTTTTTTCTTCACAGGGTTAGATTGATTCATTTAAAATGTGGCTGAGAGTAGATTTAGCATTAGAAAGTTTTTGGATGAACTTCCACCTTAATTCCGAGGTGTTATTATAGGCTGTATTTTTATGGCATTTAGCAGCTTTCTTTTAAAATATTACTTTTATTTTTGTCAGTAAGATTTCTTTTTTTATTTTTGACTGCACTTTGAAACCGTAAGTAATTCTGCAGTTTTTTCTTTTACATATTTCCTGACCGTTTTGGTTGCTTTTTGCTGCTTTGGAGGTGTGTTAAGTGACACACCTACTTTAGTGCTGACACGTCATATAGCCTGTGGAGGGAGGCAGAATGCACAAGTCTCTATTAAAGTGATTGTAAAGTCAGAAGGTTTTCTTATTGTAATGCCTTCTGTGTGCAGATCCTCCCTGAGCCCCATCTAGATCTAGTGATGATGTAGGAGTGTCTTGGCTGCCCGGGTCTCCCCTCTTCATTGGCTGAGACAGCAGCGCAGCACCATTGGCTACCGCTGCTGTCAATCAAAGTCAGTCAGCCAATGAGAAGAGAAAGGGGATGGGGCCGGGCCGAAGCTCCATATCTAAATGCACACAGAGCAGCGGCTCGGCTCAGGTCCCCCCATAGCAAGCTGCTTGCTGTGGGGGCACTCAACAGGAGGGAGGGGCAAGGATCACTGAAGAGGAGGATCCAGGCTGCCCTGTGCAAATCCACTGCACAGATCAGGTAAGTTTAACATGTTTGTTATTTTTACCTAAAAAAAAAGACTTTAGTATCACATTAAAGATACAATTGTGTAAATATACAAAAGCCAGGAAATGAAAAGGGCTATAAAAACTAAGGTTACGAAAATAACTCAAAAGTTACACTCAGGAAAAATTCAGCACAGCTTTTTATGTGCCCTTGGTAAATGAGAACTGTGTAATATAGATTCTTCAAGAATAGAAACTTCCTTTGAATGACCTAGAGAGAGAATTTTTCCCGAGAAGCATGTTAGAGTAAATGGCCAAAGTATCTCTGAAATTCTGATCCCTACGGAGATTTAACAGTGCTCCGGAAAATAGCCAGTTGTTGGATTCCTGTGAAACCTGGCTGAAAAAACGAATGTTGTGCTTGGAACATGCCCTAGTCTTGGCAGCTTTTGGAAACCTCTGAAACATCCACACCCTCCTCCTTCTCTCTGAGGACTTGACTGAAAACAAATACGTATTTTTCAATTAATATGTACAAATCATTGGAGCCTACAGGATTCTACTGATTTCACAAAGTGTTTCTTCCATATCAGAAAGAAAAAATACGGTTACTGCAGGACCTGCTGAAATGTTGTATAACATAACAAAAGCTAGCAATCTTTTGTAGCTGCAGTCTAGTGTATAGGATGATAGAACAGTGTGTGTGTGTGTGTGTGTGTGTATGTATGTGTGCATGTGAGCATTTCCACTACATGATTTTTTTTCTGGCAATGGAATATAACCTTGATTAGCGGCATTGTGTATTTAAAGCTGAACTCTGGCATTAATAAAAAATTCCTTGCATTGACCCCCTTACACAGAAAGGGTAAATGCTTGTTGGGTCTAGGGATAGAGCAATAAGCTGTAATACTTACCTTAAGCTTCATATCGGCAACCTCCAGAGCTCTGCTCTCCTCTGTTATTCTCAGTGTTGTTGGTGGGCCTTTTCTGCCCTTCCATGTGTTGCAGGAATGCTGGTCCTGCATTGTATGTTATGACATCAACATGTGACTGCTGGACAGAGCACTGAAGAGAAGAGGCTTTGGGGGACTGATCGTCCAAATAGGTTTTGGAGACTGGTCAGTGTAGTGGAAGCTTGCAAGAGAACGAGGCAAGTCTTACGGTTTATAACTCTACCATTAGACTTAACAAGCATTTACCTTGTGGAGAGGCTCAACTGCAAGGATCTTATTTTTTTTTTTTGGCAGAAGTGGGCGAAACAGAATACATGAGGAGACCGAATAGTTTTGGGTCCCTTTGCTATGGGGTTCTTTTTATTTGGGTGGTTTTACAGTTAGGTGTCTTGGTAAAGTGGTAATTCCACAGGGCAGCAATCATGGGCCCAGCAAGGACAGTAATGCTTGGCAACAGAGCACAACAATGAATAGGTCCAGGGTGGTGACACAGTAGCAAGCCCCGAGGCCAAAATTAAGCACTGTGGAATGACATTGATTAATGGCAAAGCTACAGTGATGGCAGTATGACGTACAGCTAGGGTTGATCCAGTTGAGTTAAATGTGATAGATGTGGAACATGAAGGAGATAAGTGCAGGGGGATACACGTCAGAAATCTGGGTGCTGTAGGGGCCAGCAAGGATTGAATTCAAGGTCACAGGGCAGAGATCTGTACACAGCAAGGATGGTACTGGAGGCTTCTAGGTCACACGAGGGGGAACCACAGCAGGACATACTTTTGTGGCCTGACCGCAACTCCGGTCCACTCAGATAGCACATTGTAGCAGGGGAAACACAAGCGAAATGTGTTGTGTGGCCTGGCCTCAACTTGGAATCCATGCTGGTAACACATTGAAGGACCGGTATCACACAGGACTGTATTGACAGGGCAGCAGTCACCGGAGTACAGGTTCTGTGCACCTGGCTGCAGAAGTAGGAGCATCGCGGCAGGAGTAACATAGCTGGAAGGTCTTGTGTGGCCTGGCAGAAATATGCCATTGTGAATGGTATATTTCTTCACATTTAGGGCTGGTTCACACCATAAAAACGCACTCCAGATCCTTTCCGGATATGTTTCTGCATGCACGTTTTTATGCATTTTTGATGTGTTCCAGTGCGTTTTTGATGCATTTCCAGGTGCATTCCAGGTGCTTTTTTTCTTCCTTCATGTTTTTTTCAGGTTTTTTTTCCCATAGTAAGGTCCAGTGCATTTCTGATGTGTTCCAGTGCGTTTCAGTGCATTTTTGATGCGTTTTACTGCGTTCCAGTGCAGGTAAAATGCAACATGTTCTACTTTTCTTTCTAGAACTGTAAAGCCCTGGAACTGACTGCACTGGTGTGAACTATGCCATTGGAAACCATATAATCTACTTTCTATGCATCTTTGATGCAGAAAAAAATGCACTGGACTGCATGTGGTGTGAACTGGCCCTTTAAAGTTTTTTTCATATTTTTTAGCCTGGTAAATAATAAATATTGATATTTCAGTTCTAACATTTTCAGACAGCAGCATTTGGGCTTTTTTCTTCTATTCACCAGGTATATTGAATATGCTTTGCTGAAAAAAGTCTTGTTTTTATAGGGTTGATTAGCTGAAGCTCAAACTAATCACAGAGCTGAATGAGTCAAGCTGGCCATACATGGATAGAAAATCCTTCAAAAAAACGTTTGTCTTTGATAAAGATCTGTTGAATGACTGTGTGTTAAGGCCATCATTGTATCGAATAGTTTTCCACATATTATCGATCTTAACATAACTGGTACATTTTTTGTCGACCAATGCATGTGCGCTGCTCCTTTTTCTTTTGAAATATTTTCGATCGATTTCCCTACTAATGTTTAGAAAATCTTTATTTTGGCAATAAAACTGCATTTCGAGAATCAAAATGCACCCACTATCGTTTCTAAAGTCAAACAATCTGGCTTATCGAACGCTTTTCCAAATGATTTTCTATCCTTGTATGGCCAGCTTTAGGGGAGAAACCTACCCCACCTTGTCATTCCATGATTGTGTATCGAGTGTAAATTTGAGAGCAGGGGTCAGAAAAAGAGTTGAATATGGTCTTTCTCTTTGCGTGCCGGTTCACACAAGGGGCGTCTTCAAAGTTGCCAGATTCTCATTCGGCTTGTAGCCGCCCCATACAGCAAGACTTCAGAATAGAAGTTAATGCAAGCCGTGTTGAAGTCGCCCGAAAGTACCACAGGAACCTTTTTCTAAGTCAGAGCGACTTGTCACTCCTATTAGAACGGTTCCATTGTACTGCATGGAACGCGACTTGTCAGGGGACTAGGTCATCTGACAAGTCGCCCCTTTGTGAACCGGCACCTAGAAATCCCACAGTGGTCTGTAAAACCAGTGCCATTGAAAAAACAGTGCTCACTAAACTACTCTGCTGAAAACATAATACATTTGAAAAATACACCCCTGTGATGGTGGCAGATACTAATGAAATGATGATTTGGGGCACAGGAAATTCACATGCATGCTGAGGATGAGGTTATTTTAAACAGTGATTGAATACACTGGAACATTTTTCATTAGATGTAAACAGACTGTAGGCAGGCCATTTACATTCCAGTCTTTTGTTCAGTGATTTTTATCTGATGTAATTGTATTTTATTTATTTTTTACTTTCCAGCTTGTGATGAATCTGCTCCTTTGTGCAGGTCTTGGTCTTTGGTGGTATCCTAAGTTGTGTTTTATTTAATTTTGTAAAGTGATTTCAGAGTTATTTAAGTGCATATATAAATGGGCGTGCATAGTAAAGAGGGGACGGGGAACAAGGTTAACAAAGGCTGAAAGCTGTAAATAGAAGCAGGGTAAGCTGTTGTAGAAAAGGGAAAAAAAAAAAAAAAGCAAGGACAGGGAAAGATCAAAGGAATGAAAGGGAGAGATGGGGGAAGTGACAGAAAAATGCAGACATCTCAAGGGAGGGAGGTGTACGACAAAGTAATAAATTATATGCAAAGCTGGCTGAATTAAAACCAGACCAGCTCAAGCGAGCAGGCGGTGTGTGTATAAGAATACCCATGCTCCTCTGCAGTCAAAGAATAAGATTATTGCCAGGATGGCTGAACCTGGGACTACATTGGGGACTGTCGCACAAGATAACAACCGTGGGAAAAGAGAAAATTTTACGTAAATAAAACTATAATATAGAAATGGTATAACTAGGCATTTATTCTATCACCTATTTGTCATTGGAATTTGACTCTTGATGGGGAAAAAAAAACCTCTGACAGGGCTTGGCAAATTTGCTTTGAATCTAGGAGCCAGCTAAAAAAGTTAGGAGCCAGTTTTTTATTTAGCATAGTGTGTGTTATCCGCGCCCGAGGTAATGCAAGTAATTTGCACCCCCTGACCCTAACTTACAGCAGAGCAGCCAGTCGATAGCTCCAACGTAAGACCAAGACTGTTAGATAAGGGTTATAGGCTGGCCAGAAAGAGTGACACTAAAAACCTGTTCTAGGGGAAACTCCTTATTATGCCTAATACATTGTGACCGCGGCATATAAAACACCCTCATCTGCTGCCTAATGGAGCTTAAGGGTGGCCGTTGAAGCTTTAGTGAAAGTAAAGGTGAAGTAATCCAGTGCTGCTGATCTTCAGCTGACTCTTTGCAGCCACTTCATGACTACATGATTGTGTGTCCTCCATGGTGACTTTTCATTGGTCTGGTGGGTTTCCCGTCACCATGAAATACTGGAGCCCAGCTGCACATAAAGAGTGGTAATTGTTGATGCTACACAGGACTTTATCAGAGGACATAGATTCTTCTAAAGCATATCCAGCTGCCTCATCTCCCCTCATCCACCTCACAGCACAGTAGAGCTGCACGATTCTGGCTAAAATGAGAATCACAATTTTCTTAGCTTAAAGATCATGATTCTCTCATGATTCTCGTGGAGTAACATCTTTCACATTATACAAAAAAAAGGGATAACTTTACGGTTTTAATTCACTAAAGTATTTTTTTTAAATGCGTTTGAAAGACCGCTGCGCAAATACCATGTGACATAAAATATTGCAACAACCTCCATTTTATGTAATGTTTGGGGGTTCCAAGTAATTTTCTAGCAGAAAATACTGGGTTTTTACTTGTAAGCAACAAATATCAGAAAAAGGTTAGGCTTTAAGTGGTTAAACTTCCCTCATTAAGGCTAGGTTCACATTAGTCTGAGAAATGGACCAACATTAGGAGCACAAGTCACATTACATCATCAAATCAATGATTCCCTATGTGCTCTGTCTTAACTGGTCCGGCACAAGTCGGACCGACATAGGAAAAAGGTTCCTGTACTACTTTTGTCCGACTTTTGATCCTTCATTGAAATTCATTGAAGTCTGATCATAGTCGGATCATTGTCTTAACTGATCCGACGTTGGCATGTGACTTGTGCTCTGAGGATCTTGAAGGGGAACTCCACGTCAAATTTTTTTTAAAAATGGCATGGGTTCCCCCTCCAAGAGCATACCAGGGCCTTTGGTCTGGTATGGATTTTAAGGGGAACCCCCCCAAGTCAAATCCATACCAGACCTTATCCGAACACGCAGCCCAGCAGGTCAGGAAAGGGGATGGTAACGAGAGCGCCCCCCCCAAAACATATAAGGCCTTGTACCCTCAACATGGAGGGGAGGGTGCTTTGGGGAAGGGCCCCCACCCCAAAGCACTGTGTCCTCATGTTGATGAGGACAGGGCCTCTTCCCGACAACCCTGGCCGGTGGTTGTCGGGGTCTGCAGGCGGGGGCTTATCGGAATCTGGAAGCCCCCTTTAACATTCACCTAAAAAAAGGTGTCAAAAATAAACACTACACAGGTTTTTAAAGTATTTTATTAAATCGCTCCGGCGTCTTCTCCCTCCAATTTCTTTTCCCCTCTCTGGCGTCTTCTTTCTTCTGCTCTTTTGCTGGGTCTTCTCCGCTGTCTTCTCCCTCTGTTCTTCGACAGCGCAGAGAGAAGGACTGGCAAAAGAGCAGAAGAAAGAAGCGCAAAGTTGGACCATTTTCGTGTCGGACTAGTGTGAACCTAGCCTCACAGACCGATGTTAATTCCTTTGATAAGTACTACAAAAAGTATCTTTTTGGGTTCTTTTATCAGCGATGTTGTGAGGACTTGGCAGGCTACCTTTCTTTTCTTTAACAGCTGTCGGCTTAGATTGAGCAGAGAACGGCTCTTCACTGAATCTGAAATGCTGTTAGTGAGAGGAGAGAAGGATGGGCTGCCGCTCGCCAGGACGTGGTTTCTGGTCGCCATGGCGACCTGGCACCCGGGGTTTGCCGAGCCCTGAAACCTAATGTTATTTCTGCAAGCCATATCCAATCAGGAGTGTGAGTCCCCAGAGAGGTAAGGCTCTCATGGACATCACTGTATCGAGATGGGGCTCAGGTAAGTATTAGGGGGGCAGGGGGTGCTGCTGCACACAGAAGATTTTTTTACCTTCATGCTTCGAATGCATGAAGGTAAAAAAACTTGTGCCTTTACAACCACTTCAAGTATATGTCACCTGCCTGTTAAACGTGTTTACCTTTTTCCCCCCCAACCTCTACATCATTTATTACATCATGTATTAAAGCTGAAGTTTAGAATTAGTATTAGGGGGGCTGGGGGTGCTGCTGCACACAGAAGATTTTTTTACCTTCATGCTTCGAATGCATGAAGGTAAAAAAAACTTGTGCCTTTACAACCACTTCAAGTATATGTCACCTGCCTGTTAAACGTGTTTACCTTCCCCCCCCCAACCTCTACATCATTTATTACATCATGTATTAATTAAAGCTGAAGTTTAGAATATATATATATATATATATATATATATA
>BLSH010015503.1:908560-927478 GCA_018402905.1 Glandirana rugosa
ACAGCCGTAAGAAAACAAACGCTCACCAACAATTCCTGTTAGGAGTTGTCGAGCGATATGTGTGGTCAGTCGTGTTTTTGACTTTTGTTGTCGTTTTTTTTACGTCTATAACTCGCAAAAAATAAGTACCAAAGAAACAGTGAAAAAGTCGGATTCCCGGAAAGTATGGATACGTGACGTCATCGTGTGTCTTAACATGGTATACGTGTACAATTACACAACCTCACAGTAATTTTTACTTATTGAGGTGTTACGTGTTTCCCTTGTATGGACAATACGTCGCGTATCGTTGGGTGCCATTACGTGGTGTCGTACAACATCATGTGATGTAATTGTTTTTACCACGTCCAGACGGTATGTTCCCTTTGTGCATTGTGGAGTTATTCATTTTTAATGACACTCCAACACATTAACATGTGCATATGGTACAATTCTGTGTGCTACTGCAGTGCATAGGTATGAAAGGCCCTTAGGCTGAAAAAGTGACAAAGAAACCATGAATAAAAAACGCTCAATATCTGCATTTTTTTTGCTGTTGTTTTCAGTTTTTGTGCTGACTGGTGTGTATAGCGAGCTGTTGAGGATTGTCCTTAACAACCACTCGCAAACAAAAGAATGCCGACATTAAAAAAATAACCCCCCCTCCATCTGCAAACCCCCACAACCACCAACTAGCTGAGCTGTATTTGTACCCCCATTGCTGTATGGATTGTCCTTTTTCTATAATGGATCAATAAAGGTGATTTTATGGGAGTGCGGCCATCCAGACTTTGTACTATAAACCCACTGGCCAGGGTTTAGGGGAAGAGTCCCCCCCCCCATGTAAAGGGCATCTGGCCTGGTATGATTCAGGAGGGAAGGGGGGTGGCATGCTCATTCTTTTGCCTGGTATGGACCCCTATGCTGTTTGTTTTTCTCAAGTTTTAATTGCCAGCATTCTTTGGTTTACATTCAGCTGTCAGCAGGGAACCCTGCTGACAGCCGATGAGTCATCCATTGTTAAAGACACATTTATTCACTGGTTGTTAAGGAAGCTGACAACAGAATTTAGAAACGTTCTGTGTTTTTTTTTTTCTGCTGGCAAATCACTCCCAAAAGCGCAAGAAAAAAAGTTTTTATCTGCTCTTAAGCCCTGGTTCACACTAGTGCGATCTGTCATGCAATTTTACAGTTTAAAATTGCATGACAAGTTACATCCCATTGCCAGCAATGGAACTATTAAAATCGTTGTCACTCAAGTCGCACCAACTTTGATGTTTCTGCACTACTTTTTTGGATTTCATTGCAACTTGCATAGACTTCTGTTAATAGAAGTCACAAGCCGCAGTGAAATCGAAGGTCCAAATTGCACTGGTTTGTGGCTTTAAAATGAGACTGAACTAGCTCGATTTCAAAGCCGCAATGGTGTGAACCAGGGCTAAGCGTTGAAGCTTCAAAAATGCTTCTAGACTAAAATAATGTGTATGGACACATAGAATAACACTATTTGCTTCTAGAGGCAGAAAAACAAATGCTCCAAAGCTGCTGCTTGGAGCATTTTTATCTAATCTAGTGTGCATGGAGCGTTAAAGTTCAGTGAAGTAATTTTCTCTGCAATCTAAGCACTCTATAATTAGGGCGCAGCTAAAAAAAAAAAAAGATTACTTATTGTGTTTGGGATGGGATTCATTGTGGCTAGTCATTTTGCTCTGATAAAAGTTCTTTGTAAATATGACTTTATTATACTTTATCTTTTCTAGATGTTTGCTGGATAAAAGTTTTGTGCGAATTGGAAAATGGTTTGTGAAGCCTTGTGAGAGGGAGGAAAAAAACCTATCAAAAAGGTAATTACCCGGCTTCAAAGAGAACGTTCTGTAAGCTTGCCCATATAGAAGATGTCTGTTACCTTGTCGTTGTCCAGCCTACTGTGCAGAGGTTCCCATGAAACCCACAAGCAGTCGTGGCTTTTGATGATAGTTTGTTTTATGTTGTTTCTCCTTAAATTTTATTATAAATGCCATGCTAAACCCACAACAGTAAAATCTGTCTGTATATGCAGTGAAGCATGCTTGTTAAACTCACTGTGGGACCCAAGGGGTTAATCCTCTGCATTGTGTAAAAAGGCTCTTTGATCCTGTATGGACACATCCTCCCCTTCCTGCAGGGTCTCTCTTGGCAAGGCCTGATAATACACAGTCAGAGTAGTAAAGCTGCACATGCTCAGTTTAGTCTCTATTGCTGGAGAGAACATTTCCTTGTTCTCAGAGATAGGCAGGTCACATGATATTGACATCACACATGTGGGCGTCTATACAGTCTATAGTGGAAATCTCCTTCTACCTGAACACTCAGCACTGGGCAGACCCTGCAGGTTATCATGTAACCGTGGTATATAGATCAGCCAAAAATGTATATAGTGGCAATATATAAAAAGATTTATAGGCTGTGGGCACTGTGGGGGGGGGGGGGGGGCAGATGAACTATTTCCATATTACTGGATTTAGTAACGCTTTAACCACTTGCCGACCACCCGCCACAGTTATACCGCGGCAAGGTGGCTCAGGTGTGCAAATCGCCATACTGGTACGGTGATTCATGCACTAGCTTTTGTGGGCACGCGTGCCGATTGGCCAGCGGGGCAGCCGATCAGTGGGTGGGGCGGACTCTATGTTCACCGGCTGCCCACCACCATTCCCCGCTGAGATGGAATGGGGATTTGCCTGTGTAAAGGCAGATCTCAGCTCTGACGGGGTGACACACACCCTGTCTTTCTGCTATGCAGGAAAACAGATGTGTGTGTTGTCCCAGTAAGTCCCTCCCCCATACAGTTGGTAAACACACCCAGGGAACACAGTTAACCCCTTGATCGCCCCTAATGTTAACCCTTTCCTTGGCAGTTTCAGTACAATAACAGTGCATATTTTTAGCATTGATCACTGTAATAATGTCACTGGTTCCCAAAAAAAAGTGTCAAAAATGTCAATTGTCCAGTCTGTCTACTGCAATGTCGCAGTCCCGCTGAAAATCACTGATTGCCACCATTGCTAGTAAAAAATAAAAATGCCATAAATCTATCCCCTATTTTGTAGACGCTATAACTTTTGCGCAAACAAATCAATAGATGCTTATTGGTTTTTTTTTTTTTACCAAAAATATACTGTATAGCAGAATACAAATTGACCTAAATTGATGAAGAAATTCGATTTTTTTTTAAAAAATGTATTGGATGTGTTTTATAGCAGAAAATAAAAAATAGTCTTCCTTTTGTTTATATCGCAAAAAAACCCCAAAAAAAAACCGCAGAAGTGATCAAATACCACCAAAAGAAAGCTCTATTTGTTGGCAAAAAAGGGACATCATTTTTATTTGGGTACAGCATTGCACAACCGGCAGCTAAAATAACGGAGTGCCGCATTGCAAAAAATGGCCTGGTCATTAAAGGGGGTAAATCCTTCCGGAGCTGAAGTGGTTAATGAGACAAGTCACAATCATAATATTCTGTGATGTTTTGTTAGATATCGTTATAGAAAAATACATATCCAAAGCTGCTGTAATTATGAGAAACATATGGCTTTCTTATGAAATTGAAATCTATAGATTTAAGTTTGTCCACTTACAGGCCCTATTCCTCCAGCATAATTAAAAGAAGAGACAAGGGAGGGAATGTCGTGCTAATGGGAGAGGATCAGTATGAGAAAGAAGCTAAATGCCTCTTAGGGGATGCCTCGACATACTTTTGGAGGCTAACCCTTTCCGTAAGATAGTTCAGTCCCTTAACGAAAACCTGGTTAATGCAAGAGAAGCTGGACTACTAACTAAAAAAGATTTTGAATATCTGCATATCGAGGAGTTCAATGTACCCACCTTCTATATTATTCCTAAGATACACAAAAATCTAAACCATCCCCCTGGGAGACCTATTGTCTCTGCAGTACAGTGCCCTTTGGAACGTATTGGTGGATATATGGACTTCCTAATTAAAGACATGGTAAAAAAACTTCAAATCCTATGTTCAAGATACTCGTCACAAACTTTCCAAGTTACCGGAAGTAAAGATCGAGGGGGAAATGTGGCTAGTTGGCATAGATGTTGAATCCCTCTATACATTGATTCCACATTCATATGGTATAAAAGCGCTGGCGATATTCTTGGAACTACACTACCCGCACTGTGGTCCCCAGAGTGAATTTCTGATTGATCTGCTTTCAGTTCGCAACCCATTACTTCCAGCATATTAGTGGGACCTCAATGGGGGCGGCTTGGGCCCCGGCATATGCTTGCCTCCACCTTGGTCTATGGGAAGAAGAAGAGGTCTACACCTTACCTATGTACCGCAGCCATGTTCATACCTGGCTGCGCTACATAGATGATGTGTTAGTACTATGGAAAGGCCCTATTGCGGATCTCCATGAATTCATGACATAATTAAATTCAAACAGCCGCAATATTCGCCTGACCTACATATTCGACCATACTAGGATCCCTTTCTTGGACCTATGGATTGGCCTTGAGAATGGTGAAATCTGCACCAGTACCTTCCGAAAGGAGACAGCAGCTAACACACTGCTACCTGCGGATAGTCACCACCCCCCATGGCTAATTAGGGGAATACCCACAGGGCAATTCCTTAGGATCAAGCGTAATTGCACAAAAAGTGCTGACTTTCACAGTGAAGAGAGGGACCTCTATAAGAGGTTCCGTGAAAGGGGTTACCCTCACAAGACTATTCAGGAGGCAAGGCGTAAAGCGGCCAAACGCAATAGAGGTGATCTTCTCTCCACTGTTGAAAGTAGGATAACCCAACCAGACTGATGAACCGGTAAGATTAATTACGACCTACGGTTCACAATGGAATTTAGTATGTAAGGCTATAGAAAAACACTGGAATGTCCTCACTGCTACCCCAAAATAGCAGCCATCGTAGGCCAAACACCGAAATTAGTGGCTCGTAGATCCAAAAACCTAGGAGACCTACTAATTAGATCTGAGTTTGTGAAAACACCCAACGATACGTGGCTATCCAACTACCCTCGCACACTTGGCATGTACCCTTGCGGCCGCTGCCAAGTGTGCCCCTATGTGGAGAGGACGGATACCTTTAAGGATGCCCTAGATCAGGCTCAATTCAAAATCAGGGACTTGATCAATTGCTCAACTACGGGAGTGATATATATGATCACCTGTCCCTGTTCCAAAATATATATTGGGAAAACTAAAATATCCTTAAAATTACGACTAGGAGAGCACCTTAGAGAATTTAAGGAAAAGGAACCGTCTAGGCCTCTAGCAAAGCATTTCTTGTCCCACCACAATAGGAATCCTGCAGGGATGACAGTTAAGGGTAATTATGCCCTCAAGTTATCCCAGAGGAGGGGAGACTTCAATCGGGTGTTACTACAAAAAGAAAAATGGTGGATTTACCGCTTGAGGTCCCTCCATCCGACTGGCCTTAACACCGAATTTAATCTTCAAGTATTTTTGCGTAGATAGGATGTACTAATTCACCCTTCCCACTGGGTGGCCCTAATTTGGACCACTGTTTGGTAAACGGTGACCACACTTCTTATATTAAGAATGTATTAGAATTTTTACCAGCAATAACAAATGGGCTTTGTAATGCTACCTCGCCCACTAGCGGAGCAATTACTGATTTGTGAGTAATGTGCCCGTCTCTGGCTAGCCATAAATATAATAAAATCACCTTACCACAAGTATAAGTAATTGGAATGGCTACCCTAAGACTGCTAGCCTTGATTGTTATTGTTATTGTTATGTAATCTGCTTCCCTTTTGTATGCTCCTTATGTTCTTTCCCTCCCTCCTTAACCACCTTGATGTCCTCCTAGTGCTGCTCTGTTAGAAATATGTCCCAATAAACTTCACTACTAAAGACTTTATGGTGATGATCAGCCAAAAGAAGGCGCTCATTAAACACACTATTCCCTTCCCTTTATGTAAATTCAATCTGTGGGGCGGCACCTTCATCAATTCAAGCAACTTAAAAGGGAGGTAAGGTGCTTGCCCAGTCAGAACGTCCAGATGAAGCTACGTTATTTACATAGCGAAACGCGTTGATGTCACGAGCGTCACGTGACGTCACAAGAGGAGGACGATGGACCCCTGTGAGCGATGCGCTGGGAAACGACTACGAGGCTTGCACCACACTCGGCACGTAGTCGCGGTGCGTGCATGCCCCCAGCGCTACGCTGGAAGACTGCTACGAGGTCGGACCCCCACTAGACTGTGCCAGGCGGCCCAACACCATCAAGCTGACTCGACCCATCTGGAGAAAACCAAGGGTTACCACAACAAACGGATTTAGTCTAGCCTGCAGGTAAGTATTGGCTTTTGTAAGCTAACAAACTGGACCTATGCAGCAATCTATCTATGACTGTGGATTCTACAATTGGTGAGTGACTAAAAGCCAGCCTTATTTCATATTATAGTGATTATTCTTAGACTTTGACCACTCACCTACATACTACTCTGTCTAGAAGAATCCTGTGTGCACAGGTCCACTGCCATGTAGCAGTAACTGCTACCACCTTACAATACCTGATCACCGGGCTTACCTTCCCACGATCTACACCCACACTTGGATATCCTCATCATCCGCCATTCACTTCGTTGGGCCTATTCTCATTGCCAGTCTGTCAGAGACCGTCCTCTAGCCCCTCTCCCCCAGCAGCCCCGCATCCCCATTTGGATTCTTGCACTGCCAAGCCACTCCATTACAGGTATTTCTGACCCAGGGTATTACAGCTACTCATCACCCCATTATTAGGAGGGCAGTGCTTCACTCCGTCCATCCCCTTGTACATCCGGACGCTATTTTAACCGTACCCGTCTACCCCTGTGTGTGACCCTATGTGTGTCCTTTTCAATGCCTGAGGGTCTGATGGACCCTGAATGGGCTTAGTGATGTGATTTTCTCTGTACATCAGTATTTTGATCTATTCTACTATTGTGTTATCTAACTGATGATTATATTAAAGCAATTTTTTAACCTATTTAACTACTGGTGTCCTTGCCCATCCCTCATTATATAGCCTCTGTGTCCAGATGTTTACACAGGGACAATTCTTGTTTTTGTATATATACCTATTCCTCCAGCAAGCATTCAGATGTCAAATATTTTGTTGATAAACGTTACTGGTGTGAAGTATTTTGGTCATGAAGGGGTCAGCACATCTATGATGATAAATGTTGCACCACCTTCCCTTGCATATATTAGTATGAATTTTTATAAGAGTTGCTGTGATAGAGACACTATTGTGTGGTGCTTGTAGCGTTTGTCTTCCTGGCAGTGTGCAATGCAGAGTTGTGTAGAGCTCCATAAATTTTGAGGAAAACCTACATTTCCCTCCCTTTTTCTTTTCGGTCCTCTGATTGGTGTAAGAATCAGAGTATGTTCTCATTTTGCAGTCTGCTACTTTGTGTGTATCAGTGCGCATACATGTGTTTTCCTCCTCAGTGTTGTAATTATGCATAGGCTGACATGGAGACATTAGCTGTTGCTATGGCAACCTGGTTTAAGTCGACAAGTTCCTGGCATGATGTCATTAGGACAGCATCCCCCTCCCATCTATCTCCCTGCATGCAGAGAGTGATTCTGATTATTCCAGCCAATCTAACCCCCAACTACAGTATGTCTGTTCACGTGCCCTTGCTGGAATAGCGAGATTTCCCTGGGGATACATGAAGCACCTTTGAGAACATGTAACCAGACAAGCCCACTTTTGTCTTTAGGCTGTTAAAGCTGAACATAATTTCAAGATTGTATTTCATAAAGAGAAATTCAGCATTGTGTAAATTCTTCAACAATACATTGGTGAAAATACATAAGACCGCGCTGTATCTTGACAGACTACTGTGTCAGCATTATTCATTATCCTTTTCTCTATTCAGTGAATATAGTACGATAAAAGAAGCTGTCCATGGCTACTGTGCCTTGTATTTCTTTATATGTGGATATTGTGTTCTGCATAGATATATTATTAGTCTGACTTTGTGTCTGACTGTTGTGGAAGGTATCATTATTTCCCCAGACAGCTGTCTTATCTGCTTTTCATTTCTTCCTACACTTCAGATGATTAAACAATAGAAACCACCTAAGAGGGATGAGTTGAGGACAGGTACTAAGCGGTAGTAAGTTTTTCAATAACTATGGGCCTTGCCTTTTTCTCCTCAGCGAGAACCTCTCCTGCTCCTTTACCTTTTTTCTCCATGGAGAAAGCAGTGTTTGCACAAGTGTGGAGATTGCTCAACACCAGCCAGTGTATCTCATCAACCAACATCATCTCCACCTGGCTCAGACGTCCCACACACCATGCCAAGGTGAGCCCAGCTGAGATCGTGTCACTTTCACCCAAACGACTGTTTTGTTAAGTCATCTCTTTGTATATTGTTGTGTAGAATGGAAGACAAAGCTATCTGTTCTTAAAGAAGAGCTCCATATAAAACAAAGTTTTTAGTTTGGGATGAACTGGTGCCAGAATTTTATCTTCTTTTGGGTCTTCAGCCCAGGTTCAGATTGGTGTAATGCGGGAACCAGCGCAATTCCAGCGCCGGTTCCCCCATCGTTTTTCTCCTGCAGGCAGTTCACATTGCCTTCTGCGAACCGCTGCGGGTGTCAATACAATGCTAACCACCTCAGTACCGAGCCTGTTTTTTGGGTTCGGTGTTTACAAGTTAAAATCATTTGTTTTTGCTATAAAATTACTTAGAACCCACAAACATTGTATATATTTTTTTTCTAACACCCTAGAGAATAAAATTGCAAAACTTTGTCACACCGTATTTGCGCAGCAGTCTTCCAAGTGTGCTTTTTTTTTTTTTAAATAAATTCAGTTTTTTTAGTTAAAAAATAAGAAAACCGTAAAGTTAGGCCCATTTTTTTCCATATTGTGAAAGATAATGTTACGCCGAGTAAAATGATACCCAACATGCCATAATGGCCAGAATGGCGTCAAACTTTGCAGCTTAAAAATCTCCATTGGCGATGTTTAAAAAATTCTACAGGTTAGCAGTTTTGAGCTATAGAGGAGGTCTAGTGATAGAATTGTTGCTCTCGCTCTAACGATCACGGCGATACCTCACATGTGTGGTTTGAACACCATTTTCATATGTGGGCGGGACTAACTTATGCGTTCGCTTCTGCGCGCGAGCTCGCAAGGACGGGGCGCTTTAAATTTTTTTTATTTTATTTTTTTTAATTATTTATTTTAATGTTTACTTTTTATTTTTACACTGTTCTTTTAAAAAAAAAAATTGATCACTTTTATTCCTATTACAAGAAATGTAAACATTCCTTGTAATAGAAAAAAGCATGACAGGACCTCTTAAATATGAGATCCGGGGTCAAAAAGTCCTCAGATCTCATATTTACACTAAAATGCAAAAAAAAAAAAAATTTGAAAAAAACGGTCCTTTTAAGACCGTTGGGCGGACGTGACTTCTGACGTCATTTCCGCCCTGCCATACTATGGAGCCGAGTGAGCAGCTTCAGCCGCTCACTCGGCTCTCGGACACGGGGGGGTAGATCGGATCATCTGCTGCTGCCTGCGGGTCCGGTAAGCGACGGAGATGACCGGAAAGAGGCGGGGCCACCTCTCCCGCCGCTGATAAAAGTGATCTTGCGGTGAATCCGCCGCAGCTGCAGGCACCATTTAGATATCACTTCTCAAAGGTAGTGACGTCATATGACGTCCACCTAAAGAGAAGTGGTTAATGAAACCCCCAGATTGGTTCGCAGATCACAATGCGAACTGTGGATTCGGACAGGAATCAGATCGCATGGGTGAGAACAGCGATCAGATTCCAGTGCGGGAGAAAAAAAAGTTCCTGCGCCTTTTTCTGTGCGAATCTAAATGTATGGCTAAACTCTCATTGCTCAGACATTGCATGTGATTGACACCGCAATGCGGACGAATCACATGTGATGTCTGACATCGCACAGGTGTGAACCCAGGCTCAAGGTGGAGAGTATAGTTCAGGTTGAGCAGCACTGCTCCTCAGTATAAAGCCCAGTAAAGCCTTTTATGTTTGTACAGGTGGTAGGAGGGATCTCCCACCACCGACTTGGAAAGCTGTAACACAGAATCAACCTTTGCTCCAGTCTACATAAAATAGAATGGTAACACGGTCTTTCCAGCCAAGAGAAAGTTGAATGTATTATTAATTTTATGAATCTATATATGTGCCTACCTAAAGTGATTGTAAATGATCATCTTGTAAAACAACCCATTTAGTTTAAAACTGAAATGAAAGATAAAACATTTGTGTATAGGTATAAAAAAAAATAACAATTTTTCCCCCCCCCTTTCTTTTTATACGCGATCACATTCCCTCTGTTCTCAGCTGCATAAGAGCTGAGGGGAGGAAAAGCAACAGCCCACTGATCTTCCCAGTGGCGAGGTTATTCAGTTCCCAGCAGAGCTAGAGAACTGATCATGGTGTTCTCTCCTGCTTAGTGTTGTCAGTTTTTAATAGGAAAGCAGAGGGACTGACCGGAAGGAACACCAGGGATTTCACATAAAAAGGAAGCATTGCAAAGAGAACCGGAAACTTTTTCAAACAAGTACATGGTACAGCAGGCACATATCAGGAATATGAAATGCAGGGGTAACAAACACTTTGATTAAGGAATACATAGAAGGTGTCTTTAATAAATCATATTTTGTTTTGTTTTTATCAGTGATCCTGAGCCCTTACGGGTTGAGTGGCACCCTAACTGGGCATGCTTATAAAACCTCTGACCCTACCACCCGCAAACTGCTGGAGGAATGGCGACCTTTCTACCCTACTGTGTTATCTGCCAGAAAGGAACAGGAAGATCAGGAAATGCTTTATGATGATGACTTTCCTGCAGCAGTGGAAGTAATTGTGGGTAAGGAGCTATTCTTGAGACTACACATTTAGAGATACTAGAGTTGAAGGTTTTGTTGTATGGTTTTGATTCTGGCATTGTGCTTGGTTCACAAATGTCCCGCCATGGTTTCCCTGCGTTTTTTTAACCACTTCAGTCCCTGAAGAATTTCCCACTTTAGGACCAGAGCACTTTTTGCGATTCGGCGCTGCGTCACTTTAACTGACAATTGCGCGGTCGTGCGACGTTGTACCCAAACTAAATTTGCGTCCTTTTTTTCCCACAAATAGAGTTTTCTTTTGGTGGTATTTGATCGCCTCATTTCTTATCGCCGCTATAAACAAAAGAAGAGCAACCATTTTGCAAAAAAACCCAAATTTCTTACTTTTTGCTAAAATTCAAATCCAAAAAAAAAATATAAAAAAACATTTTTTTTCACCGTTTTTGGACGATTTATATAATTCCTCATATTTGCGATAAAAAAAAAATTGCAATCGGCGTTTATTGATTGGTTTGATTATGGATGGTGAGAATTCATTTCTGGGGTTTTTTTTTTTTTTTTTTTACTAGTAATGGCGGCGATCTGCGATTTTTAGCGGTAATGCAATATTGGGGCAGACATTTCGGAACATTTTTGACACTTTTTTGGGACCAATGACATTTATTCAGCGATCAGAAATTTAAATGTCCACTGATTACTGTATAAATGTCATTGGCAGTGAAGGGGTTAACCTGCAGGGGGAGAGCTAGGGGTTAATCGTGTTCCCTGGGTGTGTTCTTACTGTGGGGGGGTTGGGCTAACATGGGCATGAGATCTAACTGATCCCAGTGACAGGGATCAGTAGATCTCTCATGCCCCACTGACAGAGCGGGGAACCGCCGTGTTTACATCGGCGGTTCCCCGTTCTTTCCCTGTAGCCGCTCATCGCGGCTCGCCGGCGGACATCGGGTCCGCCCGAGCCGCGGGCACACTCCCCAGGAGTGCGGCGCGCACGCGCCCCCTGGTGGCCAAATGCAGATCGCCGCTTATTTACGGCGATTTGCGCAGGGCTCCCCGACTGCCGCCGTGAAAAGACGGCGCACGGTGGGGAACCTGTTAAACAGTGTAGTTTTGATAACCGGTTCAGGTATGATTCAGGTGCGAATTTTTACTGAAAAATGCACAAGACTCCTTTTTAAAAATTGACCGCGGCCAGCCTGCAGATATGTGAACCGGCTCCATAGAGAAGGCTGCCGGTTCACATGTAATGCAAATTGGATGCGGTTCAAAATGCATCCAATTGACATATACAGTTGTGCTCATAAGTTTACATACCCTGGCAAAATTTATGATTTATGACCATTTTTCAGAACATATGAATAACACAAAAACTTTTCTTTCACTCATGGTTAGTGTTTGGCTGAAGCCATGTATTATCAATCAACTGTGTTTACTCTTTTTAAATCATAATGACCACAGAAACTACCCAAATGACCCTGATCAAAAGTTTACATACCCGTTCTTAATACCGTGTATTTCCCCCTTTTAACATCAATGACAGCTTGAAGTCTTTTGTGGTATTTGAGGATGAGGCTCTTAATCTTCTCAGATGGTAAAGCTGCCCATTTTTCTTGGCAAAAAGCCTCCAGTTCCTGGAAATTCTTGGTCTGTCTTGCATGAACGTCACATTTGAGATCTTTCCAGAGTGGCTCAATGGTATTGTGGTCAGGAGACTGAGATGGCCACTCCAAAACCTTCACTTTATTCTGCTGTAGCCAATGACAGGTCGACTTGGCCTTGTGTTTTGGATCATTGTCATGTTGGAATGTCCAAGTACGTCCCATGCACAGCTTCCTGGCTGATGAATGCAAATGTTCCTCCAGTATTTTTTGATAACATACTGTATTCAGCTTGCCATCAATTATCACCAAATTTCCTGTGCCTTTGTAGCTCACACACCCCCAAAAATATCAGCATCCCCCCCCCCTCCGTGTTTCACAGGCCTTGTTGACTCCTCTCCAAATATATTGTTTATGGCCAAAAAGCTCAATTTTGGTCTCATCACTCCAAATGACTTTGTGCCAGAAGGTTTGAGGCTTGTCTCTATGCTGTTTGGTGTATTGTAAGTGGGATACTTTGTGGCATTTGCGTAGTAGTGGCTTTCTTCTGGCGACTTTTATTGTGCATCTTGAAACACCCACACTACATGTTTTTAGAGAGTCCTGTATTTCACCTGAAGTTATTTGTGGGTTTTTCTTTGCATTCCGAAAAGTTTTGTGGTTTGGTTTCAATAGAACCCCTCATTTTCCACTTCTTGATTAGAGTTTGAACACTGCTGATTGGCATTCTCCATTCCTTGGATGTATTTTTATATCCCTTTTCTGTTTTATATAGTTCAACTACCTTTTCCTGCAGATCCTTTGACGGTTCTTTTGCTTTCCCCATGACTCAGAATCCAGAAACGTCAGTGCAGCACTGAATGAAAGATGCAAGGGTCTGTCAGGAGTCCAGAAACTCATTGACCTTTACACACACACACACACACACACACACACACACACACACACACACACACACACACACACACACACACACACACTAATTAGAAGAAAACCGATCACAGGTGAGGATGGTTACCTTTAATAGCCATTCAAACCCCTTTGTGTCAACTTGTGTCCATGTTATCAGGCTAAAATCACCATGGTATGTAAACTTTTGATCAGGGTCATTTGGGTAGTTTCTGATGTCAATATGATTTAAAAAGCGTAAACACAGTTGATGGATGATAAATGGCGTCAGCCAAACACTAACCATGAGGGAAAGAATTTTTTTTTTGTTACCATTCTCTGAAAAATGTCCAAGAAATCATAAATTCTGTAATGTAAACTTATGAGCACAACTCTGTTAACTGAGACTAAATCACGTGTGTGATTTTGACTTTTTAAAATACAATTTAATGTGTGTTAAAGCTTATGTTAAAACATTCAAAGATGAATCAAAATGCATTCTAGTGCATTTACAGCATGTCAATGCACCTAATGTGCATGAGCTCATTGTGCCATTAAATTTGGAATCACACCCTAATGCACAAGGGCCACACAGCTATGACTTAACCTAGCCATACCATACATGGATTGAAATTTTGTTTGATTCAGCAGGGACCAGCTGAATTTTAATGAATACTTAGGCAGGTTGGCTGAACACAAGTTCATCAATCGATTGACACGTGTACAAGCAACCTGTTGAAAAAATTTCTCTCAAATAGTCCCGCTGCTGTCAGAGTACAATAGCACAACTGAAGAATTTCCCCATCCACATCGAATGTATGAATTTTGTTCAACCCACTGGTTGAGAAAAAAAAAAGACTAGTGTATGGCCAGCCTTATAGTGCACAGTAATGCACTACTGTGTGTTGAGGTGCAGTGCACTTGAAAACCTGCTGTATGCTTATTTGTTGGTCCATTCCTGTGCATTAACAACACTTTCCATTCAAAATGAATGGAGTGCCTTAACGTAACATGTTAATGTGTGACAATGCAGTCCACAAGAACTGAGAAATGTGAACCCAGCATTAAAAATAATTAACTCTTACTGGCAAACTAATGTAAACAAGCAATGAAAAATAACTTTCTTTCCCCCCGTTTGTTAGGTGGTGTTCGGATGGTGTACCCCTCAGCATTTGTTCTTATAGCTCACAGTGATCTGCCTGTTCCACCCAGCACTGGAGCCTCTGTGCATAATACCACAAGTATACAGCAAAACACAGCTGCTACTAAAGACCCCAGCCCATGTAGAATGCCCCTAACTCCACCCACTTCACCAGATCAGGCTGTACCTGGTAAGTAATGTAAAAAGTGTTACATGACCCTTTTATATAAAAACAGGTGAAAAATGCAACATCGATAATCCAGAAACCTGCATATTGCTTATAACGATGAAATCCATTTTTTTAAACTCAAGAACAAAAAAGTATTTTGCAGCTTGCCAATCCTTAGTTTGCATTCGTTATCATTTTTCAGGCTAAGAATATTTACAGTATGTACATGAATTGCCTGTTAAAGGAAACAGGGGGTACCAGCGCAACAGAAATGAAATAATGTGTGCACTAGTGAGTGAAAATAGATGTACACTAGTGAATGGAGTAAAAAATAAATGGAAACAGGAGCTGCGTGTGTAAAGATAGTAAACCTATGAGAAATGAAGTAAGTGAATCACCGCGCTCTACCTAATATTTGTACAAATACTATAGGGACATGGTGAGCCCCTCAGTAAATATAAGGTGCATATGCTGTAAACCAATATGAAAAATCACTTGTACTGTATAGGAATATATAAACTCTACCATAAAGTTTACATTTATGCAAAAATAACAATAATGCAATGCAATAAGTATAAAGTGTATGTGCTGTAAACAAATACTTGTGCTGTATAGAAATATATAAGCTATACCATAAAGTACATATTTATGCAAAATGCAAATGAAGTCAATACAATCACTAATATATAGTGCAAATGGTGCAAAAACGTGTGCAAAAAAAAATTTTCTTTCCATGTCCCTTGTTTTTACTTTACCATTACCCAGTTTTTATCTGTGAAATTTTGTGCCGCTCTTTTTGAAGAATAAAAAGTTTTAGCATACTTCACGATCGGGCTGCCCTTTGTTTTTATCATCCCTGCGGGTTCTTGGAGATCAGGATTTCCTTTCCATCGCAGCACCAGCTGTCCCAGAGCGCAGGAGGGTCCAGACTCACACCCACTAATAACAGGCGGTGATCGATTCCTGTGATGGGAATCCATTGTATCTGGTAAGTGGGATATGTGACTAGGGTGCCTGGTGAAGGGACTTACAAGGCGGCACAGTACCTGATACACAAGTTGAAGCATGCTGCACCATTCTGGTTTGCTGTCACCACGCACAGTGGGATTGCTAATCTTCGTTTGGACTATTTGGCAACCGATCCTTTTACACACTAGTGGAGGGACAGTGTGCTTATTGGACTTAAATATTGCTCATTGCACTTATGCTGGAAGTGTGCATGTTTGTTCCAGTCTTCTTGCACAGTTTTTTTTTTGCATATGATTATTTTGCACATGTTTTTGCACAGTTTGCACTATATATTAGTGATTGTATTGACTTCATTTGCATTTTGCATGAATATGTACTTTATGGTATAGTTTATATATTCCTATACAGTACAAGTGATTTTTCATAATGGTTTACAGCATATGCAACTTATACTTACTGAGGGGCTCACCATGTCCCTATAGTATTTGTACAAATATTAGGTAGAACACGGTGATTCACTTACTTCATAAATTACCTGTTGCTCTTGCCATGAATGCAGTGTTCTTTCACTTACTGTGAGCTGAACTGAAAGCACAAGCAATGTTATCTTTCTGTAGACTTCTAATGCATGTTCATGAGTGTTTTTTTTTTTTTTTTTGGAGGAGGAGACTGGTTGTTAAACACAGTTTTAAAAAAAATGCATCAAAAACGGATGTACATGCGTTTTCGATGCAATTCCATTGAATAGTATGAACCCCAAAACCCACCTTCCTGCATAAAAAAAAAAGTCCCAGAACCTCTTCCAAAAATGCATTGCGGGAAACTGTGTAGATGCGAACAGAAATCAGGAAATGCACAGGTATGAACCTAGCTTAAGACAGGAAGTGTGCTACTTTCAGGATCACCAGGTGAAAATTAAGAGAAACCAACCCTGAAAGAAAACAAGTTCAGACACTACTCCTAAAGATTGGTAAGCTGCAATATATTACATATTTAGGTTGTTAGGTTTAGATGCAGTTTCGAAACATGTTAGCCAGATTATTCTCTTTTGGCTTCACATCTCAGATTTCTAGCCAGGATTAAATGTCATGATTTTGATAAACGGGTGTTTCCCTCTCTGTTCATGATGTGAATGTATTGGAAATGCTTTTTTAGCAAATCCTTAAAGCTCGTTTGGCTGGGCTTCTACGGATGACAGGAGTGCAATTCGTTTTGCACTCCTGTGACCCGTTTTCAGCAGAGATCGGGCTGAATTCCGCGCTCTGCTGACATCACGGATATCAGTCCAGGTACCGCATCATCCCGAGAATGGAAGTCTGGATCCGCCAGGTGCCTGGACACCCGTCTCAGCCTCTCAGTGAGCTGCTGGGAGCCTGAGACCGGCCGCTCCCCGCCCCCTCAAAAGCCCAGCGCTCCTGTGAGTGAGGAGGGAGAAGAGCAGAGCTGTGACTCAGTCTGCAGCTCTGCTGACAGAGTTCTGAAAAACGAGAGATTGCCGGTGTCCGATCACTCGGTTCTCAGTGTAGAGGCGCCGGGGGACCGATGCGGCATCCACCTAGGTAAGTATGAATGGAAAAAAAAAGATACCCATACTTCTCTTTTAATGTATACCTTGTACTATCAGAACTTATTTGTGTAGTGTGGAACTGCAACTCAGGACCATCTTTTGTGACGGCAGTCATGAATATTTAAAGCTGCACTAAATTGTAATTTGAGGCTGTATTTGGTTTCCTTGTCCAATCAGAAACCAGTGATTGATGAGAGAAAACAATGTTGTTTTTTTTTTTTTTTTTGTTTTTTTTTTAATTGCTGTAAATTCAGGGAATGTATATATTTCTACATTCTTTGGCTCCCTCTGCTGGCCATCTTTTAAAATGTAAGATGGATATTTTTCTTTGAAAACAATGGAAAAGGTGTACAGTCATTTACAAGGAAGGAGTGATTTGTACATTCTAAATGTGCTATATAACATAATGGCTTGCTGATCTTTTTTTCTGTCATGTATAGTAAACTTTAAATATCAAATTCTTTCCAGGAGATTTTAGGCCATTGTCCGCAAATGGGAACAGCCAAACAACAGAAGACATTGCCAGCCATACAAGGCACAGTCCAAAGCGTGCTGGAAGGAGCTATTTAAAGTTGCGAAGTCACATGACACAGAGAGTATGGAGGGAATGCATTGTCAACAGAAACCCATCAAGGTATGTCTGTTTTCAGTTTGGAAAATTTAAAAAAAAGTACACTCTAATTATGATTGAAAAAAATAAACTTGTGATTTTAAAGGCAACACAACTTACCTCTCACAGCTTCAGCTTTTCACCCAGACGTTGTATTGCGCCAGTCCAAATCACTTCTGCTTGTCAATCACCTAGAGATCTAGCGTCACTTTCTACTAACTTATTTGTAATCAAAGGATCTATTACTAGCTGCTCCCATTGTAGGCCCCTTGATTTCTCTGATAAACACAATGGCTGAAAGAAGTTCAGTGGCGTTACTTTTTCATAGCCAGTAATCATTGATTTTTGAATATGATTGGTGATGCATCAGGCAGAGACAGAAATGTTGCACATGTTTGGGGACTCATCCACCTTACAAGTGGGTAGCATTGTGAAATCTAGTTGCATACGATTACATTGAATTTAGATTAACCGCTTCCATACAGGACACTTACACCCCCTTCCTTACCAGACCAATTTTCAGCTTTCAGCACTCTCACACTTTAAATGACAATTACTCAGTCATGGTACACTGTACCCAAACAAAATTTTTATCATTTTTTTCTCACAAATAGAGCTTTCTTTTGGTGGTATATAATCACTGCTGGGTTTTTTATTTTTTTCAATATAAGCGAAAAAGTAGCGAAAATTTTGAAAAAAAAAACACTTTTTATTAGTTTGTATTGAAAAATTTTGCAAAAAAGTAATTTTTCTTCATAAATTTGGGCGATAATTTATACTGCTACATATCTTTGGTAAAAATAACCCAAATTAGTGGATATTATTTGGTCACTGTGAAAGTTATAGAGTCTACAAGCTCTGGTGCCAATCATTGAAAATTGATCACACCCGATGTACTGACCACCTATCTCATTTCTTGAGACCCTAACAAGCCAGGAAAGTACAAATACCCCCCAAATGACCCCTTTTTGGAAAGTAGACATTCCAAGGTTTTTAGTAAGGGGCATGGTGAGTTTTTTGAAGTTGTAATTTTTTCCCACAATTCTTTGCAAAATGAAGAATTTTTTTTTTTTTTTTTTTTTTTACACAAAATTGTTAAACAACAAGTTATTTCTCACACACAGCATATG